>CM057822.1:30434998-30942498 GCA_030067965.1 Latrodectus elegans | reverse complement strand
GGGTTTGCGTTTAAAAAGAGCCTATTTTAACAGACTAAAGGCACAATTGTCCATAGGTGAAATGTCAGGAGACTTCACAGGAATATTTTGAAAATGTATGCATGCAATACCTGTATTAGTCATCATTTTTTCAAGGAATGCAGTGGTAGTTTTCAAAGTATGACTTATAGCTTTGTCTTGATGAAGTTTCTCTCTTTGAAAGCCATTGGGATTAGGAAGTGGAATTTATTTGGTAAATATTGGGCGTAAAACCTCCTGATAGTTCGATGAGTGGATTTTAACATTTCTTTCCACTCTTTTAATTTTTAATTTTCCATTATAAGAGAAACCTACGACAATCATAAACCCCTTACTGAAACTTTCTTTACATTGACGGAAACGTGTTTGTACATTTTTTCTCCTCATTTTCTGTAGTAAAGAGACCTTTTTTGTTACAGTCATTTAGGTAAACCAATGCTTCATAAGGGTCACAATGTTTTTCCATTTATCTCCCGCCAAATGGTTTTCATACAGGATTCTACAAAATGTTTTGCGTTGAGCCACATGTCTCGGCAAAAGCTGGTGAACAATATGTTTTTTAGCATTTTTAAGTTGTAAATACTGGTTTATTATTTTATTTATTGTTGCTACAGATGTATCTAAAAACTTTGCAATTGACTTCTGTGTTAGCGGAATTTCTTTTGTTACCAGCGATTTTACTTTAGAAACATTTGAAACACTACGTACCTTTTACGGATATTCGTTTGGAGTCTTCTTTCTGTGTAGAAATAATGATTGACAGTTTTTACCTGTTCGATTAATGATATTGCTTATTTTGCACTTAGAAATTTTAATACCATGAACTTCACAACGTTTTTGAATTCTGGAATAAGAACGTTTATCTTCGGAAAGCTCAAAAACATATCCTTCAGTTCACATCATGTTTAAATGTGCCATTTTGAAAGAAGAATAAATTTAAAGTAGCAGGCGATATTTATTATTTCAAATTATAATCTGTTGCCAAAAATGTTTATTATAAAACATTTACTTTTTTTAATTCGTTATCGAAAGCCTTCTAAAAATATGTTAATACCCTCTATATTATTGCTTTCATAAGCAGTCCCTATATAAAATTACATACCCCTCATTTCCTATAGAAAACTATAAGGAAAATAATAAAACATTCATTAATGTAATTGGATAGGTTCAAAATTTAAAACACAAGAAGTATTATTAATTACGTTATTATTATGATTTACATACACATTTAATAATGTTATCCAAGGAAAATATTACCGTAAATTATAAACAGATGACTTGAAGTAATTTATTACATCCACTTCGTTATTTCTGGCACAAGTGCAAAATTAAGAAATAATTAATATTATTAGCTAATGATTACTTTATGCACTCCATTTTGCACGAAATGCGTTACCACTGCAGATACAGATCTTAATTGAGAGGTTAATGAAAACTTAAATTTTTTTCCTGAATTTCAGTTCAAAAGAAATTGGAGAATATATGTGATTTTATTATTCTAAAACATTACATAGAAAGCAGTTCCTTTGCTAAAAAAATTTGGAAAGTTGAAAGTTATAATATATTAAATGGGGACTACGTGTTAATAGAACTCATAACTTCTTTAAGTGATGTAAATACTTTATATTCAATAATTCTTAACTGTGATTTGTAAATATTTATTACAAAAACGATTCAAATTAAGAAATAAATATTTTCCTTATAGTAAAATTATTTTTAAACTGATTGGATCGCCATATAAATTTTAATGTAATGATGAAATATTTCTGTACATTTTACAGAAGAGTGAAAAATATTCAAAATTTTAATTTTAAATGGAGTACAAAATGTGAATCAATATATATATATATATATATATATATATATATATATATATATATATATATATATATATATATATATATATATATATATATAGACATTTACACACTTAAATTTGAATATTAAATACTAAATCTTCCGTATTATTTTAAGGACATTCTGAAAAGTTAGTTTTGATATTATTTCACTAAAATTGTACTTTCTTTTTATACTTATATTTTAATAAACTCAAAACATGATGGTTAAATTATTTACGTTTTTTGACATTTCATAATAAAGTGCCTTTTTTTGAAAGTTTTGTCTGATAAAAATATGTGTTAAGTTTTAACTGTGTAGGTTTTATTTGCATCAGATTAAAAGCTTTCGAATCTTTCAACAAATATGTTGAGCATTAATTTCTTTGACCATTGTAGCATAATACAATAAGGAAAAAATTAAGTATTAATACTTAATATTTTTATCTCCAATAGAGGTTTTAAAACCAATAAATTGCTAAATAATTTTATATATAAATTACTAAATAATTTTATAAATAAATTTATGCTTAATCTGTGTGATTAAATTTATTTCTATCTGAAATATTTTATAATATACCATATTAGTAAAAAAATTTAAAAATGAATAATGTCATTTCCTATTTTATTCAAGGAAATTAATTTATATACTTATTTTATTTTAAGAAGATATGAATATAGGCTTTTACATTAGTTTCAAAGCAAATTTTAAAAGAGGTTCAATGTTTCTTAGAAACTAATAAGTTTCTTACGCGGCTCAAATAATATGAAATGTATAATAACGCGTAATCTCTTTGATTGTCATGTGTGCTTACAGAAATTAGAATTAATAAAAATGATATATCTCTCCAGAACAAATGATATAAATTTAACTAAACTTAAAAAGCAAGCTATTTTTATATGAAATTTATTCTAATATGTATTGATCTAATGCATAGTAATTGAAAACGATTCGAGACTTATTTACACATATCCCATCAAAACGTGAAAGTTTTACAATAACGTCATGCATAAATGTGTCTTTTATAATACAATGCAGCTTGTTTATAATAAAGATCTTGAAAACTAATATTACATTTATCAAATATTTCTGTAATCAAAATCCATTCTTAAATAACTGAATTTTTTCTCATTAGCAATTTTATAATGTCTTTTTTGGAGAAGTTTATTTAAATAACCAAGATATAGTAACAGGGAACTACATTTTAAATTAAATCTAAGGCAAATGAAAATGTGAAAATGGTGACTATGAATATGAAAATTCTACCGATGAACCTTCCCAATACACAGCCGAATTTTACATTACAGAGATATATAAATTCAAGGATTACAAATGAAAAATATATTGAAAAACGAGTCCCCACTCTGATTGGCAACAAGAAAGAAACAGGATAACTATAAAAAATATTATAAAAATCAGAAAGACAGAAATAAGAAATAACCACCTGTAAATCCTGAAATAAATTTAGGAATTTTCATTAACTCAGATTTTATCAGTAGTTTGCTCTCTTTGTATTAGTCATAAACAAAAATTACTCTGTATCTATAGAGTATAATATTTCATCATAGACATGATGATGATTTTCCTTTTTATACATAGTGTAAATATATATATATATGTACACCTATATATATACATATATATACACACTTATATATATATATACATATTTATACACACATACATGCATACATATATATATATATACACTGCTGGACAATTGCCAAGGACGTATCACAAACTGCAAAGTAGCATAACATTAAGCGAGACATGAGGCCTAGTAGGATAAAATATAGTTGCCACAATGTTCAGACATTAGAATAAAGAATATTTATAGTTCTGAAAAGTACAAAATATGTGAATCAGCTGAAAGAAAAAAAATGTTCATTTAATGCTGCATACGGAAAAATGAAACAATGCATCTAAAAGTCAGCAGGCACCTTGAAGAAAAGTATCAGTACGGGATATGTACACCGTGGAGTATGATGTAACATTCCACGCATCGTATCATACTTTGCACAACAAATCCAGCAGCTGTTGAGGCAATTTACCACATTCCTCTTTTAATGCACATATGAGAGTGTTTTCGTTTGTCGGATGATATTTTCGACCAGCAACTTGCCTCCCCAAAGCATCCCACATATTTTCAATGGGGTTTAGATTTGGAGAACGTGATGGCCATACCAGGCGTTGAATATCCTCACCTTCTAGACAATCCTGAACAGCAAGTGTTCAATGATATGTTGCGTTTTCGTCCATAAAAACAAATTTATCACCAATAGCATCACGGAAAAGATGAACATGAAGAAGTAGAACTTCATTAATGTATCCTTGGCCCGTCTTATTCCCATTCGCAACCACATGTAGGGAGGTGCGTTCATTAATCATAATGTCGGCCCTCACCATGACACTGCGTGTCGGATATCGGTCCCTTTCTTGGATATTTTCTGGACGATAAGCAGTACCACTCTCGCGCCAGATCAGTTAGCGTCTACAATGCGATGATAGACTGAATCTACATTCATCTGAGAACAGTACGCATGCCCAGTCCTGTTCAGTCCAATTGTGATGCTCATGACACCATTGCAAACAGGCAGTACGCTGTCTAATAAGCAATCAATTGAATAATGCTGTCTAGTCAATGGGACACACGCAACAGGTCTGCGGGCGTATAGTGCTCTCCTCCCCTCATACGTCTGGCAAAAGTTTTTAGGGAAATCTGCTTTCCTGAGGCAGACAGAAACTGATTTACCACCTACTGAGCTGTGGTGCGACTGTTCATTTTTGATGATATAACGATATATCTGTCTTCTGCAGGCGTCGACCTCCCCCGTGCCGCTTACTACACATTCGAGTAATTTTAAATGCCTTCCACAGTCTTGAAACAACTCTGTAAGTAATGTCGAATTCCCTGGCAACATCTGTTATTTTTCGCCCTTCTTCGATCTTTCTAATAATTCGTCCACGCATAAAATCATCTAAGTGATATCGGGAAGACATGCCAAAAATTTCAAGTTCGTCTAGTAAATATTTCCTGTAGAACTTTGACATGAAACAACTGTCCACACGCGTCACTATCTCTAAAACTCTTATGAACGTTATTACGTAATGAACAGACGTGGAAAAAAATTTGCGTACGTATACTTCTTCTTACTATATCCCGCACTTATTCTAATTTTCCACATTTTGCTTCCTTTCATTTTTGTTTATTCATTTTGTGGTTGCTATGGATAATAGTGTTATCCGTCCTTAGCAATTTCATCAGTATATATACATATATATATATATATATATAAAGAGAGAGATCTGTATGTGTACGTAAACAAACATATTTATAATGTGCATGAACATTCTATTGATACAAATGTCTTGAATATTTAAAGACTATGAAAAAATATGTGTTCGTTTCAATAGAATTTTACCCAATTTTATTTTTTCCATTAAATGTCTTAGCATTGCACAGAATTTCAAATGGCAAAAAAACTAAACATAAAATACATATTTGTGCATTTGTTTATTTATAAGAAGATATATCTTTCATCACACGGCACGCAAACGCACACGGACACACACACGCACACGGACACACACACGAACACGGACACACACACGCACACGGACACACACACGAACACGGACACACACACGCACACGGACACACACACGAACACGGACACACACGCACACGGACACACACACGAACACGGACACACACACGCACACGGACACACACATACGCACACGCAACCGGACACACACATACACACACATACGCACACGCAACCGGACACACACATACACACACACGCACCCGGACGCACACATACACACACACGCACCCGGACACACACACACGCACCCGGACACACACACACGCACCCGGACACACACACACGCACACGGACACACACACACGCACCCGGATACACACACACACACGCACACGGACACACACATACACACACACGCACACGGACACACACATACACACACACGCACACGGACACACACGCACACGGACACACACGCACACGGACGCACACGGACACACACACACGCACACGGACACACACACACGCACACGGACACACACACACACACGCACACGGACACACACACACACACACACGGACACACACACACACGCACACGGACACACACACACAAGCACACGGACACACACACACACGCACACGGACACACACACACACGCACACGGACACACACACACACACACACTCACACGGACACACACATACACACACACGCTCACGGACACACACTCACACTGACACTCACTCTCACACACTCACACTGACACACACACACGCACACGGACACACACATACACACACACGCACACGGACACACACATACACACACACGCACACGGACACACACATACACACACACGCACACGGACACACACATACACACACACGCACACATACACACACACCCACACTGACACACACATACACACACACGCACACTGACACACACATACACACACTCACACGGACACACACATACACACACACTCACACGGACACACACATACACACACACGCACACGGACACATACATACACACACACGCACACGGACACATACATACACACACACGCACACGGACACATACATACACACACGCACACGGACACATACATACACACACACGCACACGGACACATACATACACACACACGCACACGGACACATACATACACACACACGCACACGGACACATACATACACACACACGCACACGGACACATACATACACACACACGCACACGGACACATACATACACACACACGCACACGGACACATACATACACACACACGCACACGGACACATACATACACACACACGCACACGGACACATACATACACACACACGCACACGGACACATACATACACACACACGCACACGGACACACACACATTGCTCATGTTTAAAAATTTGCATCTGTATTTTGCATTAACTAGTGCTTAAATATGTAATTCTAAGGAGCTGCATGAAAAAATAAATTTCATTATATTATCAATGATGTTTTTATCTAAGATTATAAAGACTCAAATTTTATAACTGTAAAAGAATGATCATTAAAATGTTTACAAACAGAAAACTATTTGGTAGATGTCAATTTATATATTAATCAAAATTTTTTCTACCAAAATATATTTCTTATATAGAATTATTTACGTAAACATTTTTTTTCAAAATTATTAAACTTTTTCAATAGATTGCACCAATTAAAACAGTGAATACTATTGCATTAGATAACACTTCTATAGACATAATTTCTCTTTAAAAAATTTCAAACTCATGCATTAATTATGTTTTATCAAAATCAAGATATGACATTTTCAGAACATTTTGCTGGCTCTTAATACATCCTACATCTCAAACTGGTCCAAAGGTCTAATTCAATTAATAACTGATTCAGCTTTTCTAATTAAATACAGAGTTGTTGAATTTGATCGTTAATTCCCAATACCTCCTTAATTAATAATGGTGTTCACAATGCTTCAGATTTTCACTAATTTTCTATACCCTGAAATTTTATTTCTAGAAAACACAAGTTTCATTTAACTTTAATTTGCGAATCGAAACACAAATATATTTGCTTTATTAATAACCACAGTAATTAATAATATAAATTATAAAAAAAGGAAATAATTGCAGTTTTATCTAAATTTTAGTTATAACCATAATCAACTAAAACTGTTAAAGCTAAACTTTATTTTTCTGAAATTGAGTAAAATAAATTTAGAAAAAAAAATAATTCTGAAATTATCAAAGTGTATCTTTCATTCACATAAGAAGGTTAAAGATTTTTATCTTAAATGCATGATAGCTAATTATTTTCTATAAATTTTAAGTAAAATAGTTTGTTAAAATCACTTAAATTCTAAAATAAGTTTTGTTGGATTCCATCTCGAGCTTTAATATTTGTCAGAGTTTCGAGTGTATATTAAGCATTAACTCAGAGTTTAATTAGCCCTCCAAGGGAAAGAAGAACCATTGAGCAAGATACAAGTTAGTATCTATTTCTGGTTATTTATAGAATCATTCATAGTGTATTTTATAAAATTTAACAATAAAAATATAACAACTGACATTTGAAACATAGGAACAAACATAATACCTTTGAACATATAATAGTCCTTTGCTTAACACATTAAAATTAACAATCTCAATTTTCCTTATTTCCTTCATACTTTTGAATACTATTAATTTGAAATTTAGGGTATAATTTATGTAGAATTCTTATAGATTTCAGTAAATAATATCTCGTAAAAAAGATAAATATGATTAAAATGTCTAATTACTTCTGGAATAGAGAAATGTTTTAATATCTTAAAGTTTTATAACAATTTACGTGATGATTTATTAATATTTTTAATAATTATTATATAAATTTAAATATAAAAAAATATTTTGTAGAAAATATACTCATTTTACACTAAAAATAGTATTATTTAAAATTTTTTTTATAATTTCTGTATACTCATAAGTTTAAGAAGTAAGATTATGAAAAATATTCAATTAAAATAAATGCATATTTATTAATGTTTGTAAAAATTACCTTGTTTGGAAAATTCAGAAATAACTGATTCTTTTATATTCCTTATTCTTTTGGGAATTACATAATAAGTTTAATTTTAAGATGTGCAAATCAAGTTGCTTCATCATAGGAGAGTTACATTTTAAATATTTCTTTTTATGATCTTACAATGATAAAAAAGAAAGCACGTTGATAGCAATTTTTAAAAAAGTAGTCTTAGCAACATTTTTTAATTCGAACACTTTCAATGTCATCATGACTAAGTTGTATAAACAGTAATATATCGCTAAAATGTACACGTAATATTTTTATAAAAAATCTTAAACTTGTGACTTAGCTATAATTTTACTGTAACTATTATAAACCAGATGCTATTTGACTACAACTTTTGTAATTATATGATAGTTAAATTATATTATGTACACTTTTAACACTATAATATATATATATATATATATATATATATATATATATATATATATATATATATATATATATATATCGCAGGGACCTGTGTTTAAATATTTCCTCCTTTAAAACATAAATGACTTAATCCTTATTCTATACAAAATTGATAAGAGCTCTGTGCTATAAAGTACTTTTAAGCTTCTTATATTTTTGACTAACCTAAGCACTTAATACTTTTTTATTTGTTTTAATCAGAAATACGAAGTCTAAAAAACCAGTCTTTAAATAAGATTCAATTGCGTTTTCAACGATGTGATTCAAAGTAGAAATAACTTTTGGTTTTATATTTCGTGATCTTATAGATTACATTTTATCAATATGAACATTATTTAGTCATGATTTATTTGAAATTTAATTTTAACATTTGGCTGTAACCTTTGATATTTTTCTCTAAGATTTTTTTAATCCTTATTTTATGTGAAGTGTTAACTCAGTAACAGCAAGGAATTCATTTTAAAATTGCAATTTATAAATACTTGGTTATTACATGAATGCAGTGTTCTCAAACACATATTAATTGAAGTAAATAGTCAAATCATTTAGTACAATATATTCAATCGTTATTAATTTGGTAATGTAACTAAAATAAGTAGAATTATGCTAAATCTTACTATTTTGGTTTCATCTTCACGTATATCTCTATGTTCTATTAGTGCTGCTCAACAGCTATCATCTATATAATGTTATCACGTTTCTTTCTTTCTAAGACAAACATATAAACATTTGTTGTCATAACATTATTTTTAATATAAATTCAAATAAAAAGTACTATACAGCAATACAACAATATATTACATATTTCTTAAGCTTTTTTAGTTTAATTCATATAGATTATAATAGTTAAATATATATTAAGGGTGTCAAATATATTAAGCAAGTTGTTTTCTTCTGAAAAGTTAAAATTTTTGACATCTTTTAATAATTTCCATCATAACTTTCAATTTGATTAACATGAAATTATATTCCTTATCTAAACTTCAAACGTTTTGAACTCGCATTATTATCAATAAAAGAAAACAAACTAAATTATTATAAATGATTTTTGTCAGTAATAACACATCTCCCACTGACCTGCAATACAACACATATCTACGATAAACATTAATAATTCGATTAAGATTCAGTTAATAAATAATGCTTAATTGTTATGTAGGTTCAATCTTACAAGGAACCTGAGGGAAATTTTATGTAAAATACAAGCACCATTCTGCGGAAATGATAGATAAAGGAGGCTTAAATTAATTAAATATGGGTGTTTACTAATTAAATTAGCTGGTAATGAAAATTACTATATCAAAAATAAATGTAAGCACGAAAATGTTATTTATCAAAGAAACGAATTTTACTGGTTATAACAAATGATTAAACTGCGAAGAAATTCTGATGAAACATTCCTATAAAAAAGTAAAATAAAACCTTAAGGTTTCCGGTTACTTCGAGGCAACATTTACTTAATGAATTTTAATTTTCTTTTATCTTGTTTTAATATAAAGTACTAGCTCTATATTAAAACTGACTCTCTGTATCCGGTTACACTTTGCTGTGCTTGAACAAAAAAGCAGTTTTGATAAATCAAACATAATTTATTAATGATCAAATATTTACAATACATCAAAATAAAAATTAAAAATAAAATTATCTTTACATTTATGTCATTTGAATGTAACATATGTACAAAACATAGAGACAAATAGTTGATGATAGAATAAACCTGCTTCTTAACTTGTGATATGTTGTTGTTTATAATTCCAGATGGAGTAGCTAAGTTTATCCATCTCCATAAAACCCAAAATCATTGAAATGTCTAAATATAAAATAGGATTCTATAAAACCTCGTTCACAGTAAAATTCAGAAAGTCAAGAATATGTCTCGGGGAGGCATGGTCAACCTTGCACGAGTGACACTCCACTAAGACTTTCAGGTCTTGTTGAAAAGAAAAAGACCTACTGTAGCCACGAAAAAATGTGACAGAGCAGTCTGCTGTATCCTAGAGATACTGAGCTGGTGACACTAACGAGGTTCAGATTCAAATTTCATTTCATTGCAATGGGAAAGAAGCAGTTTCAATTGATCCAAGAAACTGGGGCATCAAAGGGAGAAGTCTTACTTAACACTGAGTGCCTGCTAGCTTTAGCTACACAAAATGGAATGGTCTTCACACCTAGGGTGGCCCTACCAGAATATACTCCCAACGTACTTCACCCATTCCGTTCAGGAACACCCTCCCACCACGAACTTGTGATATTAATCTTTATTGCAAACGAATTTCAATTGAATAATAATTTTGTAATTATTAAATATCATCATGAAAAGAATAATATTTGATGATTGATGGTGAACTTTATCTTAGTAGTCCTTGTAAATATACAAAAATTTTAATTTTCCTATCTGGTGCAAGAACAAATAAATTTCATGATTTTTCAACTCGCAAACACCCTACGTACAGCTGTCCATGTGAGAAGCATGGATTATCAAATTTAATCCACATACTTTCAATGATTGTCCCTGAGATTTGTTAATGGCCAATTCAAAAGATATTCGTACAGGAAACTGTAGACGTTTGAATTCGAATGGAGTTGGTACCATGAGAATGCGTGATAGTAGTATATGTTCCCATTTGTGTTTTCTATATAATATGATTGCCTCAACTATGTTAGTCATTAATATTTCTACTGTTATCCTAGTCCCATTGCATTGTCGTGGTGGATTTATATTTCCTAGAAGGATGATTGGGGATCAAATTTTCAAAGATAAAATGTACGGTGGTATTCCTGGTAGATCTAATGAATATAAAAACTCTGTTGGATAATTGACTAATTCATAGTGCTTGACAATAGTAACTGTAGATTTATATGTTGTTTTTTCATCAAATATTTCATTTTGATTTGTACAGTTTATCAAATTCACATCAATGTTTTTGGCTGTCAATATAGCACGTTTACTACCGCATTGATTATTTTTATAATTCTGCAATAAATTTATAAAAATTTTGGCAGTCAGTTTATCAATGGATTTTACAATGTGATAAAATTTTTCTAGTAATGTAATACGCTGTGTGAATTCGTCCATTTATATTTTACCAACCCCAATATCTGACAATTGTTTTGCAAATCGTTCAGAAGATTCATCTTGCTGTAATTGAACACACATATTGGTTTTTAAACATATTTTCTCTACATACCGTGGAAACACTATGATGATTTGAGACATGCATTCAATTCATCTGCAGGTATTGAACGTGATATAACTGGTAGAGTTTGCTGAAAATCATCAGTTAGCTAACTGAGGTCATTACCAAAGAGATACTCCTTTCCTCTCAAATCTTTTAAGGTGCGATTAAGTGCTTCCAATTATTTATTGTGTGCAATGGTGCATTGATATCATATTGAAGGCTGACATGATGTTAGTACTTTTCCCATCATTGAATATTTGCTAAAATTACATGTTATAATTTCAATTACCTGCTAATTTAATGGCAATTTCAATACTGAATGTGCAATTAGACCACAGTGCAAAAAATTGCTGCAATACCAGATGATGCAATATCAAGCGCAATGTAATTTTGTGATCTTATAATTACCAAAAGAATTGAAACAAGAAAAGTTTTGCCAGTGCCTCTAGGTGCATCTAAGAAATATAACCACAACACTTGTTAGATATTGCATAATTTTGTCATATGCTGTTCGTTGTTCTAATATCAATTTCGGCAGATTAATTCGAACAAATGTTAATAATTCATTAACATCCAAGTGCGTTTCTCGTTGAATGATCGAAAATGTCATTACCAGATCCATTTGAAGCAATCACAATTCTGCCAGTGATTTGTGTGCTATTATTATACATACATCCTCAGTTAACATCAATACATCATTGTATATATTTTATGCAAACTGAATGTTGGGATTAGCATTTTTTTACACATGCGATGTGTAAAATATGTCTTCACTCATATTGTCTTCATATTTTCCCAAAAGATCCTTTGGATTAGCCGGAAAATTCTGTAGTTAGTATGATGAAAAATAGCGAACGTATCTGCTGCTGTTGATCTAGCTGTATTAGAATCATCAGCGAGTGAAATATCCTAAACTGTATCGTTTTCTAAGAGACTTAATTTCTGGCAAGCCTTACGAAACGTAGCACACACGTGGCCATTGACCGTTTTTGATCTTGGAAAAATGTTGGTCCACGAGCAAATATCCTCAACTTCTCTATTTCTCACAAGTTAAAATATACTTTTAACCTTAATTCTAGGTCTCTAAGTTCTCAAGAGCTGAAATATAAATAGATTCAATTTAATTTTTAAATATTAGATTACGACTTAGCATTATTTTATTACCGAAGACAAATAAATGACAGAGCACTAAATACGTTTATAGAAAAATTCAAAATGATTTGATATGCATTCGGGTGTTTGATGAGACATGTTTCTTGAATTTAAATTTTCTTATGTTTTACAAAACAGTATGATAAATTTCTATTGTATTATTCAAATTGGTGACTTTATTTACTTAAATATGGCCTTATACTAACATTGTATCATTTAAAATGATGAAAATTTATACGGTGCAAATTATAATAACGTAAACACACATGTGCATGATATTATAGTTAGACACTTAAAAACATTTGAAACAATATTCGAAACTTGTTATTTTTTCCTGTCACCAAAATTTATATAAATACAAAATATTTACATTTTTGCAAATTAATATGGTTTAAATCAAATAATTTATCATGTTTATTTACGTGGCTTAAATCATTTTATATAAGAAAGCACATTTTTGTAAAATTTTATTCTATGAAAATATGTAATATTGAACCTAATTTTAAATCGGTATTCACAAATGCAGAGTTTATAAAATATTACAAACTACTGTTTAAAATTATCTAAGATAAAATCTAACTCTTCCTTAATTCTAAATTATGGTTATTGTTCATTTAACTGTGAAACTGTTTCTAAATATAATAGGTTTCAGTGCTCATACAGATATTAATATATTCTATAATGTTAGGAAAACATATTGAAATGCAAGACTTTACTTAATAAAATTTAGAGACAATGGAATAATAAACTGTTACAAACAAATCTGGCCATTATACATTGGTGTCAAACTTTTGTTGTTTTACAGTATACTTGTTTGCTTTTTATAAAAAGTAATAATTTTTTAGACTTGTATATTTAGTTTTTTTTAAACTTTAATAGGCACTTAATATTCATATTATCGTATTATCATTTGTTTTTTCATTTTAATATGGGCTAATTTTTAGTTTGATAATTGAATAACGACATAGTGTTTTCACTCATTATTTCATTTGTAAATAACCGTCATAGAACGTTACAGAACATTGACTCAAATGCTTCAATTTATGTCTTACAATTTATTTTACTTAATAACTTTAAGTATATTTGGATTTCCTTGATTTTAAAAATTGCATGGATTTAAAGATAATATTTCTTTTAAAAAGAAAGCAAACTTAGTTTATTTGAAACTGTATTGTTAATGAACAATTGTAAAAGTAAAGGCTTAGCTCTTATCACATTTATAAATAAATAATTTATGTATATTACGTTAACCTAATTTCTAAAAACATGTATGATTAGCACTCTTATTTTTCATTAAAATACTTATTCAACAAACTAAATTTACTCTCAATTTTTTAGAATATGTAAAACAATTGAAATAACTAACTTATAAAATTATTATTGCTAAAATAAATATTAAAATACATGCATTTGAAATATACTTTTACTTCCTAACTATTTGAAATACGTTGATTATTTCGAAAAATAATAAGATAAATTTTGGAAATATCACTCAAAGAAAAGGGAGAAAAAGAAATCTCAATTGAAAGTAGCCTTCTTTATGTATATCTCTGCAAAACTTTGTGAATAATTACTAGAAATAATTACTTGCATACAACATACTTTGGCGAAATATAAATACAAAATATACATTGAGTATAAGAAATGAAAATATATGTTTTAGTACTAATTACTATAGGCTCTTCTGTAAGTAATATGACAAAAAAAATCATAAAATGATAGTATTTTGACACATTTCTGAATCAAAATTTTCAGAGTTTTATTTGTATATTTAAAGTAATACTTTTGATAATCAACAAGCATTTAAAATAACCATTCATTTACTTTTCAATAAATAGCATGTTGATAAACATCAATACTTATGTTTATAGATATTAAGCTCATATAATGCACTTGTTTGAATATTTGTTTTAAATACTCACTTATAGTTAATGAAATTGCATATTTAACTGATAATTTTTACAAATATTTTGATATTTAAATTAAAAAACAACTATGTGTAATTGTGTATGTGATTGATGTATTTAATATATTGAATATGTGACATAGTGTATATATGGTATATAGTAATGAACATATGAAATGTTCTTAGCAAAAATGTTAATTTATATATATATACACACACTACTGGCCAATAAAATTGCTACACCAGGAAGAAATTCAGATAAAAAAATGATATTTATTGGACAAATATATTATACTAAAAATAACAAGTATAATATATTTGTCCAATAAATATTAAGTGATTAAATTTTCAAAAAATTTGGCTGGATAGATCCTGAGAAATCAATACCCAGGACAACCACCTCTGGCAGTAATAACAGCAGTTATACGCATGGGCATTGAGTCAAACAGAGATTGGATTGCATGTAAAGGTACAGATGCCCATGCAGCTTCAACACGATGCCACAGTTCATCAACCGTAGTGACTGGCGTTTGGTGACGAGCCAGTCGCTCGGCAACCATTGACCAGACGTTTTCTGTTGGTGAAAGATCTGGAGAAAGTGCTGGCCAGGGAAACAGCTGAACATGTTCCGTATCAAGGAAGGTCTGTACAATACCGGCAACATGCGGTGGGGCATTATTCTGCTGAAACGTAGGGTTTCGCAGGGGTCGAAAAGAAGGTAGAGCCACAGGTTGTAACACACCAGAAATGTAACGTGCACTGTTCAAAGCACCGTCAATGCGAACAAGAGGTGACCGAAACGTGTATCCAATGGCACCCCATACCATCACGCCAGGTGATGGGCCAGTATGACGATGACGAATGCATGCTGCCAGTGTGCGTTCACCACAATGCCGCCAAACATGGATGCGACGATCATGATGCTGTACACAGAACCTGGATTCATCTGAAAAGATGACGTCTCACCATTCGTGCGTCCTGGTTCGTCGTTGATCACACCATTGAATGCGCTCTTGTCTATGACGCAGCGTCAAGGCAAGCCGCAGCCATGGTCTCCGAGCTGAGAGTCCATGCTGCTGCAAACGTCGTCGAACTGTTCGTGCAGACACTTGTTGTCTTCCAAACAACCCCGTTTCTTGACTCACGGCTCGTGACGTGGTTGCACGATCCATTACAGCCATGCGGATAATATGCCTGTCTTCTTGGCTGCTAGTGATAGGTGGCCGTTGAGATCTCGCATGGCGTTCCGTATTACTGTCCTGAATCCATCGATTCCATATTCTGCTAACAGTCATTGGACCTCAACCGACGGGAGCAGCAATACTGCGATAAGACAAACCGCAATCCCGGTACGTTACCTTTATCAAAGTCAGAAACATAGCACCTTCTTCCTTTCGTATAAATTTCACGTCTGTAGCATGTCGCCTTCTTGGTGTAGCAATTTTAATGGCCAGTAGTGTGTATATATATATATATATATATATATATATATATATATATATATATATATATATATATATATATATATATATATATATATATATATATATATATATATAAACTTTTGAAGCAATAATTACATTTTTTTTTCAAATGTTTGTAAAGAAATGCTTTTTTTGTAGTTATCTTCATTATGTCGTGTACTACTGGGAATTAATGCATTAATTCCTTGCAGTGCATCAATTTTAATTCTAATTTGTAGTTTCTCTCTCTCATTTTAATTCTAAATTTTAAATCCAGTTTTCTACTAAAATAATTTGAATATTGAATTAAACCTAAAATCTGTTCTAACCTATTCTAAAATAAATTTATAAAACCCTCTATAAAATTGTATAAAAGAATAAGAAATCAATTTACTGAATAAAATATTTACATAATTTAGGTTAATGTTTTTCATAAATACACTTATAAATGTGACCCAGAAATATAGAAAACCGTAATTGATTGCCTATGTCTTAGTACAATTGCTGGAATCTGTTAGTAAATAAAATACAATGTTAATTAAATCAGCATTAAAGAAGTATTAAGGTTCTTTTATTTTTTTTCATTTGTAAAAAAAAAAAAAAATCTTCATTTCTATGTTACACATAATTTTCTTCCATAGATAAAAATAGATAATATGTTTAAAAGTGATAGTAAAGGCTCTAATAAAAAAACAACTAAGTGAGACAAGAACATGAGAAAATATTATAAATAATGTATAAATATCTTGAAATCGAAAAACAAATTCAGTTTGTAAATATTCCTTATAGATGTACGCCCATGTAACACATATTTAAAATAATTTAATAAATATTGTTATTTTCTTCTCTCTCTCTCTCCAAAATTGCTTAGTAAATTTTTATCCCAAAATATGAAAAGGAATTGTAAACAATTTAATTAAGATTATATTTGCAAGCATTCGTAGAAAAACCTTCATCAGTAAATTGGATTTTTTTAAAAAAAAAACACAAATTGTATTGTCAAGAAAATATAATGATTTGCACAGTAAATCTTATAAAGAGAAAAAATTTTACATCCTATGAAAATATTTTACCTAGACTTTTTATAGTGAAAAATTAGGTATTAATATAGCTTACAAAAATATAGATAATTATAAATATGCATTTATTTATTCAAAAGGTATAACTGAGTATTATTAATAGCATAATGTCAAATTAAATATATTTTGAAAACTGTAATAGATAATGTATATAATTAAACATAATTTTTACTTACTGCTTTTTATTATTTTATATATTTTTGATTTTAAATCAATATTAACATAATATCTATCATAAAATACCTGAATTAAAAGAAAATTTAATTTTTAACAAAGCTGTTCTCACTCCAAATGTTATTAATTTCATAACCTATATTAATTGAGAGTTTAAAATTAAAATAATATTTTTATTATAAGTTCTAAGCTTTTTTAAAATATTGAATTTATGAAGAATTTTATAATAAGTTATGTATTTGTAAAATCTTCTTGAAAAATAATACCAGGGTAAAGCAATTCGACACTCATAATAAAACATGCAATGGATGACATATTTTAGCATAGCTTTAACTAAAATTATTTATTAGTTGTACTGAAGTAAAGGAAATATCTACAATATATTCACATGACATGACAAATTAATGAATTCTGGAAATACATCATTTCACAAAGCTTAATTCGATTAATATCTAATTCCAGTCTTCTAATTAAATGTGGAGCTGTTGATTTTGACTTTTAATTCCAACTAGTTTCCCGTCTGATAATTGTATCAGAAATGCTTGACATTTCACCATTCGCCCTACCGATAAATTTGGTGTCAATTTTATCGGTAGGGCGAAAAAATTTTACATCCTAACTGGACTTACTACTTATTTTTAAAATATTACTTATATTTTAGAAAAAGTTTCCTAAGACTTTTTTACTGTTATCTGTAAAATGATTTACTTTATTTTTAATGAAAGATTATTTATATTTCTTTTTGGTATGTATCTAAATAATTATCTGTATATGGCTTCTTTTAATTTTATGTTTTCATTTGTAACAAATAATTTTAAAAATATATTTCAAACTATATTAATAAAATGCTTATATTTGACTTTTATGGTTTCAAAATTTTTTCTCAAGATTTATTCTTAAGGATTTTGTTTTTTAAATATCAATCTATTTCTCTTAATGCTTTTAATTTTGAAATTTTCTTAATGATAAATAACAATATTACATGTTTCATAAATATTTTGAATATACTTATTTTAGTTTTACAGAAGTGAAGCTTTTTTCGAATGAGAGAAAATTTACATTGGGATGTAATTTTTTGTTCGATTATTCCCATTTGTAAATGTAATTTACATTACATTACAAATGGGAGGAATTATGATATTATTATTATTATATTTGTTTCAATTACACATGCCTTTATTTTTCTCAAAAGATATAAAATTTCTTCAATGCTCATTCGTAAGAAATGGTGAATACAATCTCATTCCATATTCATTCCAAAAGATTATAAGAAATCTTTCCTTAATACTTGTAAACCTCAAATTTGAAGATCAAACAGTGTTATCTTGAAGAAGTGAGATAAGCTTACACAAAACATACATTGAATGATTAAAATTGTAGTTTACAAGAAATACTTCAACATCAGACGATAAGCAACTAATATTAAGCTTGCTCTGAATAAAAACTGGGTTTTAAGTTTTTCAACATTTATTCAAAATTATTTCCATTCTAAATTAAAAAATTTCTGCTTTTTAAGTAGCCAAATTAAAACAGTTACTTAGCTGCTTATTTTTGTTCAAATACATTTGTCTTATAACTATGTATATTTTAAAAAATTAAATAAATGCACCACTTATTTAATTAAAATTAGCTTTGCAATGAATACTAATATAGAATTTATATAAGTATTATTCATTGTCTAAGAAATCTATCAAAATTTATTTTAATATATTTTATTAATTCTCAAATTATAATTTTTTTTATGTTATTGCTGGATGTAGGACAAATATTTTAAGTTTTGCTATTCCTTAAAAGCATTATATCAATATTTTTGGAGGAAAAAATTTTTTTAATTTAAATATAATAATTAAATAAGATCTTATCATATTTGTTATGGAGAAATTCAATAAGGATTTGAACGAATGTTGACAGTCAAGGATTACAAAATGTTGTTGCTTATGTGCAAAATAATTAATAAAGAAAATTTTGCACCAAAAGTTTTAAAACAATGCAATTACAAATTAAACATTTGTTATTGAATGTCAAATATTATGACAAAAGCCCACTTTTCATGTGCTAAAAACATTTATAGCAACGAAGGGGAGCACTATATTGGCTCTATGCAAAGAGTCAATAGCAATCAATGGACTATCGTTAAAATATCGTTAACTACAACAATGTTAAATGGGCAATCTCTGCCTTTAAACCTCAAAAAAGTCCAGGGCCTGATGGAATTTTACCCATTATGATTCCGAAAGTAGAAGAGGGGTTATCATATCAGTGCTAACTAGAATTTACCCACCTAGCTTAGCAGTGGGTTACATACCAAAGATAAGGCAGAAGACCAGAATTGGTTTCATTCCTATACCTGGGAAAGACACCTATGACCAGGCCAAGTTTTACAGACCTATCAGTCTTTCTTCATTCTTTCTTAATATTATGGAGAAAATCATTGATTAGATTATTAGAGATTACTTGGGTAGTAACAGTCCCTTGCATGCTCTTCAATTTGTTCATCAACCCGACAAATCTACTGAAACTGCCTTACATCATCTAATTTCTAAGATTGAAACCACTCTGGATCAAAACAAAATTGCATTAGCAACTTTCCTCGACATCCAAGATGAGTTTGATAACACTTCCCATCTATCAATCCTCAATACACTTAGAGGGACAGGGATTAATCAGACCCTGTGTACTTGGATTGAGGCCTTGATTGCAGTTGTTGCAAAATCAATGGTACGACCAGCCTGTTGTCAAAGGGCACAGGGGTATTACCGGTAAAATTCAAGATCCTACTTTCCTGATGCTCTCGGACATCATGGAAAAGTCATACATGTTTGAAAGGACATTTGAAATGGATTTTCCAACTAGAGATAAATGGGACAACAACATGTTTGAAACTAAAACAGGAGATGTAATCTGGTACACAGATGGATCACTGAAAAACAGCATCTCAGGACTGGGAGTATGTGGCGTGTCACCAAGAACCAGCCTATTTGTAAGCGTTTGTGATACTCTACGGTCTTCTAGGTAGAAGGTTTTGCCATTATCCACTGTCTGCGACTATATAAGAGGAAGGACTACCATAGTAAGCGCATTCTTATTTTTAGTGACCGGCAAGCCGCTTTAAAAGCGCTCAATTCTTTAGAAATCAAATATAAAATGATTTTGGAATGAAGAAACCTTCTTACAGAACTGGGTCCCTTAAAATTATAACTAAATTCCATTAAATATGTAATATTAGAGATTTAATTATTACACATATTATATTAATACACAGATGTATGCAAGTGTATTTGTTATGACTTCGTTATACATGTACATTATTTCGTGTGCACAATAATGAGAGACTAATGAGCTGTTGCATTGCGCATCGATACTCTGAAAGAAAACTTCTCTTCATACCATAGTTAATGGTGTAAATGAATTTACCCCGAATGCTTCTAATATGCATTACCACAGTACTGAGTAACAAACGGGCATCATATCTGAGGTGTTGTGGCCCGAAGATCTCACTAATACAAATCTTGCTATAAGACATACTTCAAAAGTATGATGCTTGATCTCAAATTACACAAAATGTTCGAGTTTCCGTTTTTGTACCCAACAGACTGAGTTGAATTTTCTTCCGATTTATCATTAGTAGAAAATTCTCTTTATTTATTAATAGAATTAGATTATCATTCACCGATTTATCATTAATAGAATTAGATCAACTTTAGTAATATGTGAAAGACATATAGATTAATAGACTTCAAGAAAACTTTTAAAACATTATTGTGTTATATAAAGAAGTGTGTGACTGCTTCTATATCCAGCCTTTGTGTCTCTGTTAGTTACTGATATTATCATATCCATACTTCACAATAGTGGTAATAAACTGGATAATTTAGTCTTTGTAAAACATGTTATCTATCAAATAAATTTTGCTTAATATTTCAAATCTTTCTTTGAGTTTTATGTGGGGTGGACAACAGCGTACAGGTTTTTTTTATTAAAATTTCTTTACTTTTCAAAAATAGAAAACTCATTGAACATAAATATTGTGGATATAAAAGCAAATCATTTTTTCACCTATTTAAGAAATATACTCAATATTTGGTGACTCAATATTTGGAAATTAAATAATCACACAAAATTATTTAATTTTCAATTTATATATATATAAATAAATTGAAAATTAAATAATTTTGTGAGATTAAAAAAAATCTACATTATATAAAATATATTTACTAATCACTTACTTTTATTCAAATAATTTTATTTTTAAGTGCACCTCCAAAAATCAGAATCACACAAATCTTTTAAAGAATAGATGTGATAAACCACTGATTTTTCATTAAAGATGAAATCTAGTTGAAAATTTCCTAATTCAGAATTTCTCCGTATCTTTGTAGCTGCGATTTATAATAAAAATGACCCATTTTGCTTTTGTCCTATAAAGCGAGAAATTTGAAATTATGTACACAATTCAACAACAGTGTAGTTTCAATAGTAGAACAGAAATTTATTAAAGTTTATGATTGATATATATGAATAACTTTTGTGAATCTTTTGCAATCTTGTATATATTTTCCTAATTAATATTCACGCGAATATTAAAATATAATTTTAGGCGAACATAAATTAAAAAATATAAAATTTTTATATGAAACAATATTACATTCATCTGAAAATTTATTGCTTACTAATTAGTTTTATTTATTAGCATTTATTAATTTAAAACAAAAAATAGCTGCAACAAGCATTTTTAATTAATCTTCAAGACATTCTTATAAAAAGCACATTAAAACCTAATTTTTCAAGTAAAGCAATATTGGGTGATGGAGATAATATAATAAATTTTTTAATATATTTTCTTAAATATCATTTAAAAATATTTCCGTTTGGCTTATAACTTTTTGAAGAAAGAATATGATTTTAAATGTAGTGTTCTTAATAGACTTCCAATTTCTTAATTATATTTTACCAGTTGTCAAAACAATGTATTTTTTATTTTATAAGTAAAAAAAAACATTTACTACATTTTGTACATCTTTAATATATTGTTTATTTCATATTTGTATTTCTTTTAAAGGTTAAAAAAGTATTTTTATAAATTCACGAGGACAGTTTTCGTAAAATTTTTATTTCAATTTTATTTTAGTTTAAATAAATATAAAAAATAATGTTTGCTTATAAAACTGCGAACTAATGCAAATACCCATATTGTTACGATACACAATTGTATATTCTTTCCTTATGTACCTAAATGTCTGTGAAATATTATTGAGTCAAAACAAGTTTTGAGTATGTAGATATAAAATAAATACAAAATTTTGTTTGCTTACAAAAGGCATATTATCGAGAAAATACTTTGGGGAAAGAACAGCTATTTTAAATTTTTGCATAAGCATATGATATATCAAAATAACATATATATGGAACTTGAACAATGTTGAAGTTTATTCTGGAAATTATAATCTTGTTTTTTAGAATGACTGATAAAGTTATTCATTTTTACCTTCCTATTGAGTGATTTGGGAATAGGTATTGAACCTTAATACATCAAATGATTTCAACAGTTGTCAGTCCAGTGTAGGAATACAAGTCGTAATAAAAACAGGTCAACCTCTCACTTTCATTTATCATTTCTCATATAGTAAAGGAAGACACACTAA
The DNA here is from genome assembly GCA_030067965.1 of Latrodectus elegans. NCBI lineage: Eukaryota > Metazoa > Arthropoda > Arachnida > Araneae > Theridiidae > Latrodectus > Latrodectus elegans. The sequence goes on along the minus strand of CM057822.1, from coordinate 30,919,010 downwards.
ATCTTCCAAGGAACTCATATAGTCTTCTTTACTGTAACCTTCAAAGAACTCTTATCAGTTAATGGATCAAATCACCAAATATGTCAAACGTATTAGACGAACCATCTTTAAAAACAAATCTTTATTCCGCTTCTAACATATAAGAAACTAAATAATTAAAAATTAGAAACTTAGATGATTTAAAATGTGTTTCTCTTTCTCAAGCGAGTTATTTTCTTCTTTACATACAGGTATTTTTTATTTTCAAATATATAAAATAGAAATATAAACAAACTATATTAATGTACAATAATTTTTAAAAACAAACAAACAAATGATTAAAAAATCACCTGCTAGACGTAATTCTTTGTTTTTTATTTTTGATGAAGCTTTGGTAAAATAAATTTAAAGGGGAAAATATGTTTTGAAAATTCCTATAAATAAATCACGCTTGTTTCTCTTTTGTTGAAAGAAAAAAATGTTTCAGACATATTGATCCACTTTCTGCAATTAATGAAATTAATGAAGAAATATGTGCTATTAAACTTATATAAAAATAATTTTGAAGCAACAAAGAGTTCTATCTCTACAAATCAAAATTAATTTTAAGAAAAATATAATAACAATGCAATAACAACTATTATTTTCAGTGATTTATTTAGCGAGATATTTAATCCTGAAGGCATATGTGCACGTTATAAAATATAAATTTAGATTAAAATTTTAATTGAAATTTCATTTGCATTGTCAATACAATATAAGTTGTTAACTGCAACTATATGTTAACGGAAAAATATTGCAGCAAACAATTTATATTGTATTAAAAATTAAAACTAATATTAAAAATAATTTCATTGCAGTAAATTTTCCTATTTTAAATTGGTATGAAATTTTGGTGTCCCAAGTTTAAAGTAAAAAGCAATCACTTGATGATTGATAATGAAAAATATGTACTGAACTAAACTGACATTAATATTTTTGCATATATATATTTTTCTTGATATCGCCTAAGAATAATTTTGAAATATTTCAGTTTACACAAATATTTTTATGTATGCACTAATAGTTCAAATTAAACACTTCATTCAACCTATTTTATCGAAATTATTTTCTATTAGTCATTAAACCTATATAAAATAAAATTATCAGAAATTAGATCATAAAAGTTTTTATTAAAGATTTTTCAATTGTACTTTTTACTAGTTTAGATCACTCTTTCTTCTTTTTCCCAAGCGCTACAGCCGATTGCCGACTAAGTCTGTCTCAGTCAGCTTATGCCATCTTGATCTATCACTGGCAATGACTTTCCAATCATTGACTCCTACGTCCCTTAGCCATTCTTCCACTCTATCTATCCATCTAGTTCTTGGTCTTCCTCTTTCCCTCTGGAGTTTTAAAAGTTATTTGCCTGACAGGGTTTTCATTATCATATCTGAATACGTGTCCCAACCACCTTATCTGTAAAATCTTGATTATTTCAACTATGTTGAGTTCTCTGTATCTCAATTGAAGCTCATGGTTGTACCGTATTCTCCACATACCATTCTCTTTTACTGCTCCAAAGATATTTCTCAAGATTTTTCTCTCAAAAGTCTTAAGTCTCATCTCGTCGTCTTTGTTAATTGTCAAGCATTTGCTGCCATACAAAACAATTGGTCTTATCAGGGTCTTATATAGCTTATATCACTCTAACTATGCCAAATATATATTTATATCTCTACTTTTAAGGAACAAGATTGTAATTTTTCAAATAATACCATTTTTGGTATTAAATGATAATCTAGGAAAATGAAATTCCTGTCATGTATGAAAGACTTAGGAATGCTACAATAATGCTTCTGTTTAATATCAAATCATATTTGACTGAAATTTGTAGGGAACTTACTTATCTTGTCAGGAACTACTTCGGATTCTTGATTATCTTATTATGCAGTTAGGATATAAAGTGTTTTATTGTTATATTTAACACTCATATCAAAATATTACCATTAAGAAAAACTAAATTCAGTAAAGATACAGATTTCATTATTGATCAGTTTTTCTTATTAGAAAAAATATAATAAAATGAGATTAAATTTTTTTAAAAAAATGTTTAAGAAATTATAGTTGAAGTAATGAAAGAATTTTATAATTAGATTCTTATATATCAAATTACGTAATTAAAGATGATTATTTAACAACAATGAGAGGAAATTGTAATTTTAATATCTCAAAAAATATGATTAGTCAGATAAAGTCTTTTGGAAAGTTTTTTCTATTGTTTTTAATCAAATGAAAGATTGAATATTTTTATATTTCCTTTTTTATTTTTATTTCTTTATATTTTTGTACACATGGATTTATATTATATTGTAACGATTTATGCATTGCAACAGAAATTTATATTATTTTGCGAAATATACATATTTCATGAAAAATCAATTTTAATTAATTATGTGTTTACTATAACACACAATGTTTTTTCTTTTAACAGGTTCTCCTAAAATTGAATATTGCTTATTATTATTTATTCTATGTATGTGTGTATTTCCAAAAGATATCTTTAAATCCAAAACACATATTTCCTGACAAGAAACTAAACTTTCGATAATAATTGAATTTGAATTTGCTTTGTAGAATACGTGACAAAAGGGCGAAACTGTCTTATATGTTGCCAAAGGATGACAAATCAAATTATTCTGGATCCAGTTCTGACACAGTATAGCATTAAATTAAATATTTATAACAAATGCGGGGATGTCGACATAGTTTTGGCAGACGTCATAAGAAATCTATGTACATAGATAAATTCAAATTAATACTTAATTTAAAGAGTTTTAATATTTTTTTTAATTTTAGTAAGAATAATATTGATATAAATTAACAGTTCAAAGATATTGTAATATCTAGAAAAGACATAAGAGAAAATAAAGTCACTTATTTATTGAATATTTATAAAGAAAACTGATTTGTTTAATATACATAAAATAATTTACAAATTTATTAATACATTATTAAATTCATAAATATATTTTGAAGTTACTGACTGCTGGAGGTTTAAAAGTGTGGGCATCAAATAATTAAATAATTTTTGTTGAAAAATTTGAAAATGAAATTTTCACTTTTTTTTTACAATTTTTTACTTATTGTATAAATAGTTTTATGTTAAACATTTAAGACATTCAATTTTATTTTAGGTTAAAGCTTGCCAAAAAGTTTCTAATTTCCATAGAGTATCGCCATTCTAATTAATTTTGCTGCTAAAAAGAGCAATAAAATATTATAAACTTCATTAGTCTCATTTAAATATTTATTACGAAGCAATTTAAAATAAAAAGTAATGTAAATGCTTAGTATGTATTATAAATAATGTTTTTGTTAAAAAATTTTATACATTGTGGTATTAGTGGGTTTATTTTATTCAGATCTGTAAGGATAAAAAGAAAATGCAGTTTTGATGTCTCAATGCAGAGTATTGGTACAGTTATATTCTATTTTTAAACATTTAAATTTTTCCTTTTAATACAAATCTTAGTTTATTTATTTGAGTGCTCTATTAGAAATACCTAATATAAAATTGCTCTTAAAATTTTTAGTAGAATAAATAAATCACATATCATTTTAAAGATTTATTACAAACCATCTTCGAATGAAAAATAACTGAGAAAAACATAGTGGCATGATATTAATTTTTTTGCTCAGTATCAGTTTTAAAAATTTTTTTTCCTTTTTTAGTTTACGCGTAGTACAATATATATATTAAATTATAACTGACATATAAAACTTACTATACTTACTAAACTTATATATATATATATATTATTTCAAACTTAGAAGCTTGATATAATACATGTGTGATTGACAATTATATATTATTTAATAAAAGAGGATTTCCGTAGCATAATTCGATTAGTTATTGATATTTCAAAACGTCATTAGAAATTATCAAGCTTTAAACAATTTTAACAAAAACAGCAGTTAGTTTAGCCATTGGAAAAATTGAAAAACAGTTTAAAAATTTAAAGTTTATTCTTAAGTCACATATTAAGCAGTATCTGATATAAAACTAAATTTATATTCCTGTATTTTAATAAAAACGAAATATAGGAATATAATTCATTTACAATATAAATATTTTAAGACTTCGCATGCATATATAGCTGTGAAGATGAGCTCCTTTAAACGAAAATCAGATGACCAGGTTATACTTGAGATGGAACCCTTCTTTGTACATTCGAGCAACACCATCCGAAGGTATTTTATATTACAGATTATAGTAGATACTGTGCAAACTTATGGAATTCCAGCATTCCAGTAAGGGAGTGTGTGTTCGCCCTCTCAATCACGGCCAGCCAAAAGACATTCTTAATTTTATAATCTAACGAGAAGCAGCTTGAAGCCACTTCGAATCCCATTATTTATAAAAATATTGCTTTCGAAGAAGGTCTAAGATGAAAGAAAAGTGCTTACAATTTTTATAGTAAGTATTTCTATATATCTATAGATTCAATATATTTTACGATAAAAAGAGAGTATTTACTGCGAAAAATTTAATGTTTATTAGAAATTTTCCATGTAAACACTCTTTTTAATTTAAAATAATTCGGGTTAATTTTATTCTATAGTTATTTAAATCGATTACAATATCTAATACAATGTAAGAAAATATAGGTAATGAAACTTTTAAGTAGTAAAAGTCCAAGAATAAGGAATAATCGCATTATCTAATAGTCTATTTAAAATTGCATGGTGCTATGATGATGATTAAATACATTAACAATTACTTATACTGTGTTAAGGTCGAATAAGAATATCTTGATTTTGGACATATTCTGTTGGCATCGAAGTTACTCAATGATATTTCTAGAAGATAAAAAAGTAGAAATAATATAACTAGATATATTGACAGATAAAGTGCACTCAGCATTGCTATTCACTTCTTAAACTTCAACGTATACTTTAGGGGTGACAATTTGAGTATTTAAAAGCAAAAGTCTTCATAATGAATATGAATTTGAATTCTAATCTTTATCTGATAATAATAAAGATATATATACACATATATATATATATATATATATATATATATATATATATATATATATATATAATATAATATATATATATATATATTTATATATATATATATATATATATATATATATATATATATATATATATATATATATATATATATATATATATATATATATATATATATATATATATATATATATATATATATATATATATATATATATATATATATATATATATATATATATATATTATATATATATGAGAGCATCTATTATTCTACATTTAAATTACTAAATTTTTATCGGGCTAAAGAAAATCCAATAATTTGTAAAAACAAACTTCTCATTCTCAAATGTCATTTTTACAATTTTTTTGCTGAACAGAACACAAAAGAATTTTCCATATAGCCTCATAAATGTCATACTCTGGAATGTTACGGGATGATAAAAAAATATTATAAAAAGTTTAGGCATGAATGTATAGGTTTTATTTCATACCCAATTTTTAGTGGAGTAATTTATAGATTAAAATATGCGCTCGCGAGCGAAACTAATTCATAGTAAATTTTAATAAATTAATTTCACTTGTTCATATATATAAAATTTGTATTGTTTGTGATGTAAGCTTTCAATATTTTTTCCATAAGTGTCACTATAACTTAATGATTTAAATTTCTGAGACTCTGATATTTCCAACCTATATTTTTTAATTTTTTAATTTATAGTCTTTTTAGAAAAAATATAAAAAAAATAAATACTTAAATGCATTAACAATCACATTTAAAAATTATTATAAATGTAAAACTAGATTTCGAAATCTATCTTATGTAATATTTCGAAATCATAAGATAATTTTCCCCATCTGTGTCTTACGATGTATCTCAAATTACATTAATTTAATATAAATTTAATTTTTAGTATCATATGTGGCACGGGATCTAAAGTTATCTTCTTATATGTTTAGACAAAAAGCCAAATTACTATGATTCCAAACTAATAATAATGGCATTAGAAACTCGAACGCGAGGATTTCAATTAAACTTAAGAGATATTAGTGCGTAATTTTCTGACTTTAAATTTAACCACTTATTGAAACATTAATTGAATGTATAATTTTAATTTTGAATGCGGCATTCATTTTACATTAATTAACTTTCAAATTTAAATTACCATGATACATTTAATTAATTGTATATTATTCATTGTAATAGAAATTTGAAACACTTTCAAAAATCATGCTCGCGTATTTAGATATATAGAAGCTAATAATTTATTTGCCTCGATTAATGTGAATTCATTCAGTAAAAATTTTTGAGTAACCATTTTTATTAAAAACTTTTGTATCTAATGCTGGGTGAAAATGTCTTTATATAATATAATATTGAAATTATTAATTCTTTGCTTAAGTTATTGTTTTAACAAATATAAATAATATTTTTAAGTGTAGATTTTTTATCAATGAGTGTATATTTTTTAAAATATCTATATTGAAATATTTATAGATATTTTAAAATTTTTGTGAAATATTAAATTTATTTCAAAAATAAATTTTGCGTTAAAATAAATTTAATGAAAAGTGAAGTTTAAAAGAATCACTTTCAATAATTAATTGAATGACTATATTTAAAAATCTCCATAGCTATGGTGAATATTCATATTGGTTTTTATTAATAGTACTCATCACACTTTATAGCAATTTATATAAGAGTATATGAGATACTCTAATATCAATACTGAAATGAAATATACCGAAATTTATTGTAGTAAAAATAACACAGTATATGTTAGATTATAGAATTCATAGTAAAATTATTTTCAAAATCTTTGCTTACAGTAAAGATTAGACATAGATTTATTTTTAATTGAGTCTTTCAGAAAATAAAATATTAATAAATTTTATTTCAATGTTATTTGTTGTAAGTGGCTTTGTTTTTAATCAAGAAATTAAAGAGACATTGTTACTTTGATAAATAATAATTCCCATTTTGAATGTACGAAAATTAACAGCATTTTTGTGCAACATTTTTACATTAATTATTTTCAAAATTTTATGAGAAATAATATTGGGAATAGAAAAGGATCTAAAATACAGATCAACTTTATATGAAGCAATTTGCTATAATATGTTAATTATTTTTAGCATTTTAAACAAATTGTTTTATGAGGGACTATTGACGAATAATACCATAATTAGGAGTTTCAAAGTTTAAAATATTGTTTATCATAAAATTTAGCACATTTTTAAACTACAACACTGAAAATGATACTTTCGGTTCTAATTTCTTTAATAAAATTATAGAAAAACTGAAAGCAAAGGTTTTCAAAATAGATCACAATTTTTCAGAATTATATTTGAGACCATAGGATGGAAGTTTGCTGATGTAAAAGAATCTTTTTAAAAAAAATAAAATTAAATTAATGTTAAAAATCTAAATTAAATTTAAATTGCAGTTATATTGCGTATTGTATTAAAAATCTTAAGGGAAGCTTAAAATTTCTTAGGATTAAATTTTAAGGGAAGCTATAAGCTGCACGTTAAAACAGGTAAAATAAATATCAATTAAATTGAAATTAATAAACCAGGAATTCTTTACTTTGTTTTATTTAATTTAAATGTTTGGGTTTACCTATTTGAATTTGTTTTAAATGCCTTTTAACTATTGATTTTTACCAATTTATTAATATTTAATATTGATATTTAAAACCATTTTTGAAACATCAGAAATGAAATAAAAAAATTAATTAATACAAAATAGTTAATTTCAAATTAACTTGTTTCTGTAAAAATAATAAAAAGAAAAGAAGAAAAAAATTAAGCAATTTCTAAATACACATTCAAAATCAAATAATGTAATACACATTCAATATCAAATTTCTTTAAAAAAGTGTGTCAGGTATAATATTTGTATTAATTCTGGGACAATTAAACTAACTTTATTTAATTAATTACTTTTAAAATTAAGAAAACTGAAGTTAAATTAACTAATTACTTTTAAAATAAAGGAAACTAAAGTGATAAATGACATTTAATAATTCTCTGCTTTATTGATTCACTGCTTTATTCACTGCTTAAAATTGAAAAAAGTTGAAAATGATTTAAATATAATTTTAGACTTTTTGAAATGTTATTACCATGAGCAAAGGGTATTATTTATATATATATATATATATATATATATATATATATATATTTATTTTTTGATATACTATTGAAACACATTAAAAGTGTTTTAAATGCATCAGTTTTAAACAAATATACGTTATTAATTTAAATTCATTTTAATAAAAATATAAATGGTTTTGTTGATATGGTTTTAGAGAGTCATATGGAGAAAAATTAAAATATTAATTTATTTTAAAATATTTAGCTTCAATTGAATTTTTAAAACAGCATTTTCGTGAAAAGATTTACAAAAAAATTAAAATATTCGTAAATATCTACGTAAATTAAAGACTCTAAATTTATAATTTTAATAAACAAAATCATTCGACTGAATGAATTTAACAAGAAGTCTAAATATTTGAAGAAATTCATTCAAACTTAATAATCACAAATTCCTTTATTTGTTTTTTAATTTTTGAAAATGTACCTTTCGAAATGTTCAGATTGTCTAGACTTATTCAATTAATTTTATTAAATGTTTCTAAAATTTATATACCTTCAGAATTCTTAAGGAATCATTAGATTTTAGAAGAATATCAAAATGCTTAAAATACTTTTTTCAATGCATATTTGTTGCTTATACATCCTTAGGGTACAAAATCTAATTAACTCAAAAATAATGTTAAGGAAACAACCTTATCAACAAACTTTTTTCCTGCAGATAATTTTTTGGAAATAATCAAGTGTTTTTTCCTGGTTTCTTGCATAGTAATAATAGAGAATATGTGAGATTTGTATTGGTATAATATAATATATTATTGTTTTTTTATTTTACAAGAATAATGTAGTTTTATAAAACAGTGTATGGTATAGAATAACGTAGTTTTTATATTTCTTTTTATCTTGTAAGTTTTAAGCAGAAAGAAATTAGAAGCATGTCCTATATATTAAAATACATAACGAATATAATTAGAAATAAAGCATATATATTTTTTCTTCAAAAAAATAAACAATATAAGCATGGCAGTTCTTAATACATAAATTGTTACTGTTAGTAATTCATATGAGTAAAGTTTTAGAAAAATGTGTTAATGCAGTATTAATAAATTTTTTTGAAATTTTAATACACATTTTTTAAAATTATTTAACACATAATTAGTGAAATTAAAATATATTGAATTGTAAATGAATTATAGGTATTTTTAAAGTGATTTCTTAATTGTGTTCATGAAATAATTATGTAATAGATAGAGCAATGTAAGTGAAGACAAATATTATTCAAAGATAAATTGCAAAAAATATACAATGCTTTGAATTTTTATCATAAAGAATAGGGATAAGCAAATAGTGTGTGTTAAACTAGAATAACTCTTCAATGAATGTATGTATTGCTGCAAATCTAACAAAAGTCTCTATGGTAAAATTATGAAATGGAGAGAGAACTCAAATTCGAAGAGAAAGCAATTGACAAACAAATTATTCATTTTACTTTGAAATATAGCTTTACATATACAAAAAGATTAAAAACATATTTTTTAATTTTATATTTACGATGATTTAAATGCATCCTTATAAGAATATGCTGATAAGTTTATATTCATAAATAACAAGAAAATATATTTATATTTTAACAGCCTATAGCTTAATTAGTTGAAAACTAGATGGAAATCCATTTGATAAATAAATCATACAATTAATGTATATATAATCTATTTAAGAAATTAAAAGCATAAATTTGCATTATAATATTTAAAAATTTTACCAAGTATAGAATTTCCATTCTCATGTTTATTATGATTTTTTATTTGATTTTTGTACACCACTGGACATTAAAATTGTTACACCAAGAAGACGACATGCTACAGACGTGAAATTTATACGAAAGGAAGAAGGTACTGTGATATGCAAATGATTAGCTTTTCAGAGCATTTAGACAAAGCAGGTGCCAGTAGCGACACCTAGATTGTGTTTAAATGAGGAAATTGTTCAGCCGATTCCTCATACACAAATTGCATTTGAATGTTGTTGCCTGGTGAAAAGTTGTTGTGATGCCTCTTGTAAGAAGGAGAAATGCGTATAAGCACGTTTATAACTTTGATAAAGGTCGAATTGTAGCGTACCGGGATTAAGGTTTATCTTATCGCAGTATTGCTCTCGCGTCGGTCGAGATCCAATGACTGTTAGCAGAATATGGAATCGCTGGGTTCAGGAAGGTAATACGGAACTCCATGCGGGATCTCAATGGTCACCTATCACAAACAGCCGAGAAGACAGGCATATTATCCACATGGCCGTAATGGATCGTGTAACCACGTCACGAGCCGTGAGTCAAGAAACGGGGTCGTTTGGAAGACAACAATTGTCTGCACGAACACGTGTGTTACGACCCGTGGCTCTATCCTTTATTCGAGCCCTGCGAAACCTTACGTTTCAGCAGGATAATGCCCGACCGCATGTTTCCGGTATTGTACGGACCTTATTTGATATTGAACATGTTCAGCTGTTGCCCTGGCCAGCACGTTCTCCAGATCTTTCACCAATAGAAAACGTCTGGTCAATGGTTGCCGAGTGACTGGATCGTCACCAAACGCCAGTCACTACGGTTGATGAACTGTGGCATCGTGTTGAAGCTGCATGGGCATCTGTACCTGTACATGCAATCCATTCTCTGTTTGACTCAATGGCCAGGCGTATAACTGCTGTTATTACTGCCAGAGGTGGTTGTTCTGGGTACTGATTTCTCAGGATCTATACAGCCAAATTTTTTGAAAATTTAATCACTTGTTATTTCTAGTATAATATATTTGTCTAATAAATAACATTTTGTTATCTGCATTAATTCCTGGTGTAGCAATTTTAAAGGCCAGTAGTGTATAAGTAGTAAGGCACAAAATTGTTCCTTCGTGTCACAGAAAAGAATTTGAACTTCTCAACTAAAATTTCATTAGGTAAGAAAAAATAGACAAGTTTACAAAATCTAAAATTTTATTGTAAATTAAAATGCTCACATACCTAATGAATATACTTAATATTCTTAGAGATGAAGTGGGAGAAATTAAGATATTTTGCATTATATTGTAGTTGGTGAAACTAACTTTTTTATATCAAAATGCATATAAACTAACAACAAGACTATGCTAACTTAATATTAAAAATCATGATTTGTACCAAGGATAAGATATTTGTAATTAGATATTTCCGAAAGATGGGTCTTGAAATCATTTCAAAATTGTTTTAAAAATTGAAATAGAATTTTCATTATTTTTTTAATAATTTTGACACTTATAATATAATAACAAAATAGTTTAAAAATAAATATAACGAACTCAATTATAGAAAACTAATCTACTTAAAGATTTTAATTTAAATGACAAAATCTAAATTCGAAATACTTATTCACACACGTATCGTTGTACAAGCAACACGCACACATACATTTTTCAAAATTTAAAAAACAACTGTTAGAAAAATTGCTGGCACAATAACAAAGTGTACATTTATATTTATAAATTAAATTACTCTATATTTTTCTTCTCATTTAAATAATTTACGAGTTTTTAAAATATAACATTATAATGTTGCAATTATTTATTTTTCTTCGGATATGAAATTCGTAAAATTTAAACCGTTATTTACCATGGGCATATTTTTAGGCACTTAATGTCTGATTATTTTGATTTTTAAATTTCAAGCAAGGTGTGATTTGAGATCCATTGAATTATTGTAACGCGCTAAATTAAAGGAATTAATTTCAATTCATTTAAAATTAAATATTTTAAATACATAAAACTAAACTCATTTTATTCAATGAATAAAATTGTGCAGAAGTATTCCTTTCGTCTGTTATAATGAATCTTCTTTGTTGATTCAAAATGCAGAAATTGTCAGTCTAGCAAAGATAATTAAATTCTTTATTACTATACATTTCAAGAAATGGTAATTAAGATTGTATCTAATTATATCACATTTTCAAAAAAACTGTTTTCCAAAGCTCTCAGTATTACCATTACTGCTCAGTAACTAAAGATCTTAGTATTATTTAATAATAATTCGGACAACATAACTTGGAAAATTTTAATTATTATTGCTTTAAGTTAATATATTGGATATCAAATGAAATTATTTTATTTTTTGAATCTTTTTCAAGGAATATTTTAAATCATAAGAAAAAAATTAGCAATCTGGGTTTGCTATGTGATATTCCATTTATTTCAATATTTTATTTTGTTATTTATGTAGGTCAACAAAACGTATTTCATAAAAATTAATATTTAATGAAAAATTAACTGTTATATTTAGTGGGAATTATAATAATCAATTTGCACATTATATTTAGAAACAAAATGTATTTGTTCTTTATGTATATTTTATAATTTGACGTTTAGTATATTTCGACAAAAAAGTAATTGGCTTATAACAACTTTAATGCTTTTCAATGTCGACCGTCCGGTCTTATGGTCAGAGTGCCTTAGTACAGATAGGGAGGTCCTGAGTTCAAATCTTGGTTCAGGCATGGAGGTACTTTTTCTCTGTATCTATCCTGTCTTTGTCCTTTCTGTATATGAATGAGATGTGCATTTTTGCTTACCATATAAATGGGGGTCTCTATGGCATCAGTCGGACTCCACACCAAATATGGCTCAGTATGGGAAAGTGGAGCTGCGCACCACATATTATCAGCCTAAGCTGGCACAAGGCAAAAAATATGCATTTCAATTATTTTTGCTATTTATAAGAAATCTACATGCAAATTATAGTATTTTTGAAAATTATACAATCTTTTGAAAATTTCTCTTTGTATTATTCTGAAAGATATATACTATTAAGTACACCAAGATGAATTAAGCAAATTTAAACAAAACTTATATATATATATATATATATATATATATATATATATATATATACACTACTGGCCATTAAAATTGCTATACAAGGAAGAAATTCAGATAACAAAATGATATTTATTGGACAAATATATTATATTAGAAATAACAAGTTTTTAAATTTTCAAAAAATTTGACTGGATAGATCCTGAAAAATCAGTACCCAGAAGAACAACCTCTGGCACTAATAACAGCAGTTATACGGCTGGGCATTGAGTCAAACAGAGATTGGATTGCATGTACAGGTACAGATGCCCATGCAGCTTCAACACGATGCCACAGTTCATCAACCGTAGTGACTGGCGTTTGGTGATGAGCCAGTCGCTAGGCAACCATTGACCAGACGTTTTCTGTGAAATTGTGAAAGATCTGGAGAACGTGGTGGCAAGGGCAACAGCCGAACATGTTCCTTATCAAGGAAGGTCCGTACAATACCGGCAACATGCGGTCGGGCATTATCCTGCTAAAACGTAGGGTTTCATAGGGCTCGAATAAAGGGTAGAGCCACGGGTCGTAACACACCAGAAATGTAACGTGCACTGTTCAAAGCACCGTCAATGCGAACAAGAGGTGACCGAGACGTGTATCCAATGGCACCCCATACCATCACGCCAGGTGATGGGCCAGTATGACGATGACGAATGCACGATGCCAGTGTGCGTTCACCACGATGCCGCCAAACACGGATGCTACCATCATGATGCTGTACACAGAACCTGGATTCATCTGAAAAGATGACGTCTCACAATTCGTGCGCCCAGGTTCGTCGTTGATCACACCATTGAAGGCGCTCTTGTCTATGACGCAGCGTCAAGGGAAGCCGCAGTCATGGTTTCCGAGCTTAGAGTCCATGCTGCTGCAAACGTCGTCGAAGTGTTCGGGCAGACACTTGTCTTCCATACAACCCCGTTTCTTGACTCACAGCTCGTGACGTGGTTGCACAATCCATTACGGCCATGCGGATAATATGCCTGTCTTCTCGGCTGCTAGTGATAGGTGGCCGTTGAGATCCCGTATGGCGTTCCGTATTACTGTCCTGAACCCATCGATTCCATATTCTGCTAACAGTCATTGGATATCAACTGATGCGAGCAGCAATACTGCGATAAGATAAACCGCAATCCCGGTACGCTACAATACGACCTTTATCAAAGTCAGAAACGTACTGGTACGCATTTCTCCTTCTTACACGAGGCATCACAACAACTTTTCTCCAAGCAACAACGTTCAAATGCAATTTGTGTATGAGGAACCGGCAGAACGATTTCCTCATTTAAACACAATGTAGGTATCGCTACTGGCGCCTGCTTTGTCTGAATCCGCTGAAAACTAATCATTTGCATATCATAGCACCCACCTTCTGTCTTTCGAATAAATTTTACGTCTGTAGCATGTCGCCTTCTTTGTGTAGCAATGTTAATGGCCAGTAGTATATATATATATATATATATATATATATATATATATATATATATATATATATACATAGAAGCATGCGCGATCAGCATTAAATATTAAAAAACTGACTCCAAACACTAGTCAACAGCATTTTAATTTTACACTTCATGTTGGATTATGGGCTCCCTAATAATTAAACTTCAAGGAACTCTGTCCCTTCCATTAGTTTGTTATTTTAAATTTATTAAGATCCACTATAACTTCATCCAACCATCTTTTTCTTGGTCTTCTTCGTTTTTCTAACGGTGATTTTTAACTTTATAAAACATTTTTGTATATAGGATGTGATTCATTATCTTCATTTGACTCAACCATTTGATTGTGTTTCATTTTATATGATTTCATATCTTTTTGTTTAAACAATTTTTAAATTTCAAAGTTGTATCAATTGCTGCAAACTAACCGTTTTTTAGTGACTAAAATATTGCTCTTAAAATCTTTCTCTTCAAGGATAATAATTTTTATGTTTTTTGGTCTGAAGTCCAAGTCGGTGTTCCATAAAGAGCAGCTGATTTGATCACAATTTTGTGCACCGGTAATTTCATTTTCTCTGCGTGATCGTCATGAATCTTACTAATTTCTGTGATGTAAAAATGCTGTGATTACATTTATTAATCTTTTGTTTTATATCTGGTAAACTATTTAATATTGAATGTTCTTATGCTGCTGCCTTCAGCATATATATATATGTATGTATATATATATATATGGATGTATATGTATGTATATATATGTATATATATATATGTATGTATATATATATGTATATATATATATATATATATATGTATATATATGTATGTATATATATGTATATATATATATATATATATATATATATATATATATATATATATATATATATATATATATATATATATATATATATATATATATATATATATATATATATATATATAGGAGTAGATTAATTTCACTAACAATGTGAAATATTTTTCTCAAATTTAAATTGAATTTGTGTGTGAACAATGCTAATAAATATAATGCAATAGTGTGGTAAAAATTCAGATTTTATATAATTTTTAAGTTTATAGAAATAGTTTTCTAAGCATTTTTCAAATATTATTTAAATTTGTATTTTGATTTTAAATATGTTAAAATATTCTGAGTCTTTTAAAAGCCAGAAAGATTGCATGTGTTGTTTGTTTTTCGTTTTTCTACCTTATTCATAGATTATTTTTTGAATAAAAAAGATTTTTATATTAAAATTAAAGAGTAAAATGCAATAAGTTTTTTTTATATATATAACTTTGATGTATTTTATTATTTGATTTTAATACATTAAAACGTAAGCTATTTAAAAAAAAATAATAATGAAATACTTTAAGCACATCTAAAACACATTTTAAGCAATCTCAATATAAGAGATAAATAAAATTTAAACTGCTCCCTAATGGATTATGTAACATCTATAAATTTATTGAAAGAGGCTTTCAAATTAATTGTTGGCTGAGTTCTTCGAACTACAGTTACATGAGATATTCTGAAATTCATATTTTTTAAATAAATGGATGTGTGCGTGTTTTGAAAGTCATTGCATAAATGTTACAGTTTTAATTTCTCTTTTATATTCAAACTTCAAGCATTTAAAGTTATTATGCAATGTAGCTTATGACATGAAGAGACGAAAAGTTAGCAGACAGCCATTAACCTTTTATATAAAATGACTTTCCTTAACATTATTATTTTACAGTTATGATAGGTAGTAGTTTTTCTTTAAATGACATAGTGAATTTTCATTTTTAATACAAACTATAATAACAAAACTATGTGTTATCATAAGTTACTATATTTATCTTTCCTTAGTTTATGCGCAGAACAAAATTATTTCAAACCATGAAATGCATACAAGATCTTTCATTCATCTCTTTGTTTCCTTCTTTTCTAATATAATGAAGTCCATCAACATTTTGATTAACTTTTGTTTATTATCCCTCTTTTTAAGTATTAATTAATTAATACTACATAAGACAGTTTCATTGAGTTTTAATTATCTTTCAACTTATTAAGCATGTATTTAATTATAAAATTTTCTTCCAACTTTTTACTAAAACACTTAAATTGGCAGATGAACTTTTATATAAGTTCTAGAAATAATAAATATTTCATATTTACTTTAAAAAAATGATAAAAAATTAAGATTTTATATTTTGAAATAAGATTTTATTTAACAATGCAATGGGTTAAATATTTATTTGATTATAAAATATACCATATTTTCAATATACCTTATGAAATACATATAGTAATTTTTATTTTTGCAATATTTTTTTAATATTGCAGTTTTTTATAGTATATTTAAAAATAAGTTACTTTTGCAATTACATTATATTTAAGGCACATTGTTAAATTCTGAAAATATGTCTAAATTATTTTATGTATTCAGTAAATGAGGTAACTAAAATTTTGGTTATCAATTCCCAAGCTTTCTTTAAAATCTCTAAATAGATAAGAAAGTGAAAAGGCAACTCATATTAGAACTATAACTGGGATAGATATTTTTGTAAATCAAAATCATGGGAGGTTTTTTAGTTACTATACTTATATTAACGTACTATATACATAAAAACATATACATATAGGATTTCCATGCACTATATATTCAAACTGAAATTTTAAATCTTTAAATGCACAAATTAATTAATGTTATAGTGGGTATGCTTATGGCTTGTTTAACGGGAGCTTCACATTAATTAATATATATATATATATAAAGCTATTTAATGAGACTCAAAGATTTAGTTTGCAGCAGTGTTTTTACAATATACTGGCTGACCCTTTTCCAATGCAATGTCCGGATAGATGACTGGTATTGATGTGGACAGTAGCGACGGCACTGCAGTCTCTAAAGTATGCAGCACTCATCCATCCTGATGTTTTCTGTCCCTGACCAGTTTGCTAAGTATATTTAAATATAAAAACAAAGCAATTAAAGATAAAGAGAAAATAATAACGAAAGAAAAAAATAATGCAAAAATTAGACTTTAATTATTCTTTCTTGGCTGAAAAGAAAAAGATAGTCAATTGTTTTTTAATTAAAAGTTCTTAAGAACTTTCCTGTGGTTTTATTAAATTTGCAAATGTGGAAACCAGGTTAGAAACCTCTTATCTGCCTATTTTCTTGAGATCATATCTGTCATTACATCGAAACTTCAAGATTTCATAGGCACAAAAATACTTTGGGCACAGTTTCGTTCCTACACCAAATTGGGCTTTTTTTATTTTTGGCTAATTTGTCTCGTATGTTATATTTCTTGGCTTCTTTTCTCTGTTTGTTGTATTGTTCTTACTTTGTTCTTGTAACTCTAAAATGTTTGATTTTGAGTCTTCTCTCATTTGCTGGTTATTCAGTAGTGCCGATTGGTGATTTTGTAACGATTGAAGTTATGAACATGCTGCATTTGTCGTCCTCATTTGTGGAGTATATTGTAATAAAAATCTTTGAAAAAGAGAGACCATCAAGTTATTTTGGGTGGAAAATCATTTTCAGACATTTTTTGGGAAACTTGTGACAGTCTGTGTAAATTTGTAATTTTGCTTATGAGGTAGTGTAGGAATGTTTTCAATGCTGCGACTATCGCTAAAAATTCTAGTTCATAATTCGAATACTTCTCTACCTGTGGAAATGTTCTTCTTTTCGTGTATTGAATGGAAATTATTTTGATGATCCATTCGAAGAAGTATGGCACCTAATGCTTTCGAATTGATACCGCACTGTATTTGTAATGGGCATTTTGCTGAAAAAGATAAAGTACAGGTTCTGATGACAGGATTTATTTCAAAATTAGGAAAGCTTGTTTTTGCTCAGGACCAAATGTAAATGCAGCTTTG
The DNA here is from genome assembly GCA_030067965.1 of Latrodectus elegans. Lineage (NCBI taxonomy): Eukaryota > Metazoa > Arthropoda > Arachnida > Araneae > Theridiidae > Latrodectus > Latrodectus elegans. The sequence continues at coordinate 30,900,714 of CM057822.1, read as the reverse complement.
TTTCGTAAAAGATCACTTAAAGGTTTTTCGATAGTCTTCATTAATTTTTTGGAAGTCACGAGTTTGTCCTAAGAAAGATTGATTGTGTTGAATTGTTTTATGTTCAGGAAAATTCTCAATTGCTCTTGATTTAGTGCTGAGGGACGAATGATTTCTTGCGTGATTAGATGACCTAGAAAATTTATCTTACGAAGCAGAAAATTTAACTTTTAAAAGGTTAATTCTAATCCATAATTAGAAGCAATTTGGAACAAATTTTAAGCTATAAAACTCCTTCAGATTCAGTTTTTGATGGGAGTATGAAGTCATCCATGTAAATAATAAGAGTACTGTATTCTATGAGTTTCTTAAAACAGTTTGAACGTAATTTTGAAATAATTAGGAGAATTGAATAGACTAATGGGAACTTTTAGAAATTCATATTGCCCGTTGTGCATTTTGAAGCTTTTTTTTTTTGGTGTATTTACGACTATCAGGTTCAATAGATAAATTGATAAAACATGACTTGAGATTTGAAAAGAATTGCTTTTAGTAGGTTATCATCATGAGGAGTAGTGGAAATCTTTATTTAATAGTTTTTGGATTAACAGAACAGAAATGAACAGTTTTATTGATTTGCCTTTTTTCTTAAATAAGGCCAATGGTAAGGTGAAATCCGAATTCGATTGGCAAATGAGGCAATCTTCAATCTGCTTTTCATCTATATTTTTCTTTATTTGTACTAATTTTGTTGGTGGAAATGTTATAGATGTATCAGTAGTTAGAGTTATTCTCATGCGTATCATAATATCTTTAATCTGATTTGATTTATAAGATTTAATTTTTTGTTCTACTTGTTAGCACATATTAACATTTAAATTATATGATAACTCAACGCCAGTGTAGATATTTAAATTCAATAAATAACAGTCTTTATTTTCGAGAAATGATCATTCGATCGCCTCATTTAAATGATGGCTTCCGTTTTGAAAACAGGTAACTGTGTTTACATCGGGAGTTTTGCTTTCGAAACCAAGGGATATTGTTAAAATGTTGTGTGACGCCACTTCTATATGTGGCGATAGTACTTTGGCATCGACTTCATAATTGGCGACAAAATTATGAACAGAAGTTTCCACTTGATATTCATCAAATAATCTTGTGATTTTTTTATTATAAGTGCTCTTATCAGTTTAAATGTGTTCAAATTAGTTCAATCTAACCATGCGGGTGGCGAGGAACATTATGTGTAAAAAGGCTAGTTTCACATTCATTTTCGCTTATTGCATTCAATTTTTTTAAATTAGAGAATTTTGCTTTTTGTTATGTAGAGTGCATAGAACGAAAAAAATTATTTTTAGAATGAGTGGTATTTGACTTTTCTCTTTCGATTCTGATATAATCTATCTTTATATTTATAACATCATCCCAAATAGGGGGATTTATTAAATTACAGTAAGGATTTTGGCATATGGCTGCAACCATTATCGGATTTTCTTGAAAATTTGGAAAAGCTAAATTTATTTTTTGATACTTTCGATTGAACTTGGCTGTTAAATGTTCATGTGAGTACCTAAATAATTAGTGTTTGAAGAAATAAGACGGGATTTATTACAATGTTCACTCCAGAATCTATAAGAGTTTTTACGATCTTACCTTTAACAAAAATAGTTCGAGAATGTAATTCGTTTATCAATTCATCGAATAAGTAACCTTCTACTTTGCGAATTGAGTTATTTGAATGAGTACTAAGATCTTCGATTTGAAGTAGTTTCGTTTCTGCTGTGATATCATCCACGTCAATTGTTAATTACGCCATTTAGCGAATGGTCTATGAAATTTCCGTTATACGATTAGTGATTGCGATTTTGAAATGCATTGTTTTTATGTTTGTTCTCAAACAACGGTTGGCGAGTTTGCGTAAAATGATTTCCTTCTCGAAAAACACACACGCACAAATTATATATTTCATTCTGTTTCTAATTCAGTTGGTTTGAACCAGTTTTCGCTTTGATGTATCGAAATATGTTTTTTGCGTTTCACCGTCAAGGGTGGAAAATAATCTGTTCACTACAATGAATTCGCATAAATTTTTAAATTAATTAACATTACAAAGTTTACAATAATACTCGAAAGCAGTAGTTAATCGTAAGAGGAATTGTACATGAGATTCATATGATAAGTGTTGAGCTCTAAGGAAATTTATCAAGCTTTCTTAAAAGGTTGATTGAAATTAACGTAAGATAATATTTTTAACTTTTTTGTAACATTGAAATTCGTTTTCTGAGATATAAAAGTAATACGCTGTTGGGTTTTGAATTGAGCATATCGATTAATATCTCCAATTTTGATTCTTTTCTTGAGGAATATTTTTAGTTGTGAAAACACGTTAACTTTATAAAAGATTAAATTAAAATTTTACGGTTTGCAACGGAACGGCCATATTAAGTGTTTTAATGGATTTTAATTAAACCGTCAAGATTTGTTGACAAGGTTTCAAATGGTGTGATGATGGTGATTAATGCTGGAATCAAGATGATGGTGATTAATGCCGGAGTTAATTGTTGCTAGCAGTATTTATTTTTTTATTTATATCAGTTTGTTTTCACTGAACAATGAACAAAAGAAAAACACTGTTTTTTATTTCCTTGACAATTAAATAAATCATATTTTTAAAGAACTCATGTATATTTTTTAGCTTATAAACTTTCCTTATTAGTTCTTATAAAAAAATAATTGTAACATAAACATGCAAAGTTAGTCCTAATTCTCTTGTGGTGTTTATTAAATCTTTATTTTTTGGTATTAAAAATTTTTGATCCTAACTAGTTTGAAGATGCTGATGATTTTCGTTGTCTTTTTTGGTTTTAAAGTTATCTGAAAGAATATTCTTGAATGTCTTACGGTGATTACTGTGGCTTTGTATATGATGACGAGATGACGACAATGATGCTGAAGTATATGAGAAATAGGGTATTGCTCACACATGGGGTAGGACAGATTTTTTTTTTTCGTTGGATGCTTCTAAAGATGAGCGGTGCTTATTTAAAATCGTACGAAATGCTTCGGTATTTGTCTTGCGGTGGTGATGTTGTCTCGTGGCTGTTGGAATGATGAGGTCATTTTTCAAAGCGAGGATGTTGGATCTTGTCTGGTGGGGCAGTTGAATTGGTTTTGAGAAATGTAGTATTAATTCTTCTCCATTGAAGCAATGAAAATATCTCCAGGTTAGTAATATTATCTCTTGATTGATCGGGTTGTTGAAATGGTATTCAGAGCGGCCGCATAAATTCTGCACACCTAGATTCCTCGTTGGGAGTACATAAAAACTGCCCTAAGAAGCGTTTATTAACTTTCAATAGTTTACGAGAAAAATACGAAAAACAAAGTATGAGTTCACTGCCGGTGCAAGAAAAAGCACTTTATTGGATAGATCAACAACAGTATTTTCATATCTTTCCAGATTATAATTTTTAAAAAATTCACCGTGCATTTTCGTGTCATGCATGAGCGCGTACCATTGAATGACGTTAAACTAGTATTTAAAAGGCTGCATTTTGAATCTACCGGTAGCCTTCGTATGGTGGCCATGTATTCCTTTCGTGACTACTGTGAAATGTACTTGATGTACGGCCGATATAATAGGAATGCCTTTGTTTCCAGTATTATGGGGCTTCGGCTTTCTTTGCTCCTATACATAGTTGAGTTGGTATGGAATACTTCGGCCGCTAGATCGAATGTCGGAGTCCAATTCTATGTCTATCACGTTCGCCAGATCTTACACCATTGGATTGTTTCCTATGAAACCATCTCAAAGAACTACATTAAGGAACTGGTGCATCGAGTAGCAGTGTCAACACCAGTGAACGTAGTTGCTTGTCTGCATGCTGCTTGAACTTCGACTCCGCGGAGTTGCAACGTGTGATGACGTGCCATTGCACGGCGTGTTCAAACCTTTCTCGCCATTCACCGAGGACATTTTGAACATCTGCTTTAAATTGTGTATATAATGTTGTTGATATGTTCAATAAAGTGTTTTTTCTTGCATCGGCAGTAATGTCATTGTTTTTCGCACTTTTCTCGTAAACTATGGATCGTATAAGAACTCTTCTCTGTGCAGTTTTTATGTACTCCCAACGAGGAATCTAGTTGTGTCGAGTTAACGTGGAAGTTTTGGGACACCGTGTATATACTAAACTGAAACACTGATATCACTCATAGTTTAGAAAATTCTAAACTATATCATTGACTTATATTTATTTTTTATAGTATATTATTAAAAACAACTTGATATTTTTTCTAGTTTCTTTGAAATAGGTTTTGGTGATTAGATTTCTGTTTTTAAAGTAGCTCTTCAAAAATTCATGATTATTTAGGGCTTTATTAAAATTTCATACTTGAAACGAACTATCAAGGTCTAAAATACCACATACATTATTTCTTTTTTAAAATGATGAATTTTTTTTAAACACATCTCATTATAAAATGAATACAAATACCCAGTGAATCTCTTCTATGATCAGAATGAGTGGTATTGACCATTTAAATCTATTAGTTGAAATGAGATTCTTAATGTCAGAGTTAACTTTAATGAAAGGTGAGTTGTATTGTTGAACAAATCCTTAAATGTATAGCAAAAATCAAGTACACTTTGTCGAAATAGACCTGATGTGTAGAAAATGCTTAAGGAATCGCTTAGAAGTTTATTCTCTATAATGAAACCTATTGATCTCGTATTACATTAAGGATGATATTGCATCTGTATGCTGTTTAGTATTGATTGACTGTTCCCAGTTTTTGCCTTAGCATTTTCCCAAATCAAATTTTCTTTTTTTGAAGAAAATTAGATTCGAAAGTAATTTTTTACAAAGATCATGTCATTCAATCCATAATATTTTCTTTGAAATATGCATGTTAGAGAATGGATAAATACCTCACATTTTGTGTGCTTTTAATGTCCATTTTTGTAAGTCCTTGATATCTTCAACGATAATAAACATCAAATATTTTAGTGTAAATTTAGAAATAATTTCCTTAAAATGATGTTTGGAAATTAATATATAATCTATTAATTCATGCTAATTTTTAAACATATATATTTTCAACATTACTGAGATATTTTCTTCTCACTACAAAAGGCTTTGTACAACATACTCGATGTTGTTTGAAAAGTGCTTCAACAATAATCCTCATTATGATTCCAATATTAACTACATTGTTATAATGAGTTTGAAAGGAAATATAATAAGATATATCATGATAAAAGTAAAGATTTACGGAAAAATAAAAATATAGATTTGTTGACAAACACCATACTTCGAACTATACAGATAAATCTATTATAAATGAACATTTCTACGTAGTGCTCTGTAAATATTTTAAGTACTCTCAACTGAATTTAGTCAAAATTCATGAGACTTTTACAGATCATCATAAAACGTGAAAACATTTATTTATAAAATTTTAAAAATAGCATTTAACTACATATTTTAATTACTTGTGTGACAAGATTTATGAGTTCTATATTAATTTTATGTTTATTCTCATCAGCTAATTTTCTCCAAACTTTAGTTTTGGTATGCTTGTATGTTATTAGCACAAAATGTCTTGAAAATGCTTTTATAAGGAATTTATTTTGTTGTTAATACTAAGAAGACTATCTAAGATATATAAAATATATATAAGAACACATTTTATCATTAGAAAACAATTTGTCTGTAAGAAAGTTTTAAATAACTTGAAACAAATTGTGAAGTAAAAAAAAATGCTAAGTTTTCTCTTGTATTCTTTTCACTCCATTTCTTAACTTATAACTTTTCACTTCACATTCTTTTATCGCATTTGATTAAATTTATTTCGGAGAAGGTGAATCTACCTTCCGGGATTACATTATGCATATGACTAGCTCTCAATTTGTCAAGTCTGCTAAATATATTAAATTGATAAGTCAATCTAATTCCAGATTTGATTTAATTATGAGTAAAATTAAATTATTTGTAAGATTTATGAAGTATTTAAAATTCTAGGAAAAATATCCAGATATATAGTCAGATCATACGTCACGTCAAACTTTATAGTCATGTCATACTTTACACATCATGTCATACTTTATAGTCATACAATATAGTATTTAGGTCATGTTTACATGAGATATATACTCTAATAGGAAAATAATAATAAACTATTTTTTTTATAGATTTTGCATATTATAAAAACATGTTAAATATAAATAAGATGAATATGTTATTTTTTGTTTAAAATATTGATATGAAATTGAGAAACCGATATTTCTAAAAGATTGGTCGTATTATTTTTTATTTAAAGCATTGATTCCTTGGTGTTGTCTAGTAATTGGATATAATAGTTAAATTTAGATTAAGAATGGAAATCGTTTCTAATGAAATTAATATTTGGAAAAATTTAAATAGAACATAATAATAATAATCTAATTTACATCACTTACACATCAGACATTTCGTAAATTTTTATCATCATTTTGATGCCATTCATGTAATATATTCTAATATTACATATTGTTATGAAAGATTGTTCTTTTTTTGATAAACACTTTGCATAAATTTAATATTAATTTTCATAAATGTAATTACAAACAATAAATTAAGTAAGATACACTAATATTTTTAGCGTAATTATTCAATTTAAAATTTATATTTTACAGAAAAAAATTGACGTTAATATATATATATATATATATATATATATATATATATATATATATATATATATATATATATATTCTTTTTATTTGAATTAATTCATCCTTTTTCGTTGAGACAACTCATCGGCATTCTACTGAAGAACATTCAAGGAAACTCTCTCTCATGTCATAATAAAATAATTGTCGATGAGAGTTGCCAGTTGCCGGAAGTACAGATCATTTCGCCGTCAAAACGTTTCCAGGGTAAAGCACGTAGAAATAGGTCTATGTGGTATATATGTATATATATATGTATGTGTGTGTGTGTGTGTGTGTGTGTGTACAATTATATAACTTTAATATGAAATAACTATATAATACTTATTTTAAAGAATCTTTAAAATATTTGATTGATCGATATGATGATTATATGCATTATATGGTTGAGATCTATTCAAGAGTTGATAAAAATGAATCAAATTAACAGCCAATTTTAACCTTAACTAATAATCATTAATACTTAACTTAAAAAATTGAGAAATATATGTAGAATTTTCTTTTAAAATGATATTTGAAATCAATTTACTTTTTCAATAGTAACTTATTAGTCAAATATAATTGAAACGTAACATTTAATGCAGTAAGTTTCTTTTTGTAAAGTATCCTGTAAATGTATTTCTTGTTAATGTTAAGTAGTTTAACAGGGCATTGAAGCCTGAATGATTTCACAAAAATATATAAAATGGAAAATCCCTGAGTTAAATGCTATTAATTCAGAGATTTTTACAATGTATCACAATTGATCACAAATATTGGATGGAAATCATTTTATTCTGAAAACAACAGAAACGTATACGTGAAAAGCATTTTGTATACTCTTAAACATAATAAACTATATACCTGAATAACTTAAAAAAGCTACTTTATTTTACCATGAATTCATGATATTTTGCATACTGTAGAAAATGCAATCGCATGTTATTCTTTGACTTTTATTTCATTAAGTTTGAACATTTTAAATTTAGTTTAGTAGTTAAAAAGTTAAGTTATTATTTAAATTTGTAAGCAAATCTCAGTAATTTTTTTTAAACAAAAATGTTTCGTGTACAAGACATATCCATGTTTTGCATTTCTAAATTAAACAGCAGAAGAAATTCAGAAACTAATTTTATTATTTGGATAGATTAAAAGATGTAATATTTCCAACTGTTGTTTTTCCTATGTGCCAGCTAGGCTGGCAAATTGGGGTGCGCTGCTCCCCTTTTTCAACTGAACCTTATTTGGTGTGGAGTCCGACTTCTTCAATACACACACACATGCCATAGGGACTCATTTATAGGGTAGGCAACCATTCACACCTCATACACACAAAGAAAGGGCAAAGATAGGATGGAGAGCGAGAAAGTATATCCATTCTTGATTCGGGATACGAACCAAAGACCTCCTTATCAGTAGTCAGGCATGCTGGCCACTAGAAAAGTTGGCCACCAATATTTCAAAATAAAATCATTAATTGAAATTGGATAAGAAAAATTATAGTTATTCATTTATAATTATTTATTAGGTATTCACACACATGATATTCAGTGATGTTATTATAATCTCTCTAATTCTAGTTACACTGTTAAATAGATTTGTTACCAATTTTTCATACTTAAGTATGATTAATTGCATTATATTGTTTGCTTCTTCCAATTCCCTTAAAAAATAAAGAATATCGCATCTTGTAAAGCAAATAATGAACGTTGCAGAAGCAATGTAAATCTAGTTCTAATATATAAATCTAGTTTTAAATTAATAAAATAAAACATATGTTTAAATAATTTTGCTAAACCTTAAAGTATTTTGAATCATATAGCGAAACTGAGGAATTTTTGAAGACAATTACAATGCCCTTAACTATTTATGTTATATTCAGTTTAAAATCTTCAGTATTTGTTGATTAATCTTAATATAATATAAATTATACCAAAATGTCAATAAAAACTTTATGCAATTAACATTACTGCATATTTTCATATTATCACTACAGTTATTTATTATATTTAAGACCAGAAAAAATAATGATTTAATATAGGCACTAAAATTCGAAAATGACACAAAGTGGCTTCGTAGATGTATTCCTGATGAAGCTTTACGAATTACAAAAAAATATTCATTTATGTTTTTTTTTATCAACTATAAAATCTTTTATTCATCTGATATACTTTTGAATACTTACATCAATAAGCAAACAGATGGACATAATTTATTTTTTAAAATATTTTAACATTTAAGTTTTAGTTTTATGAAGAACAGAGAATTTTTGTCATTTCTTTGTCATAAGAAACAATTCACAAATCACTATTTTTTTCTAATGTATCAGTGATACCAAGTATTTTTTCTAAAGTATCAGTAATACCAAGTATTTTTTCTAAAGTATCAGTAATACCAAGTATTTTTTCTAATGTATCAGTGATACGAAGTATTTTTTCTAAAGTATCAGTAATACCAAGTATTTTTCTAAAGTATCAGTATACACCAGGAGACTCCAAAAAAAGTATATAATACTATACTATTTTTGACTTTCCTTATTTTATTAAAAATATTTGAGTGCATTTTTCCAATTTCTTATTTTATAACAAGTATGATATGTTTGTTGAAATAAGATTTGTTGAAGATGTGTTTGTTCAATATGAATACTTAGTAAATGTCTTATAGATCATTAGTTATCAAAGCTCTTTTACCTGTTCTTTTTTAAATTACTTGGTAATATTAAAATATTAACAAATTCTTCATAAAAAAAAATTATATAATATTCATGTCATATTAAAATGGTTCCTTTTGAGGAACTTATAAAATATTCCCGTCTTCAAGTTGGCTTCTAATTTGTTTAAAGTTTACAACAGTTCATCTTTCCACCAGTGTAATCGAGTTTAGGAAATTCCTTACATGAAAATGCAATTATTCATATTAAATATATTCACTGCAACGTCTGTTAGCAGGCTATTAATAATGACTCGTTACTTCTTAAGTTAAAGTGTCAGAGCAGTCACTTCTACAGGGAATTAATTTTAATTGACATTTAGATCCAGTATGTAAGTAGGAATTCAGTTAATATCACACAAAATTAGTGCTTCTTTAATAAAACTTTAAGATGATGAGTCTTAAAAGTAATTAAAGTCAGATAAATAACATGAAGAAGTTAAAAGATAAAAAAAAATATGAACATGTGTGTGAGATTGTTAATTTTCATTAAAATTTAAGTTTTCTAAAATTGCTTTTACAAAAAATAATTGAAACTTGTATTTTTAAATAGTTTAAGCACATTTCTGAAAAATAATTTTTAATATATATTGATGAATATGTTTATGAGAATTTTTTTATCAGTAATCTACTGTACAAATATGTATTCAGTTATACGTTACTTTTTCCTTTATTGAACAACATACATGATTTAAAATGATATTCAATATTGCAAAAATGTCAATCATATAATACTATGTAAAATTTTGTTTTGTTTTTAACAATTCATTTTTAGTTTTTATTATATGGATTCGATACATAAATTTAAAAAGTTCATTTGACTTAAAATAATTCACAAATTAATTAATTATTTTAATATTTAATAAAATATATTATGACTTTAACAGATTCTCTCTCTCTCATAAAATGCAAAATATGATTTGATGAAATTTTAGCTTTATGAACATAAATTATGAAACATTGAATTCAAAAATACATATAATTATATTAAAATTTTTCAATAATTTTGTTAAATACCTTCCTTAATGAACTGAGTGAGAATATTTCTTCAGTAGAAATATAAATTTCAGGCAAATTTTCTTTATGATTTTAGCACTCGCATTATGATAGTTTGAAAATATTGCTTAAAAAATGAAACATTTTAATCAATTTGCATTCATATTGAAAAATGTAATGAAAATTCAATACTAAATTAATTTATTTGACTTGGGCATATTTTATTGTAATTAGAAAATAAGAAATTTTTAAATTAATTAGTAATACAGTAAAATTATCAAGTGTAGACCATATGTTTCTTCAACGTGTCTAGGTAAGGTATTAAAATTGCTTTAAATAGTTATATTGATTCTTAAAATAAACTTAAATGGTTATTTCAACATATCTGGTTGATAATGAGATAATCTTAATTATTTAGAGTTAAATTTATTTTATTGAAGCCCGACTTTGTATAAGGCAATTTTATAAGGGCGAACATAATAGATGTGCTTGCGCTTATACAAATATATTCAACATAATGACGAAATTGAAATAATCATCTTATTTTACTTATTTAAAATAAGTTCTATAAAAGCAAGTCTTTTTCCCAAGAAATAAATATTATGTTTACTGTAAAATGTAAAGTAAATGTAGTATTAATATTAGGTAACACAGATTAATGTATTTATGATGTTATTATACAAAGCGATTACGTTGTAACAAAATATTATGAATTATAAAAAAAATTACAATTTTTTTAAAATTACTCAAAAAATTTACAAAACTTCAATTTAAAATATCATTCATTTTATAAAATTATTTTGATACAATGATATGCATTTATTTACATATATTTATAAACAATGAATTTAAGCTTAAATGCAGAGAAAAAATTTATTATGATTTCTTAGAAAAGAGCATTTCTAAGAATCTAAATTTTCTAAGAATATAATTCTGTGTGAGGAATTTCATTTAAACTCCTTAAATAAGTTTATTGTTTTTATTTATATCAGAATTTTAAGATAAATATTATTTTAAATCAAGCATTGGTATAACCAAAAGAAATATTTTTTTTTTAAAATTAATGATATTTTCTTCAAATAGTGTTTATGAAAATATGCTTACTCATTTTATACGTCTAAAAACATCCTAATTTAAGAAAATTTATAATGTTGATTCAAACTAGAAGAAGAAATAAAAATTAAAAGTTGAATGATGAATATCTAATTTTAAAATTTCGGAAAAGAATGTAACAAAAAATATTAAATGAATCAATGGATTTGCAATTAATTGAAAAACATATAAAATATGGATGCAGAGAAAAATATTTTTCTCTTTGTAAAAATGTCTTTTATTCATTTATTTATTATTATTTTTTTTGAAAAACAATCTTAATAAGAATAACTTTTGTAAGAAGATACAAAAATGGTTACTTGGAAGCAATTTAATTAAAGAAACCAATAACGAAAACCAGCTTATAACACAAAGCTTATTTATCAAGCAAATAGTAATATATTCTATCAAAGTATAAGTGGAAATGGCGTAAACTATAAAGAAAACATTAAAAGAACTATAAATAATTTTCAGTCGTCAATAAAAGATTCCTTACTTTTATAATTTTTATGTTTTTAAAAGTTAAAGCCTTAAATTCTTTCTCAGCATATTCTAAACTTTCAATTTTTATTTTCCAATGTAGGTATAGTTCTGATGATTGTAAGCTCTGATGAATTATTAAATTTTTAATATAGGTAAGTTCATATCATTCAAACATGTTATGCAATACTTTTAGTTTTAAGGGATATTTTAAAAATTAATTTTATGTAAAAAAACTAAATTTATACTTCATTGTAATTAATATAGTTTAATTAATTATGAAAAGTTAGAAATTAAGTAAATAAAAAGCAAAATAGAGGATATAACAAAGAAAAAATAACACAGCTAAATCGAAAATCTTGCAATCAGTTAAGGATAATTGAAATATACAGTTTTTGAATTCAATTGAATTTGAGTTAACCACTTGAGAAGAAATAGGAGGTTTTACTTTGTAAAGGAACAATTTGATGGATTCTTATCTTCAAATTTGATTCTTATGTTCACATACTTAAAAGGAGCACTTTTGTTCAGCAGAGTACATTACTTAAAAGAAGTACAAACGAAGGAATTCGCTTACGTAGTGGTTCGATAATAACAACTGATTCAACGATTTCTATTCTTGTTTTTTTTTTAAAGAAATCAACAATATTGTATAAAAAAGTAATTTAAACTAAAAGGAAGTTAAACTTTTCAATCATTACATTTTAATAGTGAAAAGCATTTTTAGATAACAAATAAAATATTTAATAAAAAATATATGACATGTTTTCTAGTTAAATATCTTCTACAAAGGCTACGGGAACTAAATACCTTTATTGCTTATTAAATATCAATCAATATATAGAATTTTTAAAAATTTTTAAGTTTACACATTTCTAAAAATTTTGATTTTTTTTATATTACGAATATTTAAACTTCAAAGATTTAATGAAACTTTGTTGAGATTTGAAAATTTGGTGTATATTTTAAACGACGACTAATATCGAAAATAAATTTTGAATAAAATGTTTATTTAATCATTAAGTGCTCAAGTATAACTTTGCCAAATAACACAAAGTCATACTTCCGTTAAACATTTTCCTTGAAATTTGGTATGAAATTTTATTTAAGTAATATTTCAGTCTGTAAGTCATATAAGGTCAGTTTATCAGTTGTACAGCAGATAATTTGATGATAGAAAATTTCCTGTAAACAATCATATCAATAGTATATTTCTAAAACTGAAGCTTCATTAAATTTCTCAGCTTGTGTCAATATTAGGGATGAAGCCGTAGTATGACAAGATTTTTCCACTAGATTTTTCACTAGATTTTTCCACACCGTAGTATAACAAGATCACTCATTGGTAATTATGATTGAAAATAAATAATTAATTCAATGAATTTGTCAGTCACATAAATAAAAATGGAATTATTTAAGATTAAAACTCCTGAAAACGCTGCTGTAGGAGAAATGCAAGTTTAAATAAAGTATTTTAATGTGACTAAAACTTAATTTAAATCGGTGAAATATTTCTTGAGTAAACAAGATATATTTTAAAGATATTAGATTTCAAAAATAATTGTTTTCAGAAATGCTTAATCGGAATAGTTTAAATGTTTACAAGAGCTACATTCATAGGACGAATATAAAACAAATAATTACCGGCAATTTAAACCAGTTAAACATATATCACATCAAGAAGATCGTTTGGGTTTCCTAATTTATGCAATGAATTATTTAAAAGTGAATAATGCATCTATTTTTGAAAATAAAATATGGTTCAAAACTTTTTAAAATCAAGTGTAATCTAATATTTTCTTGAATGGATATTATTTTATCCTCTAACTATTTTATAGCTTTTATTTCTTAATATATTAAATTAGTAAGGAAATGTTAAAAAACTATTAGGACCATTTAACATTATTCGATATCATTATTTTGGAATTAAATTAACAAGCATACCTACTTTTGAATCCGATATGTTGAAAAAGTTTTCTTTCTCACTATTCATAAGTAATAGGCACATGTTATACTTGTATTTAGGAGAAATTCGAATAAAAAATATTTCATCCCCAGACATATCAGAGCTTAATTATGAATTTTATTCAGATAAATAGCTAGTTTTTAACTTTAATCATTACATAATAAGCTTAAAGTCTCATTTAGATTATATAAATATATTATAAAATATTAAAATTTAAAAAAAGAAAATTGCAGGTTTTGGAAAATCAAATTACAATAAATCTTATATTTTTTAATTCTTTTAATTATTCAGATAAATTAATATTTTTTTAATTTTAAAATACACAAGTAGCCACACATGCCTTCATTTTATTAGCTTAATGATTTCATTTTTGTTAATAAAATTAACACAATAAATAAAGCTGAATTTAATTAAATTAAAGAAAATATAATGTGAATATTATTATTTAATATTTGTCTATAACATAAATAACTGCTTATATTATTTTACATATTACAAATAAGACTTTACATTACGTAATATTGTACGCAAATAAATGACACGTTTTTTCAATTAGAATAATTTTAAAAATAAAGTAAAATTATAATTAAAGTACCAAATTTTAATGAGTTAAAAATACTAGGTTGTTCGGAAAGTAATTTCGTTTTTTTATGTGGAAATGAAAGACAGTTTTCATATAATAAACAAATACTTTATTAAAATATATATAAGCCGTTCTGGTCTAACACTTTTTGCCATCTTTCTAGTAGTAGCATAGTTCCACGCTCATAAAATGTTTGGTATTTGCTGGCAAAAAACTGATCGAGGTTGTTTTTGACCTCCTCATTTGAGGTGAAAGTCCAACCATCTAAAAAATTTTGAAGTGACTGGAACAAATAATAATCCTGTGCTTCCAGGTCTGGAGAATATGGTGGTTGTGTCATTGTATCCCATTCAAGCTGTAAAAGCTTTTGGCGAGTGTCATTGTATCCCATTCAAGCTGTAAAAGCTTTTGGCGAGTGACTAAACTTGTGTGAGGTCTCGCGTTTTCTTGGTGAAACACTACCCCTTTCCTGTTGATTAGTTCTAGCCTTTTCTGTTGAAGCACATCATTCAGTTTGTACAGCTGATGACAGTAGACCTCCGAATTAATCGTTATGTTATACTGTAAAAGCTGAAAAAGAAATCCCACCAAACAGGCAGCATTACCTTTTTTTGGTGAATATCGTCTTTGGAAATGGTTTCAGCCTAGTTCATCTTTTTTGCTCCATTGACGTTGTTGTATGCAACCCATTTTTCGTCACCATTAATGAAGCGCTTCTAAAATGGATATTTTCGTGACGCTTGAGAAGCGAATCGCAGACATCAATGCCGCTACACAGAGTTCTCTCTGTGAGAACATGGGGAACCCATACATCGAGCTTCGAGGATAATCCCAGGCCTTTCAAGTGGTCATAAACTGTTGTTATTGGTCGGCTCACATCAACTAATGCCTTTATCGCGTCTTTATCAGTTTCAAACGGCCTTTTCGAAAGTGGTGCATCTTCGACATCAAAATTGCCGGATCGAAATTTAGCGAACCAGTTCTGGCACCGGCGTACTGTCAACACACTTTCTCCATACACATTGGTCAATTTC
The DNA here is from genome assembly GCA_030067965.1 of Latrodectus elegans. Taxonomy (NCBI): domain Eukaryota; kingdom Metazoa; phylum Arthropoda; class Arachnida; order Araneae; family Theridiidae; genus Latrodectus; species Latrodectus elegans. The sequence continues at coordinate 30,885,181 of CM057822.1, read as the reverse complement.
TTTCTGGCTTGAACAGCATTTTTACCCTTTCTGCAGTAAAACCAACCAAAACTATTGCTTAGAATTAATTGGAATTTTTCACACACAAGCCTTGTTGTATGAGCTCTCAAAGCAACTATAATAATTATACGGCTTAAGTGTAAAGTTGGGTGCAAAAAATACAATTAAATCCTCTGTCTGGAAAATACGAAATTACTTTCCGAACAACCCAATACTAAAATTTTCCCTACCAGCTCTAAGATAAAATACTGTAAATAGAAAGAAATAAATATTTTATTTTTAAAATAGATTTAAAATGTAAGTTAAGGAGGAAGATATAAATGTTATTCTTAATATATGCTTCAAAATGAAATTTACTTACAAAAACAAGCTACTTAAGATTAATATTTACTTCAAATTTAATAAACTTTCATTTATTATCAAATTCCATATTTTAATTTGAATTATACTAATAAACGATGTGGATATATTTCTACACTATTCATATTTTTCAAATTTTAATTTTATCTATACAATAAACATACATTTAACAAAAATCTCGAATCAACAAATTCCTCAGTTGATTCAGTTCTTATAAAGACATGAATAAATTTTGAAATTGGTAAAAAATCATCATAGACATTAATATTTTGTCTTAAAAATTATATTTTATTTACTTAAAATAAATCTGATTTTGTAATTCTAATTTATCATACTATCTTCAATGCTATGAACGTTAAAATAAAACATATAATTCATAAATTTAACTGAATATATTATTTAGAAAATAATACCGCACAGTGAATAATAAAATATAATTTGCGTTATTACAAACTTTTTTTAAAAATACTTGAATTTCTACATTTAAGTGAGAAATGCACTAAGCATAAAAGAGTTTAAGTAATATATTTCTAAGAGGAAGCGTACGATCTTGAAGGGGGTCTAGATGTGCGTGCTGCAGTCGATTACAAGTGAAAATGATCTTTTCACTGCACAAAATGCATGAGTGCTTGTTGGTATTATCACAACTATTTTATTTCATTTCCAATAATAATAACGTTTCATTAAATTGTTGTATGCACTGATAAAGAAAATGTTGTGTAATACTAATAGTGATAATTAAACAAGTACTTGATTACGAAATTCAATGAATAACATGTAAGGAGATATTTTTTAACAAAATCGCGTAAAATGATAACATGAATTAGCATAAACATAGAATTGTACACATGATATAAATTTCATTGGGCAAATAATTTAAAAGTGGAAACTTTTCTAAGGTTTTGAATTTGAAAATTCGCTTAATGGTAATTGCTTAATAGACTAAAAAATGAGTTTGTAGTAAACTTGAACATCAATAAAATTAAAGACATCAATGATAATAATATTTAAAATAATATAATAATAAATGCATAACAATATGTTAAATAAAGAAAGCTTTATTTAATCTACAGTTTAATCCTACATAATTATAATAATAATAATATACTTGTTTATTTCTACTACATGATGCATTAATAATTAATTTCAAACACATAACATTATTACATTATTTTTCCCGAAATAGAAATTCATTTAAAAACCTGCTATTGTTAAACCTTTATGGATTCTCTTTTTCAAATCAACAATGTCTGATATCATTTAAGAATAATAAAGAAAGGAATTGTGTGCCTCATATTAAAATAATATATGCAATTCGTAAACAGTTTTAAGGAAAACTTATTAAAAATACATTTTTTTCAGATTGATATAAATTGTTTTTATTTCATTATTGCAATAAAAAATTTAATGAAAATATTTGATTTTATAAAAGTTTCATTATATATAAGAAACTCATATCTTCTTCTATGAATTACCAAAATTTATAATTTCTAATTAAATTTTTCAAGTGATTTACTTGAAAATGTTTCGAATTTGGATAGTTAATGAAGTGTATAATCTGAAAATGACACAAAATAAAATTTTTATCCTATATACATATATTAAAAACTAATTATCAAAAGCCATTTATGATTTTATAAGTAAACATTTGTGGCATATAATTTTCTGACTTTCAAAGACCTATTTCCCAACTATTTGATAACTATTAAGTAGTAAAAATGTTTTCATTTACCAAATTTAATATAAAAGATTTTATTTTAGTAATAATTCAGAAAAAAACCATAATATTTTAATATATGTCTTCGCGTCATCTCACATGCTTCTCCACCTCTTCCTCTGTCTCTCTCTCTCTTTCTTATCTGTCTGCCTATCATTCTTTTTCTTGTTTGTCTCTCTTATATAGAGCAATGTTTGGATTTTGTAAATAAATTTAGAAAATAATATTCAACTACATAGCAATGCAGTACTTGTTTTTAATATACAATATGTTTACTTTATCATATACATCAACCGTTTTCCAAGATCTGAGCAAATGGAAAATGGATCATCGAAAGAATCTTATGCTATTTATTTATAATTTTCAAAATCTATTTCCTTAAACTCCATTTGACATAAGCAAAAAGAATATATCTATCTATATATGTATATATATATATATATATATATATATATATATATATATATATATATATATATATATATATATATATATATATATATATATATATATATATATATATATATATATATATATATATATATATATACATTCATTTATTTATTAAAATTAAATAAGAGAATTCCTAGATGTTGCTGTTGTTGCTTTTTTATCCCAACTGGTGTGACAGTAGCATCACACCACCTCCAGGAATCCATGAGAACTTTTGATTGTAGACTTATAACTTTTCGAACGGAGACATCTACGAACACTCTGAACGTGCCCCCTTTTATCCTGCGTGATGGACGTGGCAGTTTCAAAAATTTCTAACTCAAGAGTCATGATTAGTGGGTTAAAATTGCAGCTTCTGTTGGTACAAAGTACCAGGAGGGAAAAAGTCTGACTTTGCTCCGTTGTCCCAGGCTTTAGCTGGGCAAAATGGGGTGGCTTTCAAGCCTAGGGTGGAGAATTACCAGGGGAATTCTCTCTGCAGATACTTCACCCACTCCGCCCAGGTACACCCCCCTCGGCGGCAATTAGTGCACACCTTGAGGCAGCCTGTAGGACTTGAGGGGCATTCCTAGCATTAATATTGTAATAGAGATTCATAATTTTTTCTTTCTTCTGTATCAAAAGACGTGTTTATTTGTGTCATGTTTAAAAAAAGGTTTTCACTAAAGTCTGTGCAATTTTAGCCCCATCATAATATCATTACATTTTTTCTTAAAAATACTTTAAAATAATAAGTACTATTTTGATTTTTCTCAATATGAAATTTTCATTCTTATAGCATTTTTTATTTTATTTCTTTGGCATTTTTAGACACGTCCCTAAGCGAATGTTTTTCAATTTCATTTTGCAAATTCTGAGTTCATATCCATTTCTTAACAAGTTAAATATATATATTTTAAAAGATACATTGATAAAAGAGAATTGAGGAGTTTCCATTATTTTGATAATCACATGGTCAAGTTCTCATCTCCTGAGTAAGCAAAACATGAGGTGATGAAACATTGTTTATGCAGACACTGCTTTTGTTCAATGTGGGATGCAGGGGAAGTTCAACAGGAAAGATAGCACACATTTTCTTCAAAAATTAGTAGAAGGCATTTATGATGTTTAAGTACAGTAATTGGTCCATCTATGCAAAGTGATCGACTAAGACATCATGTCTCTGAAATTATGATTGAACTGTTCACCCTCTTTGAATCTAGGAGTATTTATCTTCATCATAATGAAACTTTTAAAAAAAACAATGTCTGTGCTGTAGAAATAAATATTTAGGCCGAAAGAAAGACAAACTTAAGGCTAGTGGTCTGCCCATATGAGTTGATAAAGGAATCTTCTTAAAACTAGGAGACAAGGCAACTAACAATTATGGAATTATTTAAACTTCAGTAAAGGTAAGATGTTAAAGGTTTCTACAGGGATTCATTCCATGTAAACCTGTCCCTACCATACATATTTCGCTTATGGAATTCTCTTTGCTTTAAATACGTTGATGCGGAGCTCTGTGTATGTTTATTCATCCCCAAACGTCCCTTTTGTCACAATTCAATCTTTCTTTTGATGTCACAAGATTTCCTGCTATTTTGCGGTGACTTTAATTTCCTTTCCTTAGTTCTGTCTCATTGATAATGTTTTGTTGTTTTCATTTTATATTATTATTTACTTTGACATATAGCCTTCGTACCTCTAACATCAGTGCCACTATGGTTATTACATCATGAACTAAATTAACTCTCTTTTAATGCCCATATTTTAAAGAAGTATTTCATCTTAGCAGACATACGAGAATATTTTCTTTATGTTATTTATATTTCTTATATTTTTGTTTATGATTATTCTTAAAAAAAGGAAAAAGATATTTGAATAATTTATTTTATTACTTAAAATGTAGGGAAAAAAAAGCTGAAGTTTAATTAATCAGAAAAAATATTAAAAAAAAAATTCTTGAATTACTTATAACAAAAAAAAAACCTACATATTTATACAATGTATAATAATCATATAATTATATTAATATTTTTATAAAATTACTTGCACATTGTTTTCAGTTGATCATAAATGTAAAATATTTTAAAATTTTCTGAAATTTTTCAGCATAATGTTTGAGAGCCTTATATAATGTTGTTCCAGAGTAAATGACTGTTCAATCAGTGTAAGGACAAATATGTTTATTAGACACAAAATTAAATTATTACTCAAGAATCCATATTTAAATTATTTCTCTTTATGATGAATTGCTTTGTATATATTTATTTTTTGAAGCAATACTTTACTTTTAAGAATTTCATTTTAATTATATAAACATTGTTATTTGTTGCAAAAGAAGGTAATTAAACTGGACCACGGTAGCCTAGTTGGTTAGGAGATCGGTCTTTCGTCCGGAAGGGTGGGGTTTGACTCCCAATGTAGCTAAAGACCTACCGCGTGCATGCGATATACGTGCTCGTTAAATCTGTGGAATCCTAAGTCCTGTGGTCGGTCACAGAGCAGTTACCATGGGTGCAATGATGTGGAGAAAATTTCCCTGCCTTCAGATCAATGTCAAAATTTATTGAGAAGATCCTTAGATGGTGCCATCTATCGATGGATTAGAAGGGTAAATTCGTACTTTCACCTTCGTGGTGCTCTGATTAAACGAAGAGAGTTGAGTTAAATTCCCATAGCCAAAGCATAGGGAGCTTGGCTTGCTCAAGTGTCCCATGTAACAAGAATTAATCTTGAAATCATTTTAATGTTTTGGTTTCAAAAATTTTTATACACGTATTCATAACAATGTTTATTTGTGGACTTATATATTGATTTATGTGTATAGCATTAATAGAAAATATATTTTTAAATAATTATTGTTATTGAGAATTATTAAATGATTGCTGTTATCTGTAAATTATTTCACAATATAGCGTTAGGAATTCTTTATCATGCAAGATTCAGGTATAGTATTTTAACCTTCATAAACTACAAGAAAATTCAAGATTATTTCAAACATATATTATTTATTTAATTTACTGTGAGTATAAAACAATTATTGAATTATTTAATGAAAGAATAAAATTAAGATAAGACAATTATTTTTTACTCAAGATATACTTTTATAAGTATTATATGATTTCAGATCTGGATTGTTTTCCTTTATTTTGAAATAAATTTTCGTCTCAAGATAAGTCTCAGATTTGAGTTCGAAGAAACTTTTTCTATCAATTATTTCCGCAAACAATTATAAGAAAGCCAATCCCCGATTCTAACAAACAACTTACTATTGATATTTTGTTCTTTGATCCCTTATAATTTAATAAAAATAATATGTTTTGATGCAAAGAAAATTAAGGAATTAAAGAATTTTCTTTATGTCGTACTTCTTAATGAGTGGGCATTTCTAATATTTATATAATTATATAAACTTTGATAAATAGTACCATTAAATGATATTTATATTTAAATTAAGCTTACAGGTAATTTTTATAACACAATTAAGTTTTCAAAACTGTCATTGATAAAATGAAAAAGTAGTTTTTCTTTGAGAGGTAATTATGTACATGTGATTCTGCAGTATACCTCAATAATAAAGTAAACGAAATATATATATATATATAATTTTATAAAATTGAATTCTGGAATTATATATCAGAAAAACCACAGTGTCAACATATCTAGCATTTTAATGTGGAGCTATATTTTAGGTAATTAGAAGAACTCATGTTGATAATAATTGTGGCCTAATAAAATAATATCTTTATATGAATTTTCATGTGTAAAGACTAATATATACTGGAAAAATTAATAATAATTACTGTGCAAATAAGTTTCTCACACCCAAATGACTGTTATTATAGGGTTTTCATGCAATAATAAAATCTCGGTATGAGTAAAATGTTTTTTGTTCTATATTAAAGCGTGATTTGCTTGAAGTAGAATATTTTTTGTACTAAAAACTTTTTGTCATATATCTATGAAAGAACTTGCTTAAGAGTTTCAAAATCATGGTTGCAATATCTAAATTCTATGCACATTTAATTATTTAAAATTAAAAACATAAATAATTACATTTATTCTTATTTTCAAATAGAAAACTCTTGCATTAACAATTTTAATTTTAGATTTTAGAAAAATATTGATTTGTGTTTTTAAATCACATTTCAGTAGAAGAGTATAAAGCTCAGAACATTTATTGTTGATTTCAAGAGGGCACACACGAAAGGAATATGCTACAATCAACATAAATTCATTAAATCAAAATTTTGCTTACCTACCTCAGTTTAGCAAACACAGTTTAACCATGGCTTAGCAAATTTTTTTAGTTTTTATAAAAGGTAAGCAAGAAAGTTCCTGCCATTAAAAGAAGTGACAATATGTGTGGAAATTAGTGCATGACATAGTTAAGGCACCGGTCAATGGAGAGTAGAAATATCAGTTGTTGTAAAAGCTGGTTCACATCGCACATTCATCAGTCACCAGCCTGCACATTCATCAGCTTGTTTCGGTGTTTTTTGTTTTTTTTGACTTCAAATTAGATCTATCAGTTGCTGCATCAAATATCTGAATATGCCTAGCGTTTAAGGATAGCGCTGTGAATGGACGTATTGTAAGTCTGGTTTAAAAAATTTCGGCCTAAAAATTCGTCCCTCAGTGATAAAGCTGGTGCATGGTGGAATAATCTTCAAATAGTTCACCATGAGCCTATGGACCAAGCAATCAGTGAGGACCCGAACTTAGAGCTATTGGAACGTCTGTAACTGTAACAGAAGGAGCTAGCTTTTGCAAAACATTTGCTCAGAATCGCAAAAATGTACAGTTCTTTGACATTGATTTGAGGCCACATGTTGCACGGGCGGCCGGGAATACCATACAGTGACTTAATTAGGAGACTTTTTGCCATCCTCTTTATTCATCTTAACTTGACCATTAAATCATTACCTCTTCTATTCCTTTTACAAATCACTTCCATGGAACATCCTTCACTAATGAAGCAGAATGGTTCCAAGCACTCATGGATTCTTTCCGCCCAAAATACTCGAGTTTTATGTCTAGAGTATTGCAGAACTGTTAGAAGTTGTCAGATGGCGTTGGATGCCGATGTTGTTTACTTTGAGGTTTAACACTAGAACACAATTTTTGTAGGTCATGTTCTTTTGTTGCCTTCGGTTCAACAGTTTGTGGATTCGAATCCCACCTTGGGCATGGATGTTTGTAGTGGTACGGAATCCACTTTAAACCGTAGGTCCCGGTCTAATTAGCCCTCATGTGCAGAAAATGACCGTTGAGCGACAAACAAACCAAGACAAACCAACCAACCAACCATGTTCTTTTGTGTCATTTGTTTATTTGTTTTTTTTTGTTTATCTTTTATTTCCAGTAATAATAGATTCTCTTAGAGTTTAACTTTTGCTTAAATAAATTGGATTTTTTTATATTGTTTAACTATTTAAATAGAATCTTGTGATTACTAATGAGACGTACTTTAATGTAAAAAAATTATTTTTTGGTAAAATGCACAGAAACAATACAAAAAAGTACTTTTAAATAATGAATTAAAAGTACTTTTCTTTATAAAAAAGTACTTTTAAATAAAGAAAATACTTTTAAAGAATGAATAATTTAACCAAAAATATGATAAAATTAAATATTTTTTAATTTTATAACTGATCCTAATCATTTTCTTAAACTCCTAATATTTAAAAAGGAAACACAAATTTTGATAGAAATTAATAAATGATTCAATTCATTAGACATTTTAGAAATAATAAAAACGAGTATTATTTAAATTTGATACAAGAAATTTACATCTCTTAAAATAATAAAATAAACACTGTAAGTATTTTCATTACATTTCTTCCTACTTTATTACTCATTTTTTTCTGATTCTTTTAGATTACTATTCAACATCCTTATGAATCATTGTTTTCTGTTTGCTACAAATATTCAAATTAATTTTAATGAATAGTGAAAATGTATCTGTAATTTTTGAATTCAGCAGTACAAAACAGAAAATAATATAAATAAATAAATTTCAAAAAGTCTCAGTTTCGGAACAAAAGAAACTTTGTAAAGTATTTTTAATATTTCATGAATTCTGCTATAAGACAAAGGGAATAAAATATATGCTATTGTGTTCCCAAAATTTCTCTAAGAACTGTTTTAAACTAGATGTATTTATTCTCTGTGAAAGACATTGTTAAAAATTTGGTTATTTCTCATGAGCTTAAGAATATTTTAACATAAAGATTTTCGCTCACATCATTCTTAATAGTAAGGATAAGATGATAAGAACTGCATAAAATTTCCATTCTCAGTACTAATTAGAATCGTTCATATTTTAATACAATGGAAAGATACTGAATTTTTCTAAAATTGAATGAAAAGTATTATCCTAATGTTTCTCCAAACTTTGATTGTTTCACTTTAAGTGGAAATATCTTCGAAACATTTATTGTTTACATCTGCGTTTGATTAATCAAAATTCTTTTGATGAATTATGCAGATGAATTAACTTTATCTAAATGAAACTTATCTTGAAATTATCTTTAATGAAATGCATTATGTTGAAGCAACTTTGTTTTTAAAGTAGCTTTCGTTAGTTACGATTAATATATCTTAAATTCAAATACACAATAAATTCCAGAAAAATTCGTTTGTATGATTTGAAAACTATTTCCCTTTTTTAAATATTTAAATGAAATTTAATTTGCGTAAAATTAAAAGATCTGTAAACTTACCTTAAAGATTTAATATCATAATTAGAAAAAAAGATAACTTAATTTCGTTTCTATAAGTAATTTATGTTTTATAAATAAAAATATAATTATCATTGCTTACGTATTGAAACAAAAGGTAATTCCTAAATTTGTAATTTTAATTCAATAAACTGATTTGTACTACTGAATTTGTTATGATTTAAGCAAATGTTTTGCAAAAATTAAATGAATGTTAGTTTTTCGATGTATTAAAACATTCTTAAAAGCATTATATTTATGTGAAATATGTTAAATTAATGAATTTTTTCTACTTTGATCCGCTTATTTTTCTATTTTTAAAAAGCATTACTTTTAACAAAAAATGTAAGCAAATACATAAATTTCATTTTTTTGATATTGAGTTGTTTTATAAATATAAGTTCACAAAACCTGAAGTTTAAGGAAAGTTTACAGAAAAAAATACAAATTGATAAATATAATTCTCAAAAATTTAATTCCTTAATATAACTGATTTTCAAAACAAAAACAGAATTTTAAGGAATTTATTGATTGTTATGATTCCCATTTGCAGCGTATTATTTGTTAGAGGCTTTTAGTAAATTGAAAGTATCTTACATTGAAAAGCATTTTTAAATATACTACTGGGATAAATTAACAAAGTCATTTAAAGTTTTTAACACATTAGCTATTGATACGAATGTAAGCATACACTAGATTTCCTATTTCACTTTTGTTGGAAATTTAAAAAAAAGATTTTCTGTATTCAAAATTAAAAACACTAATAAAACATTCAATATTAAAATAATTTCAATAATTCTGATTAATATTTCCTATTTGATACTTCACTGCATTCAGTCGCATTACCCATGACAATGTTGTTGTTGTTCTCGTGTGCCAGCTAGGCTGGAAAATTGGGATACGCTGCTCCATTTTTCCAATTGAACCGTATTTGGTGTGGAGTCCGTCTTCTTCAGTACACACATGCCATAGGGACTCGTTTACAGGGTAGGCAACCATTCACACTTCATTCACACACAAGTAAAGAACAAAGGCAGGATAGAGAGGGAAAAAGTACATCCATGCCTAAACCAGGATTTGAACCCAGGACCTCCCTATCTGTAGTCAAGCACTCTGACCTCTAGAGAAGTTGGCCGTTTATCCATGACTATAAATACCTTAATAAAGGCGGATTTAAGTGAAACTAAAGGCACTGATACATACTTACGAAGAATTAGGAAATAGGAAGCACAAATCCTAAAAACAATTTCAAAAGGGAGAACCTAATTTTCATTCGAGTACAGAAATTAATTTATTAATTAATTGAGAAATTAAGTTATTAATTAATTGAGAAATTAAGTTATTAATTATTATTTTTATTTTTGATGAATTTTCCAGTAAAATGTATCATAATTGGCAAGCTAATTGGTATAAATATGGCTTGCATATTATATACTACAACAATTAAAATAAAATTATATAACCAGTTGCGCCAACTAAAAATGATTGCTGATTTCAAATAAGAAGGAAAATTAAAAATTTTAGTTTAGAAATGTAACTTTATTCAATTAGATATCCTTCATTCTAGTCAATGAATTTTTTCTATCATTTTGGCAGTATGAAAATTTTATGTTAGTTATATTTCTGATTATTGCTATCAAAAAACTGAATTAAATGGGATCTGACATCATCAGCGTTATAAAAAATTTTACCATTTAAGGAATTCTTCATGGAATGAATTATAGGGTAATCTGAAGGCACATGATCAGGGCTATATGTTGGATGTGACAAAATATCCCAACCTATTTCCAATCATTTTTGGCAAATGACCAAAGACGTGTGAGGCTTTGCATTATTATGGTTTAAAACAACACCCTTACGATTTAATTTACCGGCTGCTTATCTTGAATTGCATCAATCAGCTTGGCGAGTTGCTGAACATACACATTTGAATTGATCATTTTGTTTTGTGGTATAGGTTCAAAGTACAAAATTAGTTCATAATCCCACGAGATTCACAACATAATCTTTTTTTGGTGAATCTCAGCTTTTGATGTCATTTGGGCAGGTTCATCTTGCATCAGCCATGATTTATTCCGATAAACGTTGCTATAAACTATCCACTTTTCGTCGCCAGTAATTAGGCTTTTCAGAAAAGGATAAATTTCATTGCGTTTCAGAAGCGAATCTCAGATGTTAATCCATTGCGTCAAATGAATTTCCTTAATCTGGTGAGGGATCCATAAATCGAGTTTCTTGACATAACCAAGCATTTTAATTTTTTTCTATGTATGTATGCAATACATTGAGCTTCTCTTCAATATCACGTGCTGTGCTATGGCGATCTAAATCGATAATGCCCTTGATATGGGTTTCATTGACTTCGATTTTACGATTTTACAAAACGTTGAGCAATATCAGTGAAAAATCACCAGAACGAACTGTGGAAAACCAATTTTGGCACTTCTTTTCTTCCAAGGATTCATTTCTATACACGGCACATAATTTATTTTGTGCTTGCGATTCGTCCTTGGCTTTCAGAAGTAATACAATAAAATGTGTCTGAATTGCACCTCCTATTCTTCCATTTATAACTTGGAATAAAAAAAAGCACAAATCGATTTAATGTTTTTATTATTAAATGGAAGGTAGAATTCCAAACAATAAGAAAAATATATAGGTTAGCTGCTTTTACCACGTTAACAAAACAGAAGAATATGTTAAGTCCATCTATCCACAAATTCGGCAATCACTTAGTTGCCAAAACAATATTATATGCCTTGTTAATACCTATAAGATATGCGAATAAAAACATTACATGATGTATAATGAGTTATTCACAACAAGTGTTTTTGTTGAATTATTTGCCCAAACTACTATTTTAATGAACAATAATTAATAATGAATGTAACTTTTCAAATATATATTCATATATTTTAAATGATAAGCACACATGAAAAATAGTGAATGTACTTTTAGATACTAATTGCAGGGGTGACGAGAAACTACACAGCATTTTCAAGGATTGAAATGACTGAATGTTTCACATAAACAGGCTGTGAAGTTTGTAATTTACATGATAAATAATTAAATTATGGCATATATACACGCAGAAACACACTCACATATAAATAATAAAGTAAAATTACAAATGTTGCAAATATTAAAAAAGAATGTATAGAAGAATAATCTAAATAAAGATACATAAAGGGGAACATATCAGTAATTCACTCAAAGAGAAACCAGTAAACAGTAGAATTGTTAAAATTTTTAAAAGTCAAAATACTCAAACTTATGGTGTTTAAGAAATGCATAATTAGAAAAATTAAAGAAGAACAGCGATAAAATACTTGTTAAATTAAAATTTATTATAAAGAGCAAACTGGACATAAAATTCGGCTTAATTATCAGCATGATTAGATGGATAATGTTTTTTGACCAAATTAATCATTATGGTTAATATTCACAAAAGTGAAATGGTGTTATTCATAATCAATGATTGAATAACTTAAGTATATTCTTTTATTTTGAATTTAATTTATATATTTAATGATATTAATATGAAATCAATATTTTCTTAGTGATAAATTCAGTAAAAAAAACCAAAGTCTTTTAAATATATATATATATATATATATGTGTGTGCGTGTTTGTGTGTTTCAGAGATCTTCAAAGTATATTTGAAAAATCTCTTAGTTAATGTGGTCAGAACAGGTGACCATATTTTTCATTGGACGGGAGCTGATTTTTCTTTCTTCAGAAGAGAATTATTATTTAAGTGAAATGTGCTTAAAAATTTTAAGAGAAACATACAATTTTTTTTTGTTTGTGTATGCATCACACAGAAGAATGAAAAGCAAAAAGTTTTAGAGGACGATTAGTTTTTTCCAGTACATTCTAAACAAGCTTGCTAAAATAGGCTAAACAAGTCTCTGCTCTTTAGGAATCTTGATCATTTTATACCAGAATCATAGAAAATAGGATAATATACAGTATGGTAATCCCTATATAACATCCATTTTTGCAGATGAAATGTTAGAGACATTAAGGGATATCTTTTAAAATTTTTTGAAAACTCTAACAGACGACAATTGGTATAACTGAATTATAAGATAGCTACATAAACTCTAAAATCAATTATATTTGCAAGAAAATTTTGAGAACTAAAATTAAATTATTAAATAAATTTATCAGAGGAAAAAATAGACCCATACATTGGCTTTCATACACTAAATTTTGAAGTCTTAAATACTTGAATGCTCTTTTAGTATCAATTCACAGCCAAAAAAATAACAAGTAATGGGTTTGTTTGTCGCTCAACGGTCATTTTTTGCACACGAGGGCTAATTAGACCAGGACCTATGGCTTAAAGTGGATTCTGAACCACTACAAGCATCCATGCCTAAGGTGGGATTCGAACCCACGAACTGATGAACCGAAGGAAGAGCACTAACCATTTGGCTACCAGCTCGGCTAACAAGTAATGGGTGGCATATTTTAATCGAAATTGCTTTGCATGTTATACATGAATATTTCTGTAACAAGCAAGATTCATTTCCTTAATCTTAAAAGAACTTGTAACCCATGTATTGTTTAGATAATGTAATAGAAGATAAATGTACAAACGGAATTTTACAAGTAACTCCCGAAAAGAGTTTATTTAAACTAAAAAAATTCACAATTTTCAAAATAATATCCATTGCTAGGAAATTTCCCGACAACAAAGTCAAGTTTGAAAAGATCATTGCAGTACAGATGATGAAAAGAAGTCTCCACTTCTATACAGTAAACTGCCCATTTGTCAGCTCTTTAAATGTAACACTTTCATAACATAATGTGACATTTATCGTTCAAGGATTTCGCTAGAGGGTAAGTAGTGTAATGGAATCTTTTGAGCTAAATTCAAAATACTCACTCTGACAATATTTTTTTTCCAAAAAACTGACATTTTCGTTAACAATTTTTTTTTTGTAAACCTATTCTTTTTTTGCTTTTGTTAATGTCTACGAGAAAATGATTTTTTACTAAAACATTATTTCAGTATGCATAAAATTATATAATTTATTGTGTAACACTGAATTATTTCATTGGAAACAAATTTTTTACTATTAATTCTTAGTTATCAGGTGTTATTGATATTATCATCAAGATACACAATAAGGAACAAGTCGCATTATTCTTTTGAAACTACTAATGGAATACTGTTATCCGAATATGACTAGAATGATATTAAAAGTTCAAAATTGTGAATATAGAAAAAATGCCGTATTTGAGAAAATGAAATGGCATATAAAAACTTGGATATACTAAATTTGATGAAAGTATTCACAGCTGTCATGTGCCATGTTTACTTGAAAAACGTATGAACAAATGTATGTTTTGTTATTATTTTTAAAGTAAGTATATGTTACATGTTCCTTAATAGAAAATATATTTAATTTAACATAAAAATATTAATTTTATTAATATTACGTAACAAATTCAACTGATTGGTCTAATATATGTATACCACACTTTTATCTGACATTGCTTATAGAATCTTAAAAAATTTCATTAACAGTTAAAGAGAATGCATTTAGCATGCTAAAAGGAATTGTACATAACACTATCCTATGATAAAAAGAACAATCCTTAAAAGAATTTTCGACTACATAGAAATTTCAGGGTAAGAAAAAAATCCATAAAAGGTTAATATTCATAAGACACAAAACTTACTAAAATAAGAAATGTTTGAATATTTTGACATTAAAAAATCCAGGGATGTTTTGATATAAGAAAAGACATGAACCATCAGAGACTATTTGTAGAGCTTTGGATATATGAGAATGAAAATATATGAAGATAACAATGCTACGGTAGTTTCAAATCAAGGGTAGTTGCAATTTTAAGCTTCAGTTAATATCTTGTACACTGTTATTCCCCTACAAAATTCTGATACTAATATTTCCATTTCAGTTGCAAATCGCGTCAAAGATGTTTGCCTTTAACTTCTTGGTCAGAAGTCCAAGTATTTAAGTTCTTTTTTACCGCTGAAGTAGTTTTATGAAAATTGGCATTGTTAAAAAGATCTTTTCTAGATTTTACGTTTTTTTCTAAAATCGAAATTTAAACGTGACAACAGTTGTTGATTCTTGGTTTATGTAAAATTGCTTTACCAACAAAGCTTTATCTTCCCCATTCAGCAATTACTTATATAGAATGAGATGTAGAAATAATTCTGGATAAAGGTGGTAATTATTCATAGTCATCCATAATATTTGTAAATACACTATAATGTAAACTCTCAGTGCTAAACCTGCAAAACATTTTTTTTATATTTGTTATTTTTTGTGAATTTTTAAAGTTTTTATAGATTATTTGTAAACCTAACATTTAAATTTTCTCAAAGAAAAATTTTCAAATATATAAGACAAAAATGAAAAATATTAAAATCAGATATATTATTTAATTGAAAAAAACACTAAAATATACGATACAAATGACAAAAAGAAGGCGTAGGGACCACGTCTTCGTCAGGATGGAAATGGCCAGGTATGCGAACGTGGTCCCTATGTCTTCTTGTCATTTGTATCGTATATTTTAGGGTTTTTTCAATTAAATAAAATATCTGATTTTAATATTTTTCATGTTTTATTTTATTTATATTGGAAAATCTTTCTTTAGCTGCTTTTGCGCTGCTAGATTTCCTATTTTATTGTATGGTATTTATTATTTTATATAAATCTATATTTTTTGCGTTATAATAATATATATATATATATATATATATATATATATATATATATATATATATATATATATATATATATATATATATATATATATATATATATATATATATATATATATATATACATTTTTAATCTTTTTAATAATAGTTTGCAGTAACTATATGAATTAATATTTCTTATATTTTATTACTGAGAAATATTGCAAAATTTTGTTGATTATGTAGCACTCTATATTGATTCTCCATAGAACAGTATTGCAGCAATATATTCATTAATTAAATATATAATAACACTAAAATATCCTGTGTGAGACGTTGGAAATAATTGTAATATGAATAGAAATTTTAAGATACATGTTGTATTACAAAAACAAGTATTACTTTTCCATGATACAGTAAATGATAAGTAAATAAAAAAAGTAGCTTCTAAATTAATATATAACCGCAAAATAGGAATCTGCAATTAATTCATAAATTTGGACCTAATATACATTTAGGTATTCTCAGAGAAGTTAATCACTGGACTATATTTAACTATTAACTTAAACTTACTGTTCTATCAACTGCATAGGAAATTAATTGCTCGCGTTACCAGTTTAACAGGACATATTTAATGATTCTCATCAGTATTCTTCCTTCATTTCAGGCCTCAAGCATTACTTTGAATGCGAAGGTTAATTTTATTTGCCAATTAAATTATTTTGGGTCAATAAATCATATTGATGTTGGTAAAAGTAAAGCAAATGATGAATCATAGTAAATCATTTTTTGTTGTTGTAAATTTTAAAGTTTCATCATTTTATTTTGCTTTTTAATGTCACTTACCATTTTTTGCTTATATTGATATTTACATTTGAATTATGTGTTAAATACTTAAATTCGTCAATATATTTAGACTTAAATTTATTTAAAATAATACGTATCTTGATTAGATATTAATTTAGTTGAAATTGTGGAATTGTTTTAAGAATATGAGAAATTACTGAGTGTAGATTAACTCTTTGATGATAAAAAGAGGTGATATATGGCATTGCTTTCTCATATTAATCAGTTTTATGTTTAAAATTTCAACAGTGGTTTTGAACTATTGTTGATTGTTTGTATAAAATCTAACTGAAATATGATGGATGAAATATTAGAGAAGAAAGTAGTGCACATTTCAGAAATCTTCAAACAAATATTTTAAAACAAACTTGTATTTTGACGAATCTTTAATTCATCGTTGTTTTCATAGTTTAATATTCAAATCAGAATGAACTGGATATTTAATTGGCCCAATTGATTCTTTAAAAAAATCAATCATTCGCCACATATTTTCATACATATGAAACTTTTACAGTAACTTTTCTTTGAAACTATTTCAAGACCTTAAAACAACCACCTGCAACGTTTTTCATTGAATAACTTTTTACGAAATACACTTTCAACAATTTAAACACAACTTATAGTATTAGAAAAGCTAGAAGGATATGTATATATTTATTTCATAAAATGAAGTATTTTGGACACCTTATTTTATTTTCTGAACATAAAAGACAAAATATTTTTAGAAACCTAAAAGTATGTTTTTTGGTTTTATGTCCAAAAAAAGAGAGACATCTATTTATATACAAGTCTTAGTTACTGAAATTAAATGTAATGATTGTCAAATAATAAAACACGTTTTTGGTCTCACATCCATTAGACTTTTAGCTTACAAATACTTGAAACGTGTGATATTCTTAGTTGAATAAAATGTTTATCACATGAAAAATTTAAGTGACATTAAAGCAAATATATAGCTAAACACTCTGAATCAGTTTAAAAATAAATAAATTTGACTTTTTAGCAGTTATATTCACATAATTTAATTTACAGATAACTTTATAGAGCACAGAAATTTTAGATAAATTATATTATCACCAGTATTTGGAAAGTTTCTTTTTTAAGAGTTAAGAGATTTACATTTAAGCGAGTTTAAATGAAACTTTAAGAGTGTTTTCAATAATTTAAATATTTGTAAATATTCAATCCGTAATGTTATCTTATTACGGATAGCAATTATTTTTGTTAATGAATCTGCTAAATTTTATCCTTATATACAGCTTTGAAAATTTCAGATAGGCAAAACAGTATAGGGAAATAATAATAATAATAATAAATAAATAGGTAAATTATATAAATATAACTAAAAGTGGGAATATCTTTTATCAAAAACTAATCTCAAGATTTGCTTATAATTTTGAGTAGCGGAATATTTTATCTTAATACATTAAATAAATATAATAAAATCCTTCTCCCTTATTCTTCAAACCAAATTTGTTCAATCATTTGATTAGAATGCGAGTAATACTCGTTAAAAATTATAAATAAATTATTTTCCTTTTTATTTTATACAATTATTTTGATATCAAAATAAGGAATTTAAATAGAGCTTGAAAGAAATTCGTAATTTTTTGATACTTCCGTGATAATCGGATCTTGGCAAATTAAAATTTTTGCGAATTGTTTCGTAAAAATGCCGCATGTATGTTAATCCGTTACTTTAAATCTCATACGTTTCTTAATAAACGTTTCCTAGAATTTTACTCATCAGTCAATTATAAAAGAAAAAAGTTTTCAAAGATTAAATTATTTCCAAGAAACTTCAAGGATATAAGCCGTCAAGCAATCTAAGAATGCTTTCCCCACTGCTTCTTTTTAAAGAAATTAATTTCAAATTAAAATATCTTGTTTTAAAATTTAATTGGAATATCTCCAGAAAATAACGTTTTAAATGTAATTGATATTTTTATTAGTTTTGTAAACTTGAAAACTCAAATTTTATATTCTAAATTATTTTAAACTTTTAAATATATTTATATTTCCCATTTTATCTTAATCCTAAATTTAATATATGCATTATATTACAATCTCAGTTTTATTTTCACATATAATGCCCCATTATAATTTTAAAAATTTGTCATATTCTGCAAATAAACTTCTAAATTTATATGTTTGCTTAAATTCAAATAAGATAATTTATCCCTGAATAAAGAAATTCTGTTTCATATTATGTTTAAAATTTATTGATTAGGTGTTACAAAAATAGAACAAAATTTGTAAATGAAATGAAATCTGAATTCATGTTTTAAAAGTTTTTGATACATATAAAGGAATAATCCATCTTATATATAGCGTGTCTGAACCACTCTATGTGTAGTTACAATAATCACACATAATGTTATTTTCTTATCACAAATGTTACATTTAAAGGCGAACAATGGCCAAACTCACTTGGTGGTCAGAACCCTTTATAAAGTTGTAAGACATTAGTTTTAAATCCAATAGTTCTTTGTTGTTCTTTTCAATAGTGATTGCCTAGACAACTAATTCTTAGCTTAATCAAATAGATGAAGAAATAATATTGTAAGAAAGGAAATTTTGAGAAAATTATATAAATAAGTGTATTAGCGTTTGTGTTACATTTACATAGATTTAATGCTAATAAACAATTCGATAACCCTTGCGGTTGCATTTATATATTCATTTCAATTTTCCATAGAAAATAATCTTGAAATGAATCGAAACAAGTCATGATATATTAAATAAATATCTAAAATTAATTTGATAAGTACTAAATTTCAATAAAATAGGCTTTTATATAACAATTCATTAATTTAATACTATATGTATGAATATTACGAATGAAAATGCTTTGATTTTACGATACTGATACAACCCATTACATTTTCTGTCCAGAAATAATTTGATTAATTTACAAGTATATTATGTATATAATTAAAGTATTATTTCAGAGTATGGCAAAAATAACTATAGACTGATTTCTAAATGAAATTTTTCCAAATATTATTCATTATCTACGATTTACTGGCCTTTTAATGTTATTCAATTTTTTTTTATCAAATATGCAAATTTCATTTCTTGAAGCGAAATGTTTGTACCTATTATGGATATAGCAAATAAATTTTATACTGAAATTTCTGATGTGTTACTTATAATTACAAATAAATAAAAAACATATCTTAATAACTGTTGACGAAAAAAAATTATTGTAGGACATAAATTATATTTCAGATAAATAAAACTACCAATCAAACTATTTTCTAATTTGTTATGAATAAGAATGCTGAACGAATTTTTTCATCTCAAATATATTTTCGTTAACTTCAAACAGGAATTGTATATTAATTTTAAATCTATAATATGTTATAAAACATGTAGCTTTTTTAGAAAAATTGTCTATTCTTACATAAATTCCGCTATTTTTATAAATTTTAGAGCAATTATTTGATTTATTTAATGTACTATATTGTTTGGAAATTTATAAATGCTTTGAGAAAAATATTTACAAATTCTCTCAAAGTAATTATAAAAATCAATTATAAAAAATTCTTATTTTGGTTCAAGAAACAATATTTTAACTTTAAGTATAAATTATATTTATTCCTTTCATATGATTCACATAAAAGGAATGGTTAAATATCATAAAAGACATTGCATAGTAATGAATATTGAAATATAATTTTACACATGGTAGAAAAAGATTGTTTATCTACTCTTCTACCTTGATTAAAATTTAAATGTCCGTGCTTTATTGCCAGTTTTCTTGTAGTTTAAATGAATGTGATATCTATAAATAATATATTACTTTGTGTGTCTTAATGCTTTTAATTTTCATTTTTAAGCAAATTATCAAAATAAACTGGAAAAAGTTGGGTTGTGAAATTTATATATAGTTCATTTATTTATAAAAATAAGAAAAGAGAATCTTAGCATATTTGTATTATATATATATATATATATATATATATATATATATATATATATATATATATATATATATATATATATATATATATATATATATATATATATATATATATATATATATATATATATATATATATACATGCATGCATGCATATATATGTATGTATGTTTGTATGTTTATGCATATAAAGATAAAATTTGGGACAGTAACAATAATTTGTATGTAGACATTTAATGTTCCATTTTATACAAAATAGATTTGATTTATCTGATAAAACGAAGGCAGCAGTAAATATATTGTATTTTTGTGTCGTTAAATAGGTGCATTTGAAAGAAAATATAATTAATCCAATTACGAATGATCATTTCCTAGTATATATATCTAGGTAATAGCATTAGTGTTCTGCGTATATGTCGTTAGTCTATATAATTTAAATGTATCTCAGTGTTTCTCACGAAATACTGCAAGCTCCAACGTCTTTATGGCTATCTAATTCTCTTTCCATCTAAACACTCCACAATATTAGAAAAGGCTTAAAGTTACATACTTTTAAAATTAAATTATATTGGATTAAGATGCATGTAATAATTTTATACGAGAATATGATTTGAAATGTAGAAATAAAAGCTATTTTTAAATATGAAACTGTAAGAATAATTTGTATATCATGATAAGTAGTCATAAATATTTATTAGTTTTATGTTTGCTAAATTCATTTTAGTTTCTTTTCCTTACGATTCACGTCAAATGCATTAAGTATTTCGAAATAGAATAACTTAAATAATAGTACCTTATTTTTAAAAAATAGAAAGTGACATTATTTTAGCAGATTACGTTTTGTGTTATTTTTTGAAGTAAGCAATTAATAAACTACTAAAATTAATACAATTAATAAATTACCACTATCTTTGAAGACGCGTTGAACTCTGATTATATAATGACAATTAAGAACTAGATAAATACTGACTAATTAATTTATATAAATATGCAATTACTTTATTAAAATTTAATTGCCCAATCAAACATTTACGAAGTATAAGAATTACTCTTCTAAATTATGAATGTTAGTTAAATAGTACCCACGTGAACTGAGTTACATTTCCTTTTACGTCATCAATAGCATAACGTAACTAAATCAATAAATGAAGTAAAATTCTAATTATATTTTACTATGAGATATCAATGTATTTTTAACCTATTTCTGATTATTGTATCAAATTTTAATGTTGAGTAATACATCTGTTCTTGATTGAAACATACAAATAATGGACTCAAATGATGATAAAATTTTATCATTTGAGTTCATATAATGGTTAAGTTCATATAATTTTGTTATATGTATTTATATCATTTTCTTAGGCTGAAGAAGATAATATCTGATTGTTGTACAATTTCAGTGTATTTCTTAATTATTGATTTAAAAATAATTAGTGGAAAATAAAAAAATTCATTTAAGCGATCACATGTAGATGATTTAATTAGATGTTTGGTACTTTTGTGTATACTTAATTTGTTTTAATTTACTTAAACCATAATATTGTTCCTTATTTCAAACCAAAAGATAATATTATGTCATTTATTTTACTTTCCTTTCAAATAACAGCTTATATTAAAATTTAAATTAAAAAAATTACTATATACAAGTATGAAATAAAAGTTTCAAAATTCTTGTTAGAATGGCGAATTATTTAAAGGAAAAAAGCAAAACACATTCTAAAAATATTAAACTAAATGACAAAAAATAGATTCTTGCAGAGGTGTTTCAATAATGATGTAGAAATGAGTATTGCAATTAAATATGGAGAAGATAGCATGCTGATTCTAAATAAGTATATATTTAATTAGTCCTTCCAAAAGGTTAACGTGTCATTTTTGAGAGATAAATGTCCAATAAAAGAGAGAAAAAGAAGAAGAAAATTATGTTGACATAAAATGAATGCTTTCGACATAAGGAAAAAATGTTTCGAGATGGAATACTTATGAAAATAAACATGCTGAGAAAGTTTTACTCTCCGACCAGAAAAATAGTAGCTTAAGGGAACGAAATTGTTGATCCAAAGGCAAATTTAATTACTTATACTCTGTACAAGATATGATTTGGAGTTAAGATATCACCACACGCTTTTAGTTTGTACTTGTATAATTTGCAAATGAGTTTTTGATGCAATCTAAATCTCAATATATAGCTAGATTTTCCTTCGTTTATCCCTTAATTACTGCAATGGATTGCAAGTAGGTTTTCTTAATAGGTGTGCGTGCGATAATCATAACAAATGTATGAACAAGATAAATGTTGTGACATTTATATTTGTAAAAAAACTCTCTTCCATATCTCTGTTTCTAGACTTGAAATAATTCTATGGTTAATTAGAAATTATTTCAGTGAAAGAAAATGATAACCTTAACGTGAAACACATTTAAATATAAAAAAATTAAATTATGTGTCAGTTTACTCAAATTAAGACATAGAAAATATCAACTTTTACAAAACACTTTTGGTTTTTTTAGGAATAGTGATTTCAAAGCACATGAAAAGAATGCAGCAATATAATTTCAGTTATGTGAAAGTATTAAAAAATTATATATATTATTAAATTATATATATATATATATATATATATATATATATATATATATATATATATATATATATATATATATATATATAAACGAAACTGAACGCAACTAATTAGTACTTTTAAAAATTGTAAAAACGTTTGTGAAGGTATCTCATGTTCCTCATATGTTCATATCTATAGAATTTAAATATTATATTAAATAATTCAGTTAAATACTTGATCAGCTTTTATCTTAATTTTTCAAAAGTGTGCTTCAATTATTAATTTTTCAAAACCTAGTTTCTCAGATTTTTTGAATAATGTCAAAAATTTATTTTTTCTTTTTTGAATAGATTTTATTTTTTATATCAAATAATTGCAAAAATATCAATCAAATAAATCAAAAATATTAATTATGTAGATAATGAAATTTGAATAGCTAATAATTTTAAGCATAAAATTTTATAATAATAAGTTACATGAATATTATTCCGAATATTAAAGATAAGTTTCCAAAAAAAAAAATGCTGTACAAAATTATGAAATCAAAATATTTTTATATGATCATAGATTGATCATAGAATATTGATTGATCATAGAAAGGATTGATCAATTAAAAATCTAAAAAGACCAGTGAAAATACGTTTTAGATATCTATTTAATGCATTTATTATTAATTTATTAAAAATATGAACCAAACTTTTTGAGTGTTTTCCATAGACTCTCCAATGCTTCCTAGCTATTCTATTTGAGTAACAATTTATTATTTTTTGTGAAAAGTCACATGATAAAAACTGATTAAAATTTTCATATCAAAAAAGTTTTGCAACTATTTGGCATATTAAAATTTTTTTGACCCTTTGTTTTTGTCTGTTTTATTTTAAACTACATTTATATCTATTTTTTTACACACACACACACACACACACACACACACACACACACACACACACACACACACACACACACACACACACACACACACACACACACACACACACACACACACATATATATATATATATATATATATATATATATATATATATATATATATATATATATATATATATATATATATATATATATATATATATATATAAAATAAAAATTATATAACAGCAAATAAAATTACGTGCAAATGCATTTTGCAATTTTGCCATAAAGTTTTCGAAATGGATTTGGGTGGGTTTTGTTATAAAGCAAAAGAGGTAGTTAAAAGTCACTAATAGGTGATTCTGACAGGTGAATAGAATAAAATTTGTTGTAAAAGACCGGGATACATACAAATTCTTCACTAGGTATTTTTTAGAGATTACACGTCGTTAGTTAAATTGTTCTAAATTAATAGGGAGTCAGTAAATATTGCATTGCAATAGATTTATGCGGATTCTACAGACTCTTTATTCTATACATCGCTTAATCTATTTTAAGTCAAATTTAGATATCTATAATGCATGATGATATTTGTATTGAAATATCTACTAATTTCATTCACTGAAACAGGATCAAATATTTTTCAGGGATGAAAAACGCCTTATCTAAGAGAAAAATGATGTGCAAACTTATGTCAATCAAATCAAAGACCAATCCTTTATTTGAATTTTTTAATATAGTATGTTTTGCATTTTTTTTTAATATTAAATAGTTTAAATTTTTAGGATATGAATGAACTTGGCATTTGAGTACAAATATACATCACTTACCACAAATATTCTGTGCACTCAGGTTCTACGATTTTTTTTCTTTCTTCATGGTATACCCGAATGTATTTCTTCTTTTTTTTCGGTGGCGTAAGGGATGACGGGTGGCCTTTATTAAATGTGTGGGATTTATAAAGTTTCATCAGTAGAAAAATTATTCTTAAATTCAAATTTTAATTATATAATAATTATATAAGGTGTAAAGTTTATAAAGGTAACTTTTATTTTTACAGAAATGCTTAACATCTTTCATAAATTCCTTTTTTTAACTTGAAATACAATTTGCAACATAACTCTAAAACTTTGCGCAGGAAAACATTTTCGAATTTTTCATGCAATTGATAAAGGTTGTGCAATTACTCATCGTTAAATTAAATTAAAATCTTTAAACTTTTCAAAACATTTGTTTTATTTTTTATTAATAAATATTCCAGCTTTAATGCATAATGAAAACATATGATTAACTTTTTTTAAATAGTTACGACAAAAGTCTCCACAAAAATGGGAAGGAACAAAATGTTTTCGGGAAAAAGTATTTTATAGTTTTTTTAAAAATATTTCTGCCTTCATTTTTTTTTCTTTTTAATCCATTTACTCCAATCCTATAAACGTGGTTTTTTCCTCTCTAAAGTTAATATCTCCGAAACATGATATTGAAATTCAAAAATAGCAACTTGAGGTGATGAAAATCACATCCCAAGCAATTTGCTTACATTAGAGAGCGAAGAAATTCTTTATTCAAAAAATTAAAAGAATACAGGGAAGAAGATGATATTTCTCTTTATGCTAGAATAATAATTTTTTTTTTGGTAATTTATTGTGAAATTTCAACAATAGATTTCTTAGGATTTGGTTCATGTGGAAATACTCAGTCAGTGAATTAGTATTTTGTTTCTGTTTCACACGAATATGAAGTAATACGTCATAAGACGTATTATTTCATATGACGTATTACTTCATTTTGAGAAATGCCTCACTTGACGTTCTCGTCAAGTCAAGTGAGGCATTTCTCAAAATCATAATATTCATTTAACAAAAGCCTTCAAAGTAATAGCAATTTATTAACACAATTGCTGTTGTAGAACACTTATTTTAAACAAAATACGCAGATGATTCCTATGATGACATTGATTTCAAAATAAAAAAATGCGGAATTCATAAATGTCTTGAAGATAAATTTCATTTCGCTTTCTATCAATTCAAAAAGAACAACCGATGTATATATTTCGAAGGTGTCGAATTTCAATAAATATGTTTTGCTAATAACTGTGTGATAATCAAAGCTTCATTGGAAGTCATATTTCAAGGATCAGCTCTGTAAAAAGTGTTTCCATTTATAATCATCATAATTAGTTGAATTTTTGAAAGTTTGCTAAAATTTATTTTTCAAACTTTATTCGTTATTTATTATAAAAGTATATAATTTATGAAATTTTAAAGTTTGATTTGAATAATATCTATAAAATTTACGAAATAGGAACAGAATAAATCTCAAATATTTTCAAATTCAAATTTAAAAGAAATTATTATTAGTAGTAAGACGTAGAACCATTTTTAACCCGTGACTTAAAAAAATCTTAGATACTCTTAAAAATTGATAAAGGGATAAATAGCAGTTAGAGGAATAAGGTAGGTACTATTTTTTCTGGATGTATTCTAAATCTTCTTCGGGAGTTGTCAGTGCCGGATATCGAATCTAAATTGATCTCTCTAAAAATGAACATAAATGGTTGAACAACATTGGTTTATTTGAATGACTCTACCATGTAAAAGGTCATGTGTTAACCTTTATGATCATGAGACAATGATTGGGAAAATACACTGAATTGATATGTGGATTATTATCATCAAAATTTCCATCTTCTGTAGGAAACAATATTCGCATTGTAGGATTGATCTGGTCCCCTAAAATTCCTCTATATTTCTCAGTAATCATGACATATCTTCCTCCATATTTTGCCGTTTGAAGAAGATAAAGACGATTAAACCCTTGTGCGGTGGTCCTTCAAAACTATGCGTGTCCTGTTGTAAAAAGAATTGCGGAAATTAATTTGCCAAAAAATACAACTTTTTTCAATTTATAAATCATCAAGGTTTTATGTGTGTGACACTACTGTAGACGATATTTGATATTAAAAATTGCTTAGGAATTGTTACTCTGCCGTACATGTACTATCTATAAAATTAGTTCTGAAAGATTGAACTATAATAAACATACATTAAATATAGAATGAATGAGAAATAAAGACTGAAACAACAAAATACATTTATTATTTTAACATGGACAATCGAATTTTTATGTCTATATTATAGTAATTTTAAATTCGAATAAATTATTTTAACCTTAATTTGATATATTAATAAATACACAAAATCAGCATAGAATTACAAAAAGAAATTTTTTAATTTAATATTTAGCATGAATTTTGCGAAGTTTTATATAGTAAATTAAACGTCTTGAAAGATTTTAAATAGTTTAAAAAAAGTCAAATAATTAGTTAAACGGGTTAGTAAGACCTAAAAAGAAATTTAAATTCACCAAAAAAGTATGTTATTTCATTTTTCAATCATATAGTTCATTATCAAATTTTATCAAAATTATGTTTTTAACAGTTATTGTTTTATGAAGAGAATACAGTGCAACGGCACTAACATTCATATACAGCACTAACATTCTCTACAGCAATAACATTCATGTTTCAAAACATTTTCTCCTACATATTCATTACATTAAAAAAATAAGCTAATCAATTATCTTTATTGATAATAGATGATTTTATTCAAATATAAAATGCTTATATACTACAGAATGCTATTATTGGACGCTAGTTGGATGCATATTTTGGTTAAAAATTGAGGACTGCAATTTTATATCAGAAGCTTGATAAGTGATTATATTTTATCCCTGATACAATTATTATAATTTATAAACAAATCGTTTTCATTATTTATTATCACATTATGAGTTTTTACATTATATTACAATTATTATATATTCTCAATTATTACATTAATGAGTAGATTCAGAATAAAAATCAAAAATGTAATTGAATCTCAGATCTAGTCAAAGCTGATACTTAATTGCGTAATTAGAAAGAACATAATGAAAAATGAAAGGACAAAAAAGGATAGAAACAATATAATTTCAAATGTGATCAAGACAATTTCATTTCTTAGTAATATTTTGATAATCATAAAAGAACGTGAACTTAATTACGAACAATATTTCTGCTTCGTGAAGTGAATGAAAAAGCTATGTATATTATGAAACAATCACCATTAAAAAAAAAAAAAAAAAAAAAAAAAAACAATATTCAATAAATTTTTAGCAAATATTAACTAAATTTATTTAATTATATGCAGAGTTCTTTATAAAATATATTTTAAAATATTATCTTGCCCCTTTATGTGATCATTTATTTGAAACATATAACATTAGAACTGGTTTTCATACACTATTTTCAAAAATCAATTATAATACATTCCAAGAGATGTTTTATAATATATTCTTACTTTAAGACACATTTCTTACAAATATGTTTTGATAAACTTTCATTTAAACATAGGGGGACATATTTGCTCTTTATATATCACATTGTATTTTGAAATATTTTTCCTTACAGTTACAAACAACATGATTTATGACTATTAGAAATTTGAAATCCAAATTTTAACAGCTGCAAAATGATTCGTGCCTTGAACTCTACCGCTGTGAAAAAGTAATTTACTGTGGCATAAATGTCTGTGTAAGATAAAATTAAAGGTTGTTGTGTGAGAAGTATACATACTTTTCACATAGAAATATGTAAATTCAATGATATTTCAAAAATTTTACCTCGGTTACATTCGACTACAGCTCATTATATATGAAAAGCTCTCTCTCTCTCAGGGATTAGAAACAGATTAAAAATCCATAAATAATTACTTGTAGTAAGACTATAAAATTTGGTGTCAAACGATCTTTCCCATTGGTACTTTAACACTTATGTTACCTATTTAAAATGCAGTCGGGAGAATCCACAAGCCCAATGTGATATACATGTTTCTGGAGAAAATCATGCCCAGTAAGTAACCTAAAGCAGGAGACCCCTATATATATGTAGATCTTTGGGAATACATGTGCTCAGCAGGGTCCTCCAAGAGGCATCAACTGCATTCTCTTTGGAATAAATTTTTCGCTGGTGAATGGTAACCCGTTTTATAAGGAGTTTGACATTTCTCAGGCCAGCAGGAGTATCTGAAGGGTTTAAAAAAGAAGCCTCTTGCGAGATTGTCTGCTTTTTCATTACCAAGCAAGCCGCAATGGCTAATTTGAAATGAAATTAAGATTGAAGTTCGAAATTTTTAAACAATACTTTTTTTTAATTCATTTCTTGATATATTGATGTGAAGTAACTTTTGGAAGATTATAATGGAGTTGTCATTTTAGTTCATATGAAAATAATAATGTTTGACACTAATTATTTATAAAGATGTTATATATTATTAGAAAAGTCATATTATTTTTTATTAGCAAGCAATAAACACTTTTAAAATATTTAAGAGCTGCAGGTACAGTGAATAGAATCTCAATTTTTCCATTATGATTATATATGTATGATGGTTTTATATGTATTGGAACATTAGTGATTGACACCCTGTTTCAAAAAGTTAATTTTTTACTTCAACTGAAGCCAAACTTCTCACAGTCAACTGAAGCCAAACTTCTCAAGCTTTCTCCGTTCCCATTTGATTTATTTTTTATCTAGAGAGAAATGATATATATATATATTATTTGAAACAATAGCATAGTTTTATGCAACTTTCAAATGCTTACTTTCATCAAAAGTGTAAATACTTTAGAAGTTAAATTTGTTTTATGGATTGTATTGGTATATGCGTAAAACAATAACTTCATAATTATGCTGAAATTTCAGACAGAAGTTATAGTTTTAAACTTTTTGAATATCTTTCAATATTGATATTTCATGTTAAAAAATATATAAATATCTAATGTGATCTAATACATTCAAATCATAATAATGCATTTATTTCCCTGATTGGATTTTAGGCTTTTCGGTTCATAACTAAGTTTAATCCCTGAAACCTAACTCTAAAAGCGTGAAATCATTTTTAAGTAATATATATATAACTCTATTTGTAATCAATTGGATTAAAATACATTATTTCTATAAATAATGTGTACCTATTATCAGGAAATATGTAGTTTATATATAATAAAAGGAATTTTTTTTTAAATTTTGTCTAATTATAAAATTTATAAAACTAAACCTTCTTGTTCTAAAAATAGTTCTCTCCTAAATAATTTCATAAAATTAAACATACAGAAACAACTGTTAATTATATGAAAGAAAGTAATAATGGAATTTTGAAATAAACAGAGATGTTTACGTTAAAAATATATAAATACCGGCATCATCCTTTTAATTAAATGATTAAGGATATGAAAGCTGTTTAGATTTAATTGAATTTAAGAAATCAGGAAAGAAAGCATTAAATCTTTAAGTCCCTAGATGAAGTTATAAATAAATTTGATACAAGCCATTTTAATGAAAAATATACTTTAGATTTTGTTTACTTTATTTTTAATATCGTTACCAATTAGACTTGCTAATTATTTACGAAATGATATTACTATGAAAAATAAGTCATAAAATAAATTAGATTTTCTTAAATTACAAAATTTATTTATGATAAAAGAAAAAAAATATGAAAGAGATGCAAATGCATTAAGCTAAGTTAAAAATTAATTTAGCTGGAAATGTTCTCATTAATATTTTTTATTTCTTATTTTTCTATTTCAAACCATATTTAAAATTTTCTGTTTGAAACTTATGCATTAATTTATTACGATATTAACTGAATTGAAATTATTTTAATACTTTCAATTTGAATATTTATGAGAAAGATAATTGTAATTGCAGCAAAACTCTATGTTTTCTTTCAACTTTTTTAACTTTGATATACTTAAACATGTATGTTTTACGTTTGTCAGAATCCTTCACAAAAGGGATAAATTCTATAGATTAAATTTACATTAAAATTCCTGAATGATAAAAATAGCTTTGGATTAAATATAATATCGTTTCGAATATTAAAATGGGATATTTTTAAGACTCTAAACTCATATTATTGCTATATCGCTTTCATTTTCTGCTATAATATATTTATCTATTTTTCATGCCATTGATACTATATTTATAAAATATTTGGAGCTCAAAATCATCTTCACAATCATTTGAAGTATTGTAAACGATTTTATTGTGTAAAAATACCTTTAATACATTATTTTGGGTCATGAATGTATAATGGACATTAAACAAACAGAAATTTATAAGCATATAGTATCTACATCCAAATTCATTATTTCATCAAAAATTTGTAATTCACAAAAGCTTGCTTCTTCCGTCAATAATAATGAATAAGGCACTCATTTTAATGAAACATTTTCTGAAACAGGAAAAAAATTCTTCTTTGACTAAATTACTTCATCTCTAGTACATTAAATACACTAAATTAAAATCAAATTTCCTACTTAATGAGATAATTTGCTTTAATTGTTAATTAATTATTTAAAAGTTAGTAATTAAATTAACAATTATGTAAAGTTTCAGTCTACGAAAAAATATTTGCAAAAAATTAATTGCATTTAGTACTTTTAAACGTATTCATAGTTTTAAGGAACGTTGTTATTTCATGAATTACTATTTAACTAAAACTTATAAAATGTTTATAAGTTCTAACTTTGTATATAAAGTAGTCAAAACCTAAATTTCTCAAGGAAATAAAATTTATTTTATAGATACAATTAAAAAATTTTATGAACTACGAAGAATTTAATATATTATTTTGAATAATATTACGTACTTACTTTGTATTTGAATAAATGAGTGAATAACGTGAGATATTTTTTAATGACTTATGTATAAGCCTTCTTTCCATATGAGTAATAAAGTATTTATTTAATAAATGATTTCAAAATATTATGCAAATAATCATACTAACGTAGAATTGTTAGGGAACATTTCGTCAAAATTTAAAACATTAACCCACACAGGAAGCGAAGGTTATTTGATAATTATAATTTGTTAAGACTTTAAGAGTATCATTTGAGCTTTATTAGTAATTTCAGATAGGAAAAGCTTATGAATAAATTCCTTCATTTGTATAATACTATGTTTTCTCATTCATAAGCAAATCCATATTTATTATTCATTTCTTTCAACGTTAATGAAAGCACCGATGGTAATTTTATCATAAGGAGGCTCAATAATATCTTTATTAACGCAATTATCATACCTTAAAGATTTGTTTCCTCGTATCATTATCTCTTTTAATATCTTGAACTATGTTTCATGAAAAGTCTTATTGCTGGTGATATAGTAAAATTTATTTCTGTTAACATCAGAGGATGAAAAGTGGAAGGATTTTCATGCGCAGATGTTAACAGAAATTTTGATTTGGGATTTTGATTTTCAAATTCAAATACTG
The DNA here is from genome assembly GCA_030067965.1 of Latrodectus elegans. Taxonomy (NCBI): domain Eukaryota; kingdom Metazoa; phylum Arthropoda; class Arachnida; order Araneae; family Theridiidae; genus Latrodectus; species Latrodectus elegans. Next base: position 30,852,733 of record CM057822.1, on the reverse strand, counting down.
TTTTCCTTAGTACAAATGCTTTTCTTTAATAGATTGATAAATTACTTTTATATAATATAAGGTTCATAATATAATTTTAAATCATAGCACATATTCATAGTAATTTCATTGGAATGGCTTGAATTATTTAATTAATACTCTTATAAAAAGTTTTAATATGTGTTTTATTTTAAATTTTGAAAAACAAAATATTGCAGAACACATTGATAAAATTGCTGATTTAAAATAACTAAGCAATTGTAACAATAAAATGCTCCTATAATTGAATGTTAGAATAAGCATATAAATTATAATTCCCTATTTCATATCAAAAGTTTAGCGAGTATAATTTTTTATTTAATGCATGTTAAATGTAATAATCGTTTTTCCATTGTACTATATGTTGTTGTCTTGTGTGAAAATATTTGGTTTTTCTGTTCCACTTTTCCAACTCAACAGTAATTTGGTGTGGAGTCCGAATTTCTCAGTAAATATATGCCTTGGGGAACCCGTTTACAGAGTAGGCAACTATTCACAACCCATTCATACATGGAAAAGACAAAGGCAGGAGAGAAAGAGGGGGAGAAATTACATCCATGCCCAAATCTGAATTCAAATCCAGGACCTTCTTTTCAACTATCAGACACGATGTCCATTAGACCGGGTGGGAGACCCTAAGCTATGTACATTAACAGAAAAAGAAAAGTGAAACAAAATAATATTTATCTATTCGTCTTGTAATATTGTTTATTATATAATACAAAAATGAAATTAATCCTAAACACTTAAATAATAATAAATAATGAAACAAAATCAAATGAAATGTAAGTTTCTTTATATTTGCCTGAATTTATTATGTTCAAAAAAGAGAGATATTATGTCCATAAAAAAGAGATATCAGTAATTATTATTTGCATTTTTTCTTTAAAAATTTAAAAAAAACTTACATATTTTAACATCATTTTTGCATTTATATTCAAATATATGAAAACATAATTTATAAAAGCAATTTTACCAAATCATATGGTACAATTGCTTTCATAAATTATGTTTACCAATTGCTTTTGTAAATTATGTTTCATAAATTAATTTCTCAGTAAATATATGCCTTGGAACCCGTTTACAGAGTAGGCAACTATTCACAACCCATTCATACATGGAAAAGACAAAGGCAGGAGAGAAAGAGGGGGAGAAATTACATTCATGCCCAAATCTGAATTCAAATCCAGGACCTTCTTTTCAACTATCAGACACGATGTCCATTAGACCGGGCGGGAGACCCTAAGCTATGTACATTAACAGAAAAAGAAAAGTAAAACAAAATAATATTTATCTATTCGTCTTGTAATATTGTTTGTTATATAATACAAAAGTAAAATTAATCATAAACACTTAAATAATAATAAATAATGAAACAAAATCAAATGAAATGTAAGTTTCTTTATATTTGCCTGAATTTATTATGTTCAAAAAAGAGAGATATTATGTCCATAAAAAAGAGATATCAGTAATTATTATTTGCCTTTTTATCCATAAAAAGTTAAAAAAAACTTACATATTTTAACATCATTTTTGCATTTATATTCAAGTATATGAAAACATAATTTATAAAAGCAATTCTACCAAATCATATGGTACAATTGCTTTTATAAATTATGTTTATCAATTGCTTTTGTAAATTATGTCTCATAAATTAAATTAAATTACCTAGGCTATGTTTATATGATATTTAATTGTAAAAAATGGATTTGTATAATTTTAAGTATTTATAAATCAAGTTATTTTAAACTTAAAAACACATTTTTAGGTGCATAAAAATGTATAATTTCAAAACCAATTCGGTAAAAAATTGAAAAAGCATCAAAAATGACATGTAAGAAAAAATATTAAATTGACAGTCAAAAGAAATATATAACAAAAAAAGCATATTATATTTGTAACTAAATATTCTCAATAAAAAAAGCATTTGTGACAATCACAATAGAGATTTATTTACATTATTTGCAATTGCAGACCATATTTACAAAAATTTTTATTACTCTCTGCATATCGACATTGATCTATGTAAAAAGCTGATCAAATATTTGTATAATTTCATATGAAAATCTTGCTTTATATTTGAGTGAACACAAGCTTTATTAAAATTTCTCTCTTGCATTTTTATATTTTCAAAGCGAGAATAAATATCCATTTACTTACAGTATATTCATTTGTAATAAAATCTAAAAATCAGTTTTTGTTAATTAATGTTGTAATGGTTTTATTAATCGCATAGTTTTTTTTAAATATAAGTTATAATATTAATAAATTCTCCTAACTTCTGCATTCTGTCATATAAATATTATTTTATATGAAATATTACTGTTCCAAAATCTTACAGTTTTGTGGCATATTATTTAATTATATATAATATATTCAGTTTTTAAGAGTATAAGAATAATAATTCAGTTTATACAATTTTATACGTAAATAAACAAATACACACACATATAATTTTAGGGCACATTGTTGCCAATACCTATAATATTTTATTCCTAAATCTTAAAATATTATGGGTTAACTTACATTCCATTTCTTCAGAATATGTTGTGCTTAAATGATTGCTGGCTGAAGAATGATTCAAGTGCTTTAAAAATGCTTTCCCTTTTTCTCCCTTGAATGACACTTGGTATTCATGGTTTTAATATGCATATTGAGGAAGAGAAGGGTTGATAGTCTTCATACTCATGGTAATTAAGCTCTTATTCGGTATCATAAGGATTGTAGTCTTCATACTCATGATTATTAAGCTCTTATTCGATATCATAAGGATTGTAGTCTTCATACTCATGATTATTAAGCTCTTATTCGATATCATAAGGATTGTAGTCTTCATACTCATGATTATTAAGCTCTTATTCGATATCATAAGGATTGTAGTCTTCATACTCATGGTAATTAAGCTCTTATTCGGTATCATAAGGATTGTAGTCTTCATACTCATGGTAATTAAGCTCTTATTCGGTATCATAAGGATTGTAGTCTTCATACTCATGATTATTAAGCTCTTATTCGATATCATAAGGATTGTAGTCTTCATACTCATGATTATTAAGCTCTTATTCGATATCATAAGGATTGTAGTCTTCATACTCATGGTAATTAAGCTCTTATTCGGTATCATAAGGATTGTAGTCTTCATACTCATGATTATTAAGCTCTTATTCGGTATCATAAGGATTGTAGTCTTCATACTCATGATTATTAAGCTCTTATTCGATATCATAAGGATTGTAGTCTTCATACTCATGATTATTAAGCTCTTATTCGATATCATAAGGATTGTAGTCTTCATACTCATGGTAATTAAGCTCTTATTCGGTATCATAAGGATTGTAGTCTTCATACTCATGATTATTAAGCTCTTATTCGATATCATAAGGATTGTAGTCTTCATACTCATGATTATTAAGCTCTTATTCGATATCATAAGGATTGTAGTCTTCATACTCATGATTATTAAGCTCTTATTCGATATCATAAGGATTGTAGTCTTCATACTCATGGTTATTAAGCTCTTATTCGATATCATAAGGGTTTTACGATTGTATGGATGACTTGCCAGTGAGAATTTCAGTTTCGAAACTGCAAGTTTCTTTGTGACACCAATTCTATATTGGAGATGCATTCATCGATACTCAATCTGTAACCATTAAGTATATTAAAAAGAATCAGTGAGTAACACTGTTTTAAAACCACCTGTGTAATATCAAATTAAAACTTTAATGATTTCCTAATAGAATACATAACTGTTTTATAGAGATTTTTCTTGTTTTTATTATTCCTTATATAAAAATTTGTATTTCAAGTGCAATTTATTATTTTTTTTGAGTACATAAATAAATCTCATAAATATAAAATAAAATATTCTGGATGAAATAAAAAACCAATTATTGTTTATTTTTTAATTTAGGAAACATACTTAACTAATTAATGCAATTATCAATACAATTTTCATATTGAAAATAGTGAGGAAATATGTCTTTTTTGTATTTAATAATTAAATTATACTGGTATTTTTAAGTAAGTTTTAGTCATGGAATTCCTAAAAAATATATATTTTAGCTTTTGTTTTATTTTATTATCTATATGACATTATCTATTTTAAGTTACTAATTTCTATTGTAAAAAGTGCATTGGCGTATGTTATTAGTTATTTGCTTAGTATAAAATGTATGACTATCGGAAATAACAATATTTCAAAATTTAAAGCACAAGTTATATTGTTCAGAAATGTACCGCATTAATTATTAATGGGAAAGGAGGATACATTTCTCATGCATACATAACAAATTGCATTGTAGTTGAGAAGAGATGAATTGAAAGAATTACTTTGTTTAAACTCTATTAGCTAATGGAAAATGGAAATCAAATGAATTAAATGGCAGAGTTGAAAACTTCAGATGTTTTCAAGCATAAAGAGGCTTTGTAGAAGCAGATTTTGAATTTAATATAGGATACTTTTATTTAAACTAATGATATTCACACCTCCATTTGAAAGTTTAATCTCACATTTTGATTGTGAAACACATTACAAAAGATATTAACTATTTTAGACTACTCTATCCATGTAAAAAGTGCATACATACATTAAATCCATGTGTGTATGTTATAATACTAAAATACTTACATACATGTGTTTACCGAAAATAAATTTTCCTTATAAGTATTTATAAATTAAAATATAAATTAAAGTTTATTTAAAAATTAAATTAGTAATTTACCGTTGTCACATCCAAAGATAGTTATCTAATTTTTAAAGTTAATAAAATATATCAAAATAAAAAGAAAATAAAAATAAGTAAAGTACTAAAGGAAATAAAATAAAGATCTAAAATTTTAAGTGTAAATGTAACTAATTATATCACAACATTATATAAGTCTTTGAAAACTTAATTCATCAAATTGAAGTGTTTATGAAAAAGCTTTGCATTTTATCGAACTATAAATTATAGGAATTTCAAAACATAAGCTCAATTTTTAATATTTATTAACACTAATAGTTTTTTAAAATCTCAATCTGAAAGAAGCAATTAAATTCAGACGGGTGATAACAATATCAAATCACTGAAAAAAGTATTGTACTTCCTGGTTCAAGAAGTTTTAGTTAATTTTTATTTTTTGAAATTGATGATAGATCGAATAGTTTGAATCTTGTGCATTAAAATTAATGAGACATATGGTAAACTACAAATTATTACAAGATGTATAAATCTATAATACATTACCTGAATTTATCTTTATATTTTGAAAATAATATTTTAATTACAAAAATATAATGTTCCTTTTTCTAGTAAATGATTAAGAATACAAAAATCATGGGGTGTTTATTGTTTCAAAAATTAGCAACATAAATATGTTGGCTAATCATTTTCACAGGTATGCTTTTTTATATTTTCTAGGAAACAAGTAGGCATGCATAATTTATGTATTTGTATACGTTACCATGAAAAGTGAATACAGCACATATCAAATATGGCAGTGATCAAGTATTTCGTTATATTCTTGCAGATTTGAACCATTACTGGTGTATGTCAACAGTCACAGATATGCTAAGTTTGAAATCAAAAAAGAGACGAAACTAGGTCAACAAAAGGAGTCAGATTGTCTCCATCCAATTCCTTTGTTCTGCTCGGAGTCAGTCAACTTTGTTGGTCTCATGCAAGGTTTGATATAGTTGGAACAACGATTTCTTAATATTATACCTGAACCCTAATTTATACTGAATATATACTGCAATGAATTGTGATATTTCACTTGAAAAGTTTAATGCATTTAATTGCGGGTAAACGACAATACAAATGTTTTTATTTCTCTCAAGAAGCGAACTCTAAAATATTTTTTGAAATGGTTTCTGCTGAAACAGTTTTGGATAAAATAAGATTAAAACATTTCAACTTTTTTTTTTAACGATTAATGATGAACATAATTTAATTATACTATTAAAACCAGAAGAAATGAATTCATGGTATTATGTCTTCAAAATTTTCATTATATTATACCAAATTAACATTAGAATAGGATGTGGAGAAAGAATACGTTTGCATACAGAGTTGAATTTGAATACAAATATATTACGTATGTAACTGTAATGTTGTATTTAAATTTATACCAAAAGTGTCATATAAGACCCAGCGCACCTAAGAAAGGTATTTTTGTGAAACCAATGATTAAATCTGAGTTAAACTACAGAGGTGAAGTTGGTCTGATAGATCTGCAGTCAAAGAGAGAGTACGAATATAAGTTTATAATATTTTCTGATTATTTAACTAAGTCTGTCCAGCTACGACTTCAAAAAACCAACAGAGCTAAGGAAGTAGCTTTTTATGTTCTTCCAATAATTTTAACATTTAGTGTTCCAGCAATATAACAATTAAGCAGTGGTAAAGAATTCAGTAATCAAGTCATATCCAAAATATTCGGTATGTGAAAATATGTTAAGATAGATCATAGATAGCCCAATATCAGTCAAATACAAAATTCCATTAAAAGGGCTATTCAGGGTATATTAAATGCCCTAATCATGTGCATTAACGATAACAATATAAATAAATGTTCAGATAGTCTAACCTTTTGATCAATTTGACAAGAACACTTCATATCAAGAAGAAATACGATAAAGTCCTTTTGAAGCATTATTTACACTTAAATAAAAAAGAGGCATAAAAGTCTTTCTTGCCTAGCTAACAAATCGCAAATATTGAAACAGAAAAATAGCTCGAAAAATTGCCTATTTTTTAAACCGTGGAACTGCTTGAAGAAACTGTTACTGATTTTAAAAAATTGAGAAGTGGTCATACCAAAAACCAAGTAAAAAAAAAATAAAAAAGGATGCATTGTAATCTACCACATTTTTGTATTTAGTTCTGATTGAAAAACACGATTTAATTTCTATAAAGAATGGTCGCAAAAGATAATTTTTTACTGCAGTCAACAAAAATGTTACGAACCGCACATATCATCTCTGCCTGTTCAAATCGGTGATATTCTACGAATACGAATCTCTGATGTATTCGTAGAATGTATCAAGCAAGTTCTGTGGTATTACCAATAGCCGTTGTGTTAACTATCGTTGTTGGAATAGAAAACTCAAAATTCTCTAAAGTGGCAAATAAAAATGATTCTCTCAAAAAGATTAGCACACATAATCAGCTTGTAGTTTGAAGAGAAAATATACTTCCTATTGACAAGATTTCTTCTCAAGAAATATCACTGACAGATGGAGCCGCAGTTGATTCGAGAAGCGAAAATCAAGGCTATTTATTCTATCATTGCAAAGAGTTCCGAAATTAAATGAACTCTTAGTGTTATAATAGTTTATGTTGCTTCAATAAATAAGATTTGAGTCACATAATTAAGTAAGTTTTTATTCTCTATTATGATCTTTTCTCAATTAGAATACACGATTTATTTTAAGCTCTTGTTCATACCTCTCAGAAGAAAAGCAAAAATTTTAAGTCACCCATGTGATGTTTTATTGCTACTGAAGTACGGAGAAGGAAATATAAATATCTCCGACATATTCAACATTCACTAGATTTCAGTCTTTCACTGTAACATGAAATTTGAAACACGTTTAATGGGTCTATTGAACTAACATAAAAGAAACATGATTAATCAAACTGAATGATATTTTGCGTTGATAATTCAATGAAATATATAAAATGTTAAATAACTATCATTTCCTTCATAGAACTTTTCAAAATCATACTTTTTATAACTCAGTAATAATCTGGAAATAAAACAGTCTTTAAAGATAAAAACAATGAAGTGTATATTTAAATAAAATTATTTAATGTAAAATTGACTTTTTTATAATATTTAATTACAATATTAATTAACTGTTTAAAGCAATTATTAGCAAATTATGAGAAATAAATTATTTGAACTACTTATTAATTTTAATTGTCTTTTATTTATGATATTATTATTACTAAGTAAGTTTCAGATAGATTTAGAAAAACAGAAGAGAGAGAAATTAAAAAGACAAATATTAAGATTGACATACATTCAAATAATTGCAAATGCTTTATGTATACAGTAAAATTTATTCGATAAAATTCAAGTGGCTATTAAAATTTTAGATTGCTTTAAATATATCCTTGAAATCCAGTACTAAAAAATAAATTGACATCTTAAAATGACTTCATTATTTTTCGGAAATTGTATCACAGATTTCGACAATAGTTTATAACTGATTTAAACTGTTAGGGTGATTTAAACTGTTGTTGTCTACACTGACTATCTCAAATGAAATTTCTTGAATAAATTATTATGTTTGCTTCAGTAAATGAACTGTGAAGTAAGAGTAATATCGAAAAAAATGATCAGTTTGTAATTTATTTCATAGTAATTCATGGTAATCATATTAACTAACAATTTCATTGAATGGGAAAACTATTTTAAACTTCAAATTTTATGAAATGCATATTTTGATGTATAGTATAATTCCAATAAAATATACTTAAACTCTTTTCTAAAAATTCCCTCTTTTATATCAGAAATATTTTCTTTTTTTATTGTAACAATATAAATTTTTATGTGGTTTGTAGATGTGTTTTTATGTTTTCATTATAGTGATTACTTAGAAATTTTGAAACAATTGAATAAATTTTTTTCATCACTGTTTAGAAAGAATATATTTGTTTATTATAATAATTTAAACTAAGTGTGTTGATGAAATATTGAAAAGACTAAATTGTTAGTTAATATTTTTTAAATGTTTTAAAACTCTATTGCAGTTCCAATATATATTTTAACTATGTTCATCATGATCAGTTCTCAGGAGCTAGGTTTTATTAAGGGGACCTTCAGGACTGGTTTGAATTCCAACAGAGTTTGTTTATTTCACATTCACTTATATGAAATTTTCATTACAGTTTCTTGAAATCATCAATGACAAATTCATTGATCTTATTGACTTGGTTTGATTTCCTGGATATTTTCTCCATCTTAATTACATGAAAATTTAATAACAGTTTCTTGAAATCATTAGCACCAAACAAATGCTAATTAAATACATTTATGAATATTATGTTTTTTGATTAATAATTATAGGTTTGTCATATAATATTCTACATTTATTTCTTTATGTTGTAGAATTTTAAATCACATACGTATTTTTTCATTTCTTAATGGCAAAATAAATGCACTAATAGACTTTTTATGTAAAATATGTTATCGATATCTAAAATATAAGCGAAATAAGTAAAACATTTTATATAAGAATCTTTTAGAACATAGATTAAGTTTTCTTATAATTTTATAAATGCAGTTTTTTTTATGAAATTAGGAAATATATATTTTGAATATTGTTCACAAATATCAATATCAAAATTTATTTCTTTTTGTATATATATATATATATATATATATATATATATATATATATATATATATATAATATTAATTGTGATTAGCAAAGTGGTGACAACCAGACGAATAATTACGAAGGGATTCGTTTTGAAATTGATACAATTGTCTTCAATATCATATTCATCTTACATGACTTTAAAAAATTAACTTCAGATGTATCAAGCAACTAATTTAATTGAATTAACCAGAAAATATATTTACAACTCTATTAACCTCAGTTTTAAATTAAAAAGGTGCCTGTGTTTGCATCCTTTTTGGCTAAAATGTAAGAAATGTTATTCACAGTTTCATCTGGCAAATAAGATGAATGGTTTGACAGTGAGAAGTTTATTTTTTCAAAAAACTCAGCTGTCAATTTTGCTGAACGAAAAGATTCATTCTCTTAGAGAAGAATAAAATCTGTAAATGTTACTTATTGAGGAACTTTATAAAGTCACTTATTATTGTACAAATTACCTTTAATTATCTTTTCGTTTCAACTTGATGGGTTTGACAACTGCTTTGCTTATAAAGAAAATGATATAAATAACTTTTCTATTGCAAGTTACATTAGAATATTATATTTGCAATATTACTCATAAACACATATTTTCTACTTTCTTATCTACTTGGTTTGTCATAAAGTGTATTCCTAGTCCAGCATCAGGTGCCATTTTAGAAATAATACATTCATGATCATCTTAAAATTGTCAAATTAATGCTTTGCTAATTCTGATATTTTTCTTTTTTTGGTTCTCAGTTAAATTAACAGAAATTCAAATTATTACGTCATGCGCAGTCGTTCAGGAATAATTTCATTTGTGGTGGTCATAATAATATTAATAATTTTATAGATAAATTATTTTACATATGCTGAAAAAAAGCAATTACTTCTAAGTCATGTAATTTGCAAATCAATTACCATTGATTAAACGATTGCATAGTTCATAAAATAAAACAATTATATACACTTGACAATGGTCTTTTGCATATTCCCCATGTTGAGGAGAATTCTGATTTCAAAGAAATATTATATATCATATAAATATAGTAGCTGGAGATGGATGCTAGTTGTAGACAATGAACGCACTTTTAATATTTAAATCCGCTTAAAATTCATAAAAATTTCTCTTGAGATAAATTGTATTATCCATATTTCATTTCACATTCTTTTCTACTTTAAAAAACACATTAAATATAACCATATTTTATACTATATATATATATATATATATATATATATATATATATATATATATATATATATATATATATATATATATATATATATATATATATAATCATACATAATCTTATTTCGCGTCAAAAAATCCCATTTTCTCCCTCAATATCTATCTGAATATCTATTTGTGCATAAATATTCGTGTTTGTGCATACTTAATAAAAAAATCAATTATCTTAAAAAAAGGAAAAAAATTCATCTGATATTTCAAATTCATATTTTATTAAATCAAATATTTTATCTATTTTGATGAAATAAATAATAAAACTAAGAACCTTTAGTTTCATATAAAGGACTTTGATATTTCAATAGTTGTGTAAAATTTATAATTAAAATTATTTAACATAGAATTTGCACGGTGATACCTATATATTATTGAATAAAATAACAACTCGATGTTCCCAAATATTTAATGGTTTCTACTTCATACATTATTAGAAAGTCTTATAAAGAATCTTCTTCTAGTATTTTTACAATTATTTTTATATTAAGTATTTATTTTTCTTTACAACAACTTACTTTGAACACGTTTCCTTAAAAATAAATTCAAGTACATTTATATTTCTTTCTAGAAACAGATTGTATTTCTATTATATAATATTTTATAATCTATAACTTTAAAAGCTATAATACCTTAATAACAACATTAATACATTTGATGATACTATTTATATTTACGAATAAAAATAATGCAATGCTTGTAAATATATTTCAATTGTATTGTACATTATACAAAAAATATTAATTTGAATTTTTGTTTTTGATTATTCTTCAAAATCCTGAAACCTATTTTTGCTTAGGAAATATATATACTAAATTAAGTATGGATAACTCGTAAAAGTTACACAATTTAATATTTTATATGACACAAAATCATTAACAATCAATAAATGCTAATTTGTTTACAAGTTTAACGGAAAAGTATTCGATAAAAGGAGTGTAAAATATGCAATAGGTATATGAAAAAATGTTTTTATTTCTGAATTAAAATTATATATATATATATATATATATATATATATATATATATATATATATATATATATATATATATATATATATAAATAATTTTAATTGATTTGTAAAATCTATTGTACAAGAAGAAACGAAATTACTTTGAATATTAACTTAATAAATGATGATCTTTGAAATCAAAGGAAATTAATTGCGGAATGATTGAAAAGAAATCATGAAAAATGTTTATTATAATAAAAATAATGAATTCCTTCATTTAAAATTTATTGAATATCATTATGATTGTTACGTATTCAGATAGGGTTCATTGATTTGTAAAATGTGTTGTTGTACAAGAAGAAACGAAATTACTTTGAATATTAACTTAATAAAAGATGATCTTTGAAATCAAAGGAAATTAATTGCGGAATGATTGAAAAGAAATCATGAAAAATGTTTATTATAATAAAAATAATGAATTCCTTCATTAGGTGTTTTTTACCAGGCAAAAAAATGACGTTTTTAATGACCCCAAACAAAATAATGTACATAAAGAGTATAACCTACTGCTAGTCCTTGAAGTAATCACTATTTTCATCCAGAACCTTCTACCAACGTGTGTCCAGTTGTTCAATCCCCTTGAAGTAAATAATCGGGGGTTTTAGATGGAGAAAAGTTTTCGAGTAGCGGCTTGGTGCAAGTCTAGTGAATGAATTTCCATGAAGATTATTGTTCATTGAATGGAATTGTGCCAGTTCAGGTGAGTAAGGAAGATGGAAAATGGTCTCTTAACAAAGTACATGCAGGGTATTTACATCATCGCCAAGAACACTATACCCCTTGAGATTAACCATTGCAGACTTTTTTTGCTATTCCTATTGCACACGTTCCATTTGTGAAAGTACATATTTGTAGTGAACATTTGATCTCTTGATAGCAACTCATAGTGAACTTTTTGACAACTGTTCTACCAAACACAAAGCATAATCTTGGATAGTTGTATAGGGAGTTGATAATGGATGCACTATGGGGTCAAGAAGGTATTGCTAAACAGTCTGCCATTTGTTGTTGAGTATGGACTTCCTACAGCTTGTAAGGAACCCACTTTCGCATTCTGTACGTCTTTCCTAAATGGTGCAGAAGAAGTCCTACTGTTTCATCGGACACATTAAATTGTCTTGCCTTTTTCCCCACAAGTAATAATACTGTCCTTCTCAATGGCCGCCTGCCGGGCTTCGTCAAATAAAGCCTGTGATCGTCCACTTCAAGCTTCATCACAGATTCTCAAATCTCCCATTCTGAATTTGGAACCAAGGAATTCCCATACTTTTATTCATAACACAATCTTCAAACGCTTGGTATTTCAGCAACTTGATGCAGCAGTTGACGAGCTTACTTTGTAGTCGTAAACAAACAACACCGGACAAATTTCTTCGACACGTCCATTTCTCTTCGCTATTGTATGAGTTACAATTGATGAATGAACGCAGTGGACCTGGTTTTATAACGATATGTATTGTTACCTTCCACTGACCGTTGTCCTAACCAATCATACACTAATATGCATTATTTTTCTCTCTTCATATAATGATGAAAATGCTAAGAACTTCCTTGCATACCTTTTATATGAAAGACTCATACATAGTGAGCTTATACACTTGTAACACATATTTGAATATGCGAAATTTGAAAGCTTCAGTTAAATATTTATATGATATAGTATTTTGTATTTAAATTATTTATATTAAATTGATTTTATTTAATAAATTAATTGTTTAAATAAAAAAATAAAATTAAATAATAAGAACTTGAGTGTTCTTATAATTTTTCACCACTTATAAATCTTGATAAAACTAGGTTTTTGCAAAGTTGTTATTGACTCAGTTTGATGGAACTAAATATAAAGTGTGCAGCCGCGTTTTATTAAATAATTTATTTATTTTAATCCTATGCAATAATTTATAGCAAAAGAATATTTTTATCAAAACTTCTTTCGTATCAATAATTCATTTGAATGAAATTGAAATTAATTCTTATTCTTCTTTCATTTCTAGAGAAAACTTATCATATTTTTTTAATTTGGGAACCAATTATTTTAACATTTTGTATCAAAATTAGTTTTAAAATATTCATTTTAATGAAAAAATATTCAAATAAAATATTTGAATTTCAAATTACGTAAGAGTTATTAATGTTTTGTTTCTGTGCATTGAATTCATTTTTAAAATTCATTTATTTTAATATCCTTATGAAATTGTTATCCAGCGAATTATATAACAAGCTGTATTTAACTGAAAAAAACAACAAAATAAAATAAAATTCAATATTAAAAGATCAAAAAAAGGGAAACATTACTTTTATCTATAATCTTTTAATCAGGTTCAGGTAACAAAATCAGTTTCTTTTATATAGAAAATAAAGAATTAGATGTATTTGTGTTTACCTTTTCCTAATGCAAAGATAAATTGGATTGCAGATTTTTAACGGTGTATGTTCTTTAATACTGAAAATATAATCATATTTATTGTAATTTAATTCTATATCAATCAGTAAATAAAAATCTAATTAATTCTTCTGAAAATATCCAATTACCAGATATTCCCAATAATATTCATTCATACAGTGTTTCAGAAATAATTTCACTTTATCATTGAATAATTTACACTAAAAAATTTCTCTAATATGATTATCAATATATTCTAATTATGAATAAAAAGGTTCATCAAAAGGCATACAGTATTAAATATTTTCAATATATTTTATCAATATTCTATAAAATGCAATTTTTTAAAGAAATTTCTATATACATATTTGTAAATTTATTATGCTCAGAAGACCTTCTAAAATATCAATTAAATAAATATAATTCTACTAGGCATGTTAATTTTACAGAAATCTTTATTTATACATAAAAATTCATATTTAATATTCATTTCAAGGAGAAAATATAAATAAAATGTAAAAGAAAATAGAGCTATACTTCTGACTCAGGACATAAACACCTTAAAAACGCAGAGTTTCTTGAATTTCTGATGTGAATATCAATCAATTCCAAAGTAATTTGAATAGCCTTATTCATTGCTGTCTCCTTTCGTTATCATAAATTTCATTTTGAAATCTTAAAATAGATTTTATATGTGTTCTGCCTAAGATTTCTATTGAAATTCAAAATGTAAGAAAAAACAACTGTAATACGTGAAACAAAATTAAAGTATCAAATATCTTGAGGTGTAATAGAGTGTATATATTAAACACATATTAGCAATTTTTCAATTATATTCATCCAATATGAATTTTTATGTATATTATGGCTGATTTAAAATAATCTTAAATTACTAGTAAACTTTTGAAAATCATAATTGGAGATAAGAAAATAACATAAATAAAAAGAAATTAAATTGATACTTTTGATTTTATATATCAGACATCAAATATTTCATTTAGTATTTTTTTTTTAATTTTTTTTTCTATTAATTTTCCATTTCTCCATGTGTAAGTATAATTTTATTTTTCATTTTATACATGTATTCTCCAAAATTTATTTTATTATTTATATATCCTTTAATATCGGTTTCCTTACGCATGCAGCTTCATATATTAGACATTTGCAAATAACTGACAATATTAAGATGTTTCTAATAATTTCTTCATTCATAAAAGTAATAATTTATTATATCGAATTTCGATTAAATTTAATTTATTTAAAGTTGTAAGAAATATTTTGCGCCAATAATTATATTATTAATAATGCAATAATTGAAATATCGATGAATCACACGATACTCAAAATGCCTGAATAATTAAAAGAAATATGAAGGAACATTTTAAAATTTTCATTTGTGCGGAAATTTAGATTTTCAAACACAAACTTTGCTAATAAATTGTTAAAAATCTAACATTAAAAGCTGTTATAAGATATTTTAATGTCCAACGACTAGTTACACTACACTAGGAACTTCCATCTATTGTGCGTAGTGTCTATATATCACAATGGAAAATACCTAGAAAACTTTCAAGACATGCCAATAGAAAAACAGAACGTCTTTTTATGACGGTCATCGTTATCAATCAAGATTTTTTAAGCGTCTGTCATATTCTCAATAATAGGTTTGGCTTTCCAGTTAAAGATCATTACTTCCACACAAAGGTTAAAATGTCAGGGAATTAGGTGCATAACAATCATTGACATCTGAAATGAGAATTGAATCTATGAACTTTAGAACTGCAGCCGAAATCACTGAAGGAATATTAACTCTTTTAAAAATTCTAAATATTATTCATAATTAATAAAATACATAATACAAAATAGATTAGAAACGGCATGCCAAATCACTAACTCTTTTTTAGGCATATTAATTCCCTTATTGTTAATTTTTTAAATATTCTTTTATGATTAATAAAATACATAATGCAAAATTTTTTTCGTGAGTAATTTTAATAATAATTTTCCTATAAAGTAAAATTTTATAGGAAAATTATTATTAAAATTATAATTTTCCTATAAAATTTTATTTTTTTAATAATTTGTTTATATTAAAAAAATATAAAATTCTTCTAAAAACAAAAATATATTTAAATTTACTTTTATAACGAATGAATAATTAAAATCACACATGATTTTGCATAGAATATGGAACTCTTTGAAGTTTTGGAAATGTTTCATTTGCCTACTTTAATAAGTTAAATTTCAAAATGTTGAATAAATAACAACCAGAGAATTCATTAAATAAATTTTGAGCTTTGTCATCCATTTCATAATTCAAATTTGGAAAGTAATATTTAATATATTTTATCATGATTATCTGATAGAAATTTAAATTTATCCTTGGAAAATATTAAATCCCTATTCCAATTGTAAACTAAATAGGGCTACTAAAAATGTAGAAACTCACATTTATAACAGTCAAATATAAGAGATGTGTGTCTACTTTAACAATTTTGAAAGATAATTAGTTTCGCTGAATAGTTATATCATATAAATTGCAAAATATTGTGGGGCTTTATTAATGAATAAATAAATGCTCCATTATGAAGCTAAATATGAGTACCAAGTTCCCCTTATGACCTTTAAATATTTATAACATCAGAATCATGTAAATATCTGAAGATTTAACTTTGAGTTTCAGTATTTTTAAGTACTTTAAGTATATGACTTTCAAAGCAAATGACGCTTTTATTCATTTCTTAATTGAATGGTACTCTGAACAGCACAAAGCAATAACGGGGATTTACTTATTTATTTTTCTATTTCCATAAACATAAACATGTATTTCCTCAAATTTACGTATGTTAAATTAAGAGTTTTAATAAGTATATAATGTGTTCATGAGGTATATATAAAATTTATTTTAAATGCTTATTAAACTCTTTTCTATATTTTAAGCTTTTGAGGTATGTCTTGCATTAGATGACTTACACAATTTATGCCAAGTTTTCTCTGTGATGTTTGCATTATGTTTTTCAAGATTTTTGTTGAAATCTTTTGCCTCAATTCAAGATAAAATTGAAAATAAATAAGCATATAATAAGTATGTTTTATAACAACTATTTTTACACATTATTTACAAGTTTTCAAGAAAATATCACTAAGTTATCAAATAAAGACTATCATTTTAGGAAGGAAATTAGATATGGTTTGAGTCAAATATTCTTTTAAAGACTAAGGACGGTTACTGCTTTCTTATTTCTACATGTTTATCAATGTGGTTTTTTTTTTTAAAAAAAAAAAAAAAACATTTTAATTTTTTTCATGGGAAACGCTAATGAGATCTACAGGAAAGGAAATACAAGAAACATTTAAAGTTATTTGCAAAATTCTTATCTTTTGGGCAATAAAGGTAAATGTTGATAAAAAACACAGTTTCAAAGAGTTATTGTCAAAAAAAGGCATTATAATCCCTAGTCTCAAAGATTATCTTCATTCCTCAATTTCAATGAAGTTTACATACATATAAAAATTATCTTCGAAAATAATCATTTTTTAGCTGAAATTTAGTTTTCATCACGTACAATGCAAATATATAATAAAGTTACAAATATTTATAACTTTTCATAGTAAAACATAACTTTCTTAAATAATGAATTGAAAAAAATGGATTAAATTCTTATTTTTAATGAACAGAGAACAATCTCTAAAAAAAGAAATGGTTACAAATACCATTTTACACTTTCTTTTTAATTGATCTAATGCAATTTCTCTTATAAAATTTATTTGAATAAATGTTTATTTGAATACTTTCTTGGGCCATCATTATAACTATTAAAATATATTCAAAAACTCCATATTTTTGTTTATTTATACATTTTATGGTTAAGAGAGCTTAAATTAAAGCTGAATTATTCATGCTAAAAATTATATTAGACATTTTAAAATAAATTATTTACAGCGAATAAATTTATGATTTTTATAATTCTCTAATTATTATACAAAATGTTTTATTTTGTCTAACAAAGTTGATGTTTTAAAAATTACACAAAAGATATATATATATAGTTCTTTATCATGCTTGTTTAAAAAGATAAAAAAAATCTTTTTGTTATTCTTAGTATGATTCAACAAGCGGAAAAGCTAAATATTTAAAAAAAAAAAATTCAATGTTAAAATAACTGAACATATTTCTTTTAAAAAATAATTATTTTTTATAGTTATATTATCTCATTTGTATTGTTTTATTCAAATAAATATTTGTTTTTAATTTTACCGATATTGAGAAATTTAAATTTTCTAAAAATAAAAATGAATTCTCACATTTTTTCCAGATTTAATTTGCAGTTCAAAGAAAATCGTCTAATTTATACAATAATGTATACAGGATTATATTTTTATTACATTTTATAAATATTAAATGTATCAATAAGCATTGTTTCTACTGCACAAATTATTTTTAAAATATGAACAGGTTTCTGAATTTATAAACTTCTGTGTCATGCAACATTTTTATTCTTGAAATATTTTTCATAAGTTCTTTAATTTACTCTGAAAGAAGTCTCAGCTAAGCCATATATATATATATATATATATATATATATATATATATATATATATATCATTGAAATGAACATAAGTAAACGCTATGAAATTTTTTAGGTATAAAATAAACTTTTAAAATTTATAAAGTTTACAACAAATAAAACATAAAGCTCAGCTGCAAACAAAAAGGTTAACGTTCTGGTCTTTGGTTTAACAAATCGCAGATTTGAATCCCACCTTGATCATCGATGTTTGTTTTTTATTTAATACATTTTAAACTGTAGACACTGGTCTAACTAGCTCCCATGTTCAAAATTAGCCATTGAGTGGAAAGTGATAAAACCATGACAGACAAAACACCTGACTCAAATTCAACATCATAGTTTCAATCGAAAAATTGCTTCACTTTAACTAATGCTTACTGTGTGTGTGTGTGTGTGAAAAGTGAAATATAGAAAAAAGGAATATGTATATCTCTTAAAATCTTTCGTTTATTCAGAATAATCATATAAAAGCGTTTTTGTTTTTTCTTGTGAAAACTTTCAATAGTCTCGCTGTTAAAAAATAATAAATTTTACTCTAATATTAAATTTCAATATTTATAAATCGTACTAATGAATTTATGACTGAATGAAGTAAATTTTCATATTCAAAAGATTATAAAAATACAATGGCTGAAGTTTATGAAAAACGCAATATAATAAAAATGATTTAATAATCAAACAGAATATATACTAAGTAATTTGAATTCATGTCAAAAGAGCTATCTCCGAAGTTAATAGATAAAACGACAGATTGAGGGAAAAATCTTAAATTTCCGATTAAATAAATCAGCTATTTTTGTGTGATGGTTTCCTTCACAGTAAACTTTTGTCTTAGCTGATAAGAAAAAAATCAGTTTTTAAAATTGGTGAAATGTACAAAAAACAGACATTTTTACGTGTTTTTTCAATAAAAATTATAAAATTGAACAGAGAAAAATCCAAATTTTTGTTATTTCTAATTAAAATTGAGAAACTATTGAACATAAAATGTGTTTTATCTGTCCCTAAAATAAAATCTTTTGAAAATTAAAAATCAACAGAGATTTTTTTATTGTTCGTAAGCAAAAAAACCATAGAAAACAAGGAAAAAGATGAAATAAAAAATTTCGTTTCAAGTTCGTATGCAATCATAAAAAAATTTCATTCTGTTGTACTGTTCAAATATTTTCTTTACAGCCTCAAAATCAAAATGCATGCCCATCATTACATAAAAGTATATTAATGATGATATGGAAATTCTAATTTGTAACAATAAATGATACTATGAAGGTGCCTAATAGTATAAAGTTTGAAGAATGAATATGAGATTGCCTCTAAGCGATTCTTTTCTTTACATTTTGTAATTTTGAGTATGGACAGAATACTTGATATGGAATTAGGTGTCTTCCTCTTTTAGGTTACCGTGGTCGTGTCTTGCCTATTTCCTTTTGGAAAGTTGCTGCCTGGAGGAATTTTCTCATTTCGGCAAAATCTATGAAAACCAAATATGCTATTGTCTCATTAAATATAAATGAATATACTCATTGGAACATGACTAAATTTTAATCAAGTCATTCTGTATTGTAGCTTTAATACCTTTGTTGCAACACTTCCTTCAAATAAAATGCTTTGCTTGTCATCAATTTTGAAGTAACTGGTTTTAATCTCATTTTATGTCTAACGAACTTCTCTTAAAACATATCTATTAATAATCATCCATTTTTGTTCCTACATATTCATCGAACAAAATCAGCGTGAATTATTAATTAAAAATATGGTAATATTATTCGGTTGAATACAAATTTAAAGTAAGCATGCCCCTTAAAGCATTTTTTTCTTGTTATCCCACTTGACAAATGCCGAGATGGCAGCCGAATAGATAGCGCTCTTGCCTTTGGTTCAGCAGTTCGTGGGTTCGAATCCCACCTAGGGCATTGATGTTTGTAGTGGTTCGAAATCTACTTTAAACAGTAAGTTCCGGTCTAATTAGCCTTCGTGTGCAAAAAATGACCGTTGAGCGACAAAAAAACCCTCATGACAAATAAAATGCTGTGTAAGTTTTAAATATGTTTTTCTCAAAATAATTGTAATTGTTATACATGTATTGCAAAACATGAGTTTCAAATTTTCATTCCTATTCCAATGTAAGCATATTCCGGGAACATAAATATACTTCAAGTGTTACGTTTATTCTTATAAAACATTAGATCATTTTTATCACTGTTATATATTTAGTGATTTTTGGAAAAGCAATGTTAATTACAATCACATCATACAAACAAATGTGTAGAAATATATAATAAAGCTTGTACATTTCTTTTTTTCCTTTAGTTTTTCAAGCTATAACTTTATAATTACATACAAAAATCAAAATATGAATCTCCCCAATCATCAACAAGAAAACGACTTATCTGCATATTGTGTGAGTTACGGAAAAATCATTTATAAAATTCTATACCTGCCGCAATTTGGCATCTAAGTAAAAATCACTTTGATTCTAGACATTTAAATATAAAAAAGAACTATGACAAAACAAAACATATTGCTTTGCTGTATATATATATTAATATTGCTTATAAATGTATGTATATCAATATATGTATATACATTTAATTTCAAAGAAAAACAATAAAAGAGAAGTTTGATGTGAATAGGTAAATATAAAAAGTAATTGTAATTTTACTTTATGTCTATTTATGAACGGCTTATTATTCCAACAAACAGTAACTATAAATTATCTTGTTCTGCGTTATCTCCACTTAACGTATAAGCCAAAAATAAATCAAAGAATATGTGTTTTTGAAATCATACATCTGCTAGGCTTTTCCAAACAACTTCAAGCAATAACCAAAACTGGTTATAGAAACTAAACTGAATAGAAATAGAGAAGTTTATAGTTGAAAATGATTCATTGATACAAGGTGTAAGCATCAGGTGGGAATGTTTGTTCATGCAATAATGAATGTTTCGACTCGTCACCTTATATTTGGATTATAACGCTGAACAGCAGAATAATACATCTGAATACCCTATAAGCCATACATTAGCAAAAATGGGCAATTAAAGCAGATGGCCAGTTCAGTATCTTTGATTCCTACCCAAAATTTAAAGAAACGTCTCACATTTTTCTGTGATCATCAAAATCGGGCAATCGAAGATTGAAAAAATTATTGGTCAAATGAATCCCGTTTAATGGCATGTGCTGATTGGGAATTTGTAGACAATAACACAACAAGATGAACCCCTACTCTGAGGTTTCTACAGTTTAGGATGGTTAATATGTGTTATGGTTTGAAAAATGTTTCATTAACATTTTCTTGGTCTGTTAATCTTTCAGTATGAAGTCTTAAAGGATCAGAACTATCACAATATTGTCACTGATCAAGATAATCCTTCTTCACGATTTGATTCCTTAAAATAAAAGTAATAAATCCATCAGAATGAAATTATTTTTTAATATAATGGAATTATTATTGTCCATAGAAGCACGATGAAATAAAATCCTACTTATCAGTACAATCATTGAATTTAAAAACGGCAGAACAAATTTAGAATCATGTGAAACATCTTATTTTAAACGGGATTTCTGAGTTGATCATTTGCATAACTGCGAGTAATAGTTGTATCCGCATTGAAAAACGCCAAGAAAAAAATCTTAAGAACTAAAATAATCCATTGGTGGCACTACAGACACTTTATAACTCCAAAGTGTGGCCCAATGCTGTTTTAGTAGGATGTTTCTAATAAAATCACAATTCAGTTTATATATATATATATGTATATATATATATACATGCTTAAATCAAAAACGTGTATTGTACATCATAAATAAATGCAAATATTGTTTGCAAAGATCTTCATGTAATAAATAAATATAAATTATTCAAAAATTCACATATTGCATAATAATTAATAATCAGAACTGCAATTTCATGATTTTGTTATAGTTACAAAATATAACTAATTGGTTAGTTTGGACAAAATTATTCATCACCTCAATTCCCTGAAATAGCTGCAATTAATATATATATTAAGAATTACTTTATTGCATATATATTTCAGTAACAAACGAAGAATACAGTTCGAGATTTTCAATACGAAATCTAAACCAATAATCATCCAAAAATTAAGAACTTTTGACAGCATCCTGCATAAATATAAATATAATATTAAATATTGCTATAAACATGAATTGAAATGTAAACCGAAATTTATATAGTGTTTTATTATTGAAAATCAAGCGGGATTTCCATATCAAATATGTGTTGATAATTGGCCAAATATTGCATCTTCACTTTATGACATACTTGTTTAATTAAGTTACACTTGTTTATTTAAATAACTTATCAACCATTTTATGAATAGAAATGTACTTATCTGTCCAATATATTTCTGTGTATTAATTAGTAAAAAAACAGAGTTTTACCTAATCGGTACCTAATTAGGTAAAACACATCTTTTTACTAAGTTAAATCTGTGATTAAAACTCTTGTTTTTTTGATTCAACATTAAAATATACGATTCCCTTACATTTTGACAATCACGACTATTGCATTTAGTGATTAAAACTAACATGTATTGAATTAAAAAAAAAAACACACTACTGGCCATTAAAATTGATACACCAAGAAGGAGACATGCTACAGACGTGATATTTATACGAAAGGAAGAAGGTGCTGTGATATGCAAATGATTAGCTTTTCAGCGCATTCAGACAAAGCAGGCACCAGTAGCGACACCTACATTGTGTTTAAATGAGGAAATTGTTCAGCCGGTTCCTCATACACAAAATGCATTTGAACGTTGTTGCCTGGTGAAAAGTTGTTGTGATGCCTCGTGCAAGAAGGAGAAATGCGTACCAGCACGTTTCTGACTATGATAAAGTTCGAATTGTAGCGTACCGGGATTGCGGTTTATCTTATCGCAGTATTGCTGCTCGCGTCGGTCGAGATCCAATGACTGTTAGAAGAATATGGAATCGATGGGTTTAGGACGGTAATGCGCAGAATGCTATGTGAGATCTCAACGGCCACCTACCACTAGCAGCCGAGAAGACAGGCATATTATCCGCATGGTCGTAATGGATCGTACAGTCACGTCACGAGCCGTGAGTCAAGAAATGGGGTCGTTTGGGAGACAAGTGTCAGCACGAACAGTTCGACGACGTTTGCAGCAGCATGGACTCTTAGCTAGGAGACCATGGCTGCGGCTTCCCTTGACGCTGCGTCATAGACAAGACCGCCTTCAATGGTGTGATCAACGACGAACTTGGGCGCACGAATGGCGAGACGTCATGTTTTCAGATGAATTCAGGTTCTGTGTACAGCATCATGATATTCGAATCCGTGTTTGGCGGCATCGTGGTGAACGCACACTGGCCCATCACCTGGCCTGATGGTATGGAGTGCCATTGGATACACGTCTTGGTCACCTGTTGTTCGCATTGACGGTGCTTTGAACAGTGCATGTTACATTTCTGGTGTGTTACGACCCGTGGCTCTACCCTTTATTCGAGCCCTGCGAAACCCTTCGTTTCAGCAGGATAATGCCCGACCGCATGTTGCCTGTATTGTACGGACCTTCCTTGATACGGAACATGTTCGGCTGTTGCCCTGGCCTGCACGTTCTCCAGATCTTTCACCAATAGAAATGTCTGGTCAATGGTTGCCGAGCGACTGACTCGTCATCAAAACGCCTATCACTACGGTTGATGAACTGTGGCTTCGTGTTGAAGTTGCATGGGCATCTGTACCTGTACATGCAATCCAATCTCTGTTTGACTCAATGCCCATGCGTATAACTGCTGTTATTACTGCCATAGGTGGTTGTTCTGGGTATTGATTTCTCAGGATCTATCGAGCCAAATTGTTTGAAAATTTAATCACTTGTTATTTTTAGTATAATATATTTGTCCAATAAATATCATTTTGTTATCTGCATTTCTTTCTGGAGTAGCAATTTTAATGGCCAGTAGTGTACATATAATCACAGGTAAAATACAATATTATTTATACGTTATATTTATTACTAGTTAATCCAATGAAATTTTATTTAGATCCATTTGTAAAAAATTTAAAAGTAGTAGCTGAAACATGATATTAAAATGATAATGCACAATTCTTCTTTCTTTTTAATACTTATGTATCATAAATTTTAAACAGATTTATTTTCCTATTAGTTTAATTATTTTAATTTAGGCTATAATGCATTTTTATCAATTTTTTTTTTTTAAAAGCATAAACTATGTGTGTTAATATCTGATTCCTTATAGAAAATAATGATATTGAAGCATATACGAATGTTGATAAATAAATTAAAAATTATATTACGAGATTAAAATTACACTAATCATTTACGAAACAAATGAAGGACAATTTTGAACAAATTTATTGGAATGATTTCATAACTTTAGAGTTTTGTCATTTTTTATACCAGTTTCATATGGTAGAGATTTTTAGATGACATAAGCTTACAAGAAGAAAAATTAGAAATTTTATTAATTTGGCTAAGGAGAAATATGCTGACAATAGGTTCGGAATTCCCATTATATGAGGCCTATAATGTAATTAAAATTAGAAATTTTATTAATTTGGCTGAGGAGAAATATGCTGACAATAGTTTCAGAATTCACATTATAAGGAACCTGAAAATTATTGAAATTAGAAATTTTATTGATTTGGCTAAGAAGAAATATGCTAACAATTGGTTCGGAATTCATATTATAAGGGGCCTAAAAATTATTAATATTAGAAATTTTATTGATTTGGCTAAGGAGAAATATGCTGACAATTGGTTCGGAATTCACATTATAAGGGACCTAAAATGTTATTAAATTTCTAATGATATCATGATTAACTCATGATTCAATGACTTATAGCAAGAAATGTTTACAATTTAAAGCATAAATTTAAAATGTGATAATATCTAATTTGATGTCTCAAGTTATCTAAACTAATTCTGGCTTTTTCCTGTTCTGCAGCATATCTATTCAAAGTACTTAACATATAAATTTTGTTATAAAAAATTTGATATTTTTGTTGCAATATAAAACTAGAAAATTTCATTTACATTAATGAAATAATTGTTAGTTACATATAATTATACATTTAACACTGTAATTTAAAACTTTATTGCATACATACGTTAAATGTATACTATATACATATAATTCTAATAATTATAATTTATTAACTTCATAATAATAATGAGAATTATGGTAGCTAATGTGGATACTTAGCTTTGGTTTTCTGATCAGGAATTTGTGGGATTAATTTACAACAAGGATGTATATTTGTATATAATGGATTGAAACTTGTTTAAATAATTGTTATTTTTTTATACTTTTTAGAAATTTTTAAGGAATAGTTTGTTTGGAAAATGTAACTCATATTGTCGTCAAACTAAATTTATGAAAATATTTTTATACGTTTTTTTTAAATGATGAACTAAAATTTTAATGACATGTATTAACTTTATATGCCAATATAAAACAGTGCTTAAATTTGATTTACAGTAGAAATCCAAGTCAGTACTTATAAAAATCTTGCTTGATGTTCCCGACACGCATGCAAGTGAAAAGACAGTGCAAATAAAGCAGTTCACGTAACCCAAGGGAAAGAAATGTCAATTCTTATTCTTATCGCAATTCAAAGATATTTGCATTTTTTACATTCTCATTGTACATAAGTCAAAAACCTAGTTGCACTTTTCTTTTCTTTTATATGTTTCTTTCAATTTTATTCATGTAGTTTGAACTTCTGTAGTTGGATAAAATAAATTTTAAAAATAAAATATAATTTATACACAGGTAATATTATTATTTTTTTGCACAATGTTATTATTGGATATGATGGAAATATATAGAAAAAATATTTTGTAAAACATAATTTATAATATATTTTCTAAATTTGCTTTGAATATTATTTGAATTTATTATTATATTTATTTTATTCAATATTAAAACTTTTACAACTATATTAAAAACAATTTCAGGTGAAAAAGTTTTTCAAAATTTTAAAAAATCAAAGCGTTATTTTTTGAGTAATTTCTTTTCCATTTTAATAGAAAATTTGAATAAAATATCTCTAAATAATTATAAATAGGAAATCTAACAATCAGAAAAATTAACTTAATAACTACTATTTGTGGTATTGTTTGAGTCTCTAAGTGATACTAATTTATAGGTAATAATATATAATACTTAATTCTGAAAACTGATCAGTTTGAATTAACATGTAAATCGTTATTATTTTCAATATTTGATTAAAGAAGATCATTTCCCACAATGTCGGATGTATAATCATTAAATGTGAGATAGTTTGAAATGTTTTATACATAATTATAATGATATAAAATTCTAAAATGCACCCTCTCCCAGGAAAGATGTAAGATATTTAATAACATATAAAATGTTTAAATGCTACCTGAATTTTGCATTATTATGAATTCAAACTACTTTTTCTCAAGTTAAAGTAAAATTTTGCAACAAAAAATACAGTTAATTTAATATTTAGAAGCATTTCTGTTGGTTAATGAGCAATTAAAGATAACACAAGATTCATTCTTTAAAAAATATTGCTGATATAATAAGCATAAATTACCCAGGATATAGTAAGTACTTTTGTGGGAAAAATAAAGTTTTCTAGATAGACTAATTACTCTGTAAAAATATTAATGCACATGAAAACACTAATATGGTTAATTTTGTAAATAAGAGAATGACACATAGTCCCTAACTCCTGAAATCATTCCTTTCAAAAAACGTGGAAAACCTCTTATGGCAGAATTTTTAAATAACTCCAGCAAGTTTTCAATTGTTTTAAAGCAAAAAATACCAATACACAAAGTAATCAGCGAGAAACAACATATGACATTCATTTGTGCCACAATTACAATAGAAATGGGGCAAATTTTAAACTATGGAGAATTATTAATGTTTTGTCTTGTGATATAAAGCAACACATTTAACCAATCAATTTTAAAACTGTAATAAAATGTAACTTTATTTCTCTAATAAATAATTTCTTATATTAATCTTTCAATTTGTAGTTTTATTCTTTCTAATTTTTTTCTTCATTACGTGAGAAATAGATCGGTACCTAATTAGTTAATTATGATCCCCGAAAATTATTTGCATGAATGGTTTGCATAAAATAATTTCATTGAAGAAATAAAACAAGTTCTAGTGTAACTCAGACTGAATTTATCACTGCCAAATATGATTTCATTTAATTATTTTATCATTAGAAGTACCGTCACAATACATTTTATTCAGACGTCGTATTGAAATTAATTAATATGAATTTCAGTTAGATAGAAATGCTGTTGTAGTGTTTTATGAATATATATGAATAGATACGTTATTATTAAATTTCAAATTCCATCGAAACAAAAGCAGAATATCATATAACTGAGGGAATTCTTATCAATCTGGTAAAATGAATGTGCTTATTTTGTAAATAAATTTGTAATTATTTTACTTTAACATATACTTCAAAATCCTAATTATTGCAAAGTATGGTAAATTAACAACTGTAGTAATACTGCAAAAGCTTATTTTTTTTAACTTCTTTGATTTTGTAATTGTATATATTAAACATCATTTGTCTAGGTATTCCAAAAAGTATTTTTTCAGTGGAATACTATAAATATTTCTGTTATGGGTTTGAATTCCCTACAATATCAATATTGTATATATGATTATAATATAAAATTAAAAAGTATTACGTATGAATAGGAAAAGTAAATTGATATTGAATTAAAAAAAGTAAGGAAAATGTAGATAAAAATATTTCTCTATATATTATTATTTTAAAATTTAGTAAAAATGAATTCAGAATGACAGAAATGAAATTTCACATACTCTGATATTTTCCATTTTTAGTTAAAAATTCATACTATACAAATATACCAATAACGGTAACACTAAGATTTCTTAAAAACACATTTTGAAAGTTGTTTTAGTTAGAGTAAACATTTAGAATTCTAGAAATTTAGTTTTTAATATTTTGAGGTTTGACTCAAATGGAAATGAAATGTTTAAGCAAAGTCCCCATGAAATGATAAATGTAATTTTTTAAAAATAAATTGAGAATCTTGGTTTAGAATGTAAATTAATTTTTCTTCACACATGGAAGACAAAAATTGAAAAGCATTTTTCAATATTATAAATATGGTATCACATCAAAATACTTTGAATCACAGAGAAAGAAATGATTTATTACCGATAGCTAAAATTTACATAAACATGCCATTTCAAAACAAATTTTAAGGCATTAATAAAAATAAGGAACTTAAATGTTTTATTGTTTTCTAAGAGATTTTATATATTTCTCATTGTATTATTTTTCAATATATAGTTATGCATGTAACAAAGGAGTACATACATACTTTCGGTGAAAACATTTAGGAGAATAAAAGACGACATGTAGGTGGGATGTCTTATCACTGATACCTAGAGCTCTTATACGATGAATGATTGAAGATTTTTGATTACAGACCGGGCATTGCTTTCTGGCGAAGCATTTATGCAGACCCATTACTTTCACAATTCCCGATTGAATTGCTATGACATCTAAGGAAACATTGTTAACAATGAATCTCATATCAAGCATTGCCATGAGTGGTTTAAAACTTTAATTAATAAATATTGTAAGCTAGACGGAAAATTCTGATTTTCTAGGCTGTTTGACTTGAAAAACTACTGTTGTATCTCTCATTTTTATTATTTTGTTTTCTATATTTGTCTTTATAATATTTTATATTTTTCTATTATATATTTTCTATTATGTGTTATCGTCAATTAGTTTTCAAAGTCAATGCTGAAGTTATCGAATATTAAAATTATATATATATATATATATATATATATATATATATATATATATATATTTATTTATATATACATATATATATATATGTATATGTGTGTATATATATATATATATATATATATGTATGTATGTATGTATGTATGTATATATATTTCGTATTATTTGCCAATAATTGTTTCATTTGCCATTAATTAATAATCATGTTAAACAACTCGGTTTATTATTTCTCGAAAGGAAAATGAGATTTTCTTATATTATTCTGCCCGTTAAGCTTAAAGTGTCCTAATATGCTGTAAAGCAGAGTTTGTATGATTTCGATTTTAGATCCAATAAATATTAAAAGAACTCTGGATGAAAAGTTTAATGTTTCTTAAAATTTATTACAATGTTAACATGATAGAAAATGTTTTCTAACTTTTTGCATGATATTTTAAAATTAGAAGCTTACATTCTCTGTCATTAAAAGAGAAGTTCATTAGATAAAATTTTAATTATTTTTGGTGAAGTATTTATTAATTATTAAGGGACGCCTTGTATACAAAAATGTTTGCGTATATAATTTGTTAAAATATGTTAGGATTGTATTTTAAATAAGATATATCATCGTAGATACCATATTGTGAAAGGAATTATCCTCAATAGGAATATTTTCTACTTTGTTATTCTATTTCTATTTCGAAATTTTAAAATGGTTAAATTAATGACTACACACTTAACGTGCAATGCATTTTTTTCCATAAGTATTGATTTCAAAATATGCTAAAGTTATTTGCTTACAATTTTTCATATGCATATAAGTCTAACATTATAATGTGTTACATTTATATTAAATAAGTTTGCAATCATTGATAATTTAAATCATCTTATATTCGTCGCGCATTCAGCAAAGTTAACATGTTTAAATATGATTAGAAAAGATTATTTGCCGAACCTAAATTTAGTAAATCTTCTCTAACGAGTTCAAAGATATAACTTAAGTTCTTTTTAATGTATTAAGAACTTTTAGCACAAATT
This sequence comes from Latrodectus elegans, assembly GCA_030067965.1. Lineage (NCBI taxonomy): Eukaryota > Metazoa > Arthropoda > Arachnida > Araneae > Theridiidae > Latrodectus > Latrodectus elegans. The sequence continues at coordinate 30,822,325 of CM057822.1, read as the reverse complement.
TTTAATAAATAGTTTATTGTAATTTAGTATAATAAAAATTACTTCAAAAAATAAATTTCAATATAAATAACAAATTTCTAAATATTTTACTGTTTTTAATAAAAAAATTAGTGAAAAGAGCGATAACATTTGTCTTTTTAAACAAATAAGAAATTACATTTTAAGAAATAAATACTTAAACAAACTTAATCAATTTTAAATAATTTAAAAAATAAACCATAAGTAATATGTAATACTTATTCCAGTTAGACTTGTAATGATAAAAAATATTCTAGCATGAATTATATATTTCTAACTAATTTATTTGCTTGACAAACAATCTTGTTAAAGGAATATTAAAAGTTTTTAAAAATAAGTTTTAAAATAGAAACACAGACATAACTAATTTAGAAATTTTATTGATAAAGGACGTACAAATATATGGCTAACTTCATATGTGTGTTATTCCATATAATAAATTTTAATATTTTTTTTGCTTCATATTTTAATATAACTAAAATTACGAGCAAACATTTTTGGAAATGTCCTTAAACTGTATTTCATTTTATTCGAGGTATTTTTATACGTTAAAATATATTGTATGACAGTCAAAAACTAGAAATGTTTCTTCCATTTGAATATAATGTTTTACTAATGTATATAAATATCATCTCGAGACAGTTACATTTTCTTTAAAAAATATTTTCTGTTTTATAAAAGCAAACAGTAATTTAATCTCACTGAAAAAGTATTTCACAAAATATTTGATTTTCTAATATTTGCGAATTCTATAGGGAATATATGATAGAAGAATAAATTTTCTCAGTCTCTAATAAATCTAATAAATTTTAGGATATTTAATAGAATAAGCTTTATAAATTTTAAAATTTTTAACTTTCTTTCTCTCTTTATATATATATATATATATATATATATATATATATATATATATATATATATATATATATATATATTTGATACTTCAGATATATAAGAAATTACGTTTCTTAGCAAATAGAATTTTAAATTTTAAGCTGTTTACTATGCTTTTGCCTGTAAGAAATACAAAATAATATTTGCTAATTTCAGCCTTCTCTGTTGGATTAAAAGAAAAATATAGTATGAAAGCTCACTTTCTTACTTAAAACCGCATATTGGTCTAATTTTAGAATATGACGTAAAACTACAAATATAAAAATATTTTCTTAACACAGAATAATGAATAAAAATATTATCCTTTATAGGAAAAAGTTTGTCAATTGAAAATTTATAACACTAGACTGTATTTGAAAATTCTAAGTGGAGTACATATCTTTGGAATTAATTTTGTCCGGCAATTATTTAACATCGAACAGATAATGGAAACATTTATCAACGAATGTAAATCTTGTAATGTAACTTTAATAAGGCTTTATAAAGAAAGTCTAATTTAAAAGACCTGATAGAATAATTATGGTGCTCAAATGTAAAAAGTGTAGGCTCAAAAGCAACCAAAAAGAAATTCTTGAGCTGCCAGTACAATACGTTAATAATTTATTTTATATTACGACTCATGATAATTTACATTATGATTTGAGATATGTGTTCGTTAACTAAATAAAAATAAAATAGAAATTTAACATAAATGTTCTTATATGTCTTAAATAATAGAAATAACTAAATAATGATATTTGGCAGGCAAATTCTCATGTCTTTGACTATTGATTACTTGTGGAATATCGTTTAAATTCTACTAATTAAAAAGTTTTGTATTACAAATCAGCAGTTAATTTATTCGTATATTCACACTCAACCTCATATAATTGTGCAAATAATTATATTGAACACATTTTTTATTATTTTTCATACAATTTAAACATTTTTAGAATTTGTGAATGAGCATCATTCATATTCGATATTGTAGATCACTATTTGAAGTCGAAATATTTTTATTGAAAAAGATTTTAAGTGCTTTTGAATTTTATCCGTGATGTATGTACATATAGAATAATTAAAAAGAAAAACTATCAATAAAATTACTTTCAACACTTGACAAAAAATATTTTTGAATGATATAAAAATAATTGAATAAAGTAATCTTTTTTATAATTTCAATCTTACATTAAATAACAGAATGAGTATGAAGTAACAGTGATATTCATTGAATGTAAATATATGGATTAAGCGATGTTACAGTGAGTCTCTATCGTCTCTCTGGCAAAAGCAGACATTTATCATACATGGCATTTCCCATTCAAAAAAGCTAAGCATATTTAAATATCTTTCCTTAATTCCTTTATTTAAGCAACTTAATGATTTTACAAATTAATATCTAAAGAAATTAGGTATATTATATCGTAGTGTAATAGATTCCCAGGATAAATCACAATAATTATTCGTTACCTTTCCATTCGTTTTGAAAGATAATTTCTATTTTCATAATTTTGATAGATTTTTTTAATACATAAAAGAAATTACACATGAGAAATTAAATATTTAAATAATTCAGATAATTATATTTGGGAAATATTTTGTCCCATTTTATTGAAATTAAATTGTTTAAAATAGCTATCCCAAGGGAAATTTACACAATGAATCGTTAAATTGCCTTTGGGAAATAAACGGAAAATGTAGCGAGAGCTTTTAAAAACTCAGTATGAACAATTAAAGAATCTTATCAATTCTTCAATTGCAAAATAAAATCGAGTATAGTTTATTATATTGATCATAAATAATCAGATTGAGAAAAAAGGTTTAAAATATTTGCATCAATTTTATATAACTATTATTCGTAGTATAATAAAACAATATTATTTGATATTTTTAACGTCAAATACAAAGCTAATTAAATTAAAAAATACCTAAGAATAATGAAAATCTAGAAATATATAACTATTTAATTATTCATGCATTGTGCTTAAAGTTTAAAAAAAATATTTGCCAAATTTTATAATTTTGTGTTTTGTCCTTTTTTTCCTTTTTTTTTATATAAATATTTTAATGAAGTGACTAAACTGCCAATAAAACATCACTTAAGCATATTAGTTTATTTTTTATGATTTTCTGCTAAAAAAAAACTTGTGAGTATATTAAAATATTTGATTATATTTATAACTATTTAACTGAATATTTAATTCGTTTATTTTCATTTGTGTAGTGAAAAAATAAACAATAATATAATGGTCATAGTGAAAATTTAAAAAAGTAATGAATTATCTTCTCATGTATTTGTGTTACAAAAAATATAATGAGATGATTTTTAAGCGTGTCAGTCTTTAATGCTATTAATTATAAATTGGCTTAAGTGTAAAAATAATATTAAAAATCTTGTTTTTCAATATGCAAACAATTGTTTGGCAATGTAATATTTATAATTCATTAAATTTGTTACTTTTAAATGTTTACATAATTTATAAGCATTTGATATATAAAAATGTGTACAAATATATTTTTCATATGAATATATATTGAGCTGTAAGCATACACATATTATATATGCATATACAAATGATGATTTTCAAGAAAATGGTTGATTATAATTTAAGTTTTCCTGAATAAAGTTCTTTCTATGCTTTTCCAAAAAAGATGAGGAATTCATTACTTTTTTCGTGCTTTGATTCTCATTGATACCAACAAAATCTAATAATGTTGTACTGCAAATTTTAATAGCCTCTTCCAAAATCTTTCGTGCTACTTTGTAAACTAATTTTTAAATAATTAAATAACCTAATGACACACAGACACTCATATATTTATCTATCTATCTATCTATATATATATATATATATATATATATATATATATATATATATATATATATATATATATATATATATATATATATATATATATATATATATATATATATATATATATATATATATATATATATATATATATATATATATATATATATATATATATATATATATATATATATATATATATATATATATATATATATATATATCATTGTTGCTTATATGTTTTTTACACTATGTAGAATACATTATGCTTATAAATTTAATTTGAATAAATATAAAAGGAAAATTCAATCGAAAGAGTAATTTTGAAATATATGTTTGTTTTCTTAAATCTATATACGTGTACTCGTCAGATACTGATGATGGAATGATTGAAGAATAATACCTATGGAATCCATTGTCAGCAAACTAATCTTTCAGGAATTTTTAAATCATTACTAAATGAAACCATTCCTTATACTGATACATGCCTCCATTAATCTTAATGAAAAGTAAAGATTCTTAATATAACCCTTATATGACTCATTTTTTCTGATATATATCAATTGTCGATCCATATATGTGTTTTTTTGGCATGTCTAAATCTGGTGATGTACTATGTCCAAGACTGTTTTAATTATTTTATGTTCTAGTTATTTTTCTGATCTAGGAATAATAAAAAAGGCACATATCTAGTTGGTATTGTTTCTGTCATCATTTGCTAAAATGTGACTATAGAATGACTGGTACTTCTGTAGCTTACTTCAGAGCAGAATAAACTATTATCGGCATTGTTAAAATTATACTCCGAATGACAATTATGGATCTATTGTCATAAGTCAATTTTTATAAAAACATTTATTGCTTACCTTAATATAATGTAATTATCATAGAACTCTGCAAAAACTGATCGAGAATGCTGATCTCAGACTACCTAGACATGAGTGATCCAAGAGATAAGAGTAATTAATCATTTATCCAATCATAGTTTTATTCAGTCTTTTGACAGCCATTTTAAGTGGATACACATCGCTATTTACTGCAGACGATTTAATTGACATTGTGGATTAAAAAGTGGATATTTTGATGTTAACATTAACCTTTTGGAAATACTAAACAACCCATGCATAATGTTGAAGATACTATAATATGATGATTAAAAATTATTAAAAATTATAAAATGACATTGAAAATGTGCGATATGTGTAAATTAAAGATGCATTTATAAACCTTGCCCTGTTAGAGCCTTCATGTCAAAAATAAGATCTTTACAGAAACCATTGCTACTGCACTTATGCACAGTCACCTCCTACTGTGCAGAGAAAACTCCATTGATTGGTTTAACAATATAGTTTCTTTATTTCAAACAGTGATATCACATTCAAAATCACCCAGTTCATAAAAGAGTCTTGAAAAATATTATCGTTACATTACTAAGAACATTTATCTTAGTATCACACAGATAAGGCGACCCACTCAATCATATTTAAAAATCCTTAAGCACTTAAAATTCTATATTTAATATATATATATTAATTTAGCCAAAATGTTTTGGTTTGAAAAAGAACAAATAAAGAAGCTATTTATATATAAATTGAGCAACATAATCAATTGCTAAATGAAAGAAATTTTACTAGAATTAATAGCATAATAATTAATTTAGAAGATTTTAAGTATACCTCATAACTGTGAAGTATTAGCTATTTTAATGTACACTTAAGTATAATGTGTATATTTTATATAAACATATAAAACAGATTCTAAAAGTAAAAGTAAATCAAAGTCTTAAAATATTTTTGATTATGTTATACATTCTATTATATTATATGCATAGCTGTGTGGTTTCTTTTGATTTTGTATTATTTTGCTTTAACATACAAAAATTTCTAAATAATCCAAGAAATCAGTTTTTCAAAATTTATAGCCTGATGTTTTGTTGAGTATACGAAAATAGTTCAATAAATTTGAGAGACTGTGGAATTGTCTGGCAGGAACATACAAGAAAATATTTACTTAAACTTCAAACGTAATTAAATTTAGAATAGATTTTTTTATAATATTGAATTCATGATTTAATTATTTTTATCTTTTGTCAAAAACCTTATTATTTACTGGAAATAAATTTAACGAAGGATTTCAAAATTTTAATGTAGCCTGCAACTAATTTTTGAACGAGAAATCAATTCTTATATTTTGATAATTATTCAATTTAAACTATTGAAAAAAAATAGAAGTAAGACAAACTACCATCTCTTTTCTTAATTATAATTTTGATATGTACCCAAAGCCTGTGTTACATTGAAATTTGAAATTCCAGATATAAAACTATTGAATTTAGAAATGTATATAGGATGAATAATATATTCAAGAAAGAGATATTTTTCCTCATAGATAAAATAATTAACGCGTAAAGTATACTACAATTTTTCAATAGCTTAAATTTTTTTGATAAAATTTTAATAAGAGCAATTATTGAAAGATTTGAAAGATAAATTCGAGGAAAACGTGTTGAAGTGACATTAAATTAATATTATTTCCTCATTTAAAAACAAATTGAAAGAAAAACATCAACAAAAATCAATAAATTTAATTTCTCATCACTGCATCATGGAAATAAAATGAGTTCATTGTTCTGTACTAATTTCATCAAAACGTCTTTATAAGAAGACATTAGTTTCCATTCTCAATAATGGAGAAGAAAGTAAAGTTATTCAAAAGAAAATTATTTTGATATCTTTTGGTTACAGTAGATAAAGAAAAATGAAATGATTTTCCTTTTTAAAAATATACTCGGAATTTCTGATTTATATAGTATAGTTTACCTTTTCTTTATAATAAGAAAACATCAAATCTAAACATCACATTTTAGTGATTCCATGTGTGATTACCTAATCTATATAAAAAAATAAATATTTTACCTATTACTTGTTGATTTACGAAACGTCATTTAAGTTGTAAATATATTTTTTATTTAGGTAATATGAACCATTTATTAATGCTCTTTGGTTTTGCAAGCTCATATTTTATTATATTGCTGTGCACTATCCATTGTTAAGGCCTGCCACTTGTTTGTTTTATGTAACAGTTATAGTTATTGACTAATTTTTGATAATGGCGGAAGTTATTACAAAGTGTACATATAAATTTTTTCAACAAAAATATGGTATGTACATCATATCTAAATCCTAAATTTCTCATAATTTTTAAATCCATAACACATTTTTACAGAAAAAATAATTTTGGTTACATTTATTTAGAAATAATTAAACAACAAAAAATTTCTTCATTTTAAACTTTAGTTTCAATAATTTTAATAAAATTTTAAAACAATTGAATACTTAATTTTAATTTTTGTTTTTTGGATATTTAAAGGGATTCCGCATTTAGAAATAAGAAAAAGGATACGTAATTTTATCTTATAAAACTTTGGAAAATATGTTTTAAAAATTAAGCGATTAGTTGATACTTAATACAACCCCTACAAAATGTTTTACTAGGTGTATTTCTCTAAATAACTATCTATATTTATTATTAATGTAGTTTTCAATACTTATGAGAGTGATTCTTTTTTTTTCAATAATATAAATTATACAAATACCAATATTTTAAAAGTAGGAAAATTGCCTACAGACACACATTGATCTACAAAGAATATATTTTTAATAAATAAGGCACATATTATATTCAAATGCTACAGTTTCATGTTAGCTAACAAATTAGAGACATCTGAATTTTATATTATCTTAAGAATTACACTCTGTTACAAGAAATTCTTAAGAAAGTGCTCACATTAAGCATGCACCCTGTAAAGTGACAAGATGTTAAACTAGAAGTACTGCTTAGGTTAAGTATTTTTCTCATTCTATTGAGGCAAGAAGAAATACCATGAAACAACTCAATATTTACATATCATGTAAAATTCATGATTAAACGTGTATTCTTATTCCGCACTCAATCTGCTGCAATTCTGTTTTATAAATGAATGGGAAAGTCTAACATAATCCCTGGTTCTAATTTAGACATAGGTAAAATTTTATGAAGTTTTATAAAAGAGTTGTTTCCACTAATTTTAAATAAAAGTTTATTGAGTATTACCACATAAGCAGACAAAAGGAAGATTAGTATTACATGTTATTTTCTTTCAGTAATTTTAGTATTACAAAAACAGTTGCATTGTTTCTTTTTAATAATATAGCTAAGGCACTACTATTTTTGACGGATGTAATTACTGTATACATTTTGTTTATTATAAATTAAAATGAAGAAAAATGTTTCAGATTTCATAAATGAAACACATTGATTCAGTTCACATAGTAGCGAAAAAAACGAAGTCAAATTTTACAAGACCAAAAAAAATATAAATGGTGGTTGATATTGTGCTAGATTAGAATATATAGCCCTTATCGTGTTTCTGAGTTAAAATTAATGAAAAAAGTGTAAATAATATGAAATCAATTCCTCTTTAACACCATTATCTTGGCAGATATATGTAAAATGATTAAATGGTAGGGTGTAAGACTATATGCAGAGAGTTTTTTAAAGCGTTATGCAGATATGTGTATGTTAATAATGAACGCTATTTAAAATCATTGTAGATTTATAGAGTGCTTCTGCATGGGACAAAATGATTAATTTATAGCAGATATCACTTAACGCATAGTTAGCAATAAAAATAATTTTCATCTGTCTTTACTCTTAAAAAGATTGCCAAGCAGAAAATTAAATATATTTCAACATTTGTCAAAAATGATATTTTTGGTATAAAATGTAGTATTTGTAAATATTTTAGAAGAGCTGTTTGTATCATTAATCTTACAATTGGCGAATAGTTAAATAATATAAAATTCAATTCAGGTAATTATACGGATGTGTTATTAAATAAAAAAATATCATATTTTGTATAATTTAATTATATCGGTTGTATTACGATTATTTAATGATAAATGAATTATATGACATGATTTAATTATTTTATTTATAGATCATTGTTGTAAATCATCAGAAAGATTTGTACTTTTAATCTCGTTTTTTACGTTTCAAAGTCTTATCTTTATTTGAACATGGAAAATATGCATCAATATTTCTACAATGTAATTAACAATATTAACATATTTTTTTAAACTTATTTGTCACTTTTTGAATCCCCATGTAAAAGGTATTTTACTTCACTTACACTTCTGGTTTGTTTCCAAGAACTTAAAAATGCATAGGACAGCATCTGCTTCTATGATACCATTAGAAATATCGAAGAGGCTTACCAATTTTGACAGCTTTTTTTGTCATTTAAATGTGTACTTAGATATTTTTAAGTGAAAGTCAAATGTTTCAATTATTTATCAAAATAACTGTAACATTGTTCATTGACGAATGTATTTTTTCACCAAAACACAGTCTAACGTTATTTAAATATCTCGACTATTATCATTTATGAACATAATGTTCTCAGTATTTTTTGTAAGAACATATTGAAAATAACATTTAGCTCACTTTCGATAATAGTTCAAATGATAATAAAAAATATTCAAATCCATTTGTGAAGGAAGGTTGTGGATATTTTTTTAAGATTGAAGAGGAATATTATAATGTTGTTTTACATTTATCAACAATGCCTCTCATTGCGCACAATAGTATGAAATTAACATCATAATCGGAATTTAAAGTACAGAAGTGCATGATATAGCTTCATGTTTTGATGATTAATACTTAATAAATGGAACACTTCTTGACAAGTGATGTTTAATTAACAGATAACAACCAGATGTCTTACAATATTTTCTAACTTTTGCATGGTTAAATAACATATTTATATAAAAAATTAGCATGTATTTATCTTAATTATATAAATCAAGGTAAGGTCAACGTAAGTTTAAGAAGTTTATATTTTCATTTATCAAAATGATTAAACTGGTTTTACATTATTTAAAATTATATTAAATAAAGAAAATAAAATATAAGTAAAAATTGCAAGGAACAGATTTTAGGGATTTACATTTTTTCGCCAAAATAACAAATAAGAAAATTTGAATTAGTTCTAGCAATAAATATAAAAAGCAATATAACTTTTTAAAATCTATACAAAATCAAATACAATTATGAATTAAAAAGTATATTTTATACTGATGGTTATTATTACTTTTTTGTTGGCTACAAGTTGATTTATTTTATACTATTTTTCGTAATTTAGTACATTATTTTACGAGTTTAAAACTCAATAAATGTTACACACTCTTAATTAAAAGTATATTTAGTATTATTTACTTTTCATTGATTTGATATGCAAAAATATGTAACTTACTTATTTTAATTTACAGTAAAAATCACTGTTATTTTCATTCGCATACACGTAATTGATGCGTAAGATATAGTCTAATGCTAATTTTTTAAGTATTTATCCTTATAAATTTGTAAGCAATTTACTTAGAATACTCATGCTCTTTATGAGAACAATTTACCTTCTCTTTTTCAATTTACTTATTGTTTTGAATTTGAAATTCCTACAATTAGCAATGAATTTTATGAAATTTGCAAAGTTTTGTTGTAAGAATTTTTGTAAAAATCTTCTTGAAATGGGTATCATGAAAAAATATGTATGATATTAACTTTTTATATCAGTAGAAAATATTTCTGATAACACAATATATTTTAGTAATATGTAAATTATTTTAATTAATAATACAAAGTATTAAATGCATTAAAAATATTTAATAACTTTTGAATTTTTTGGTATTTTTAGCATAATAAATGTTATTTGCAAATTTTTAAATATTTAATTTTTTAATAAAATATTTAATTTTAATAAAATATTTAATTTTTAAGCCTTGTAATTTTTATACATGTTTTTATTAAGTAAATTGCTATTAAATAAATAATATTTCAGAAATAGATGAGCAGTAGTAATCGAATTACGTGAAACACAGTTTGAAATTAAATATATAAATGTTATAAAAAAACTTTTACATTGTACGTCATTTCATTCTTATATATCACCACATTAAATCCTTTTGTAATCTGTAAAGTTTTTTTTACATTTTGTTATCAATAGGGTAACATTTTTCTAAATTAATTTTTCTTTAATTAATGGCTTGAATACAATGTAAAATAAAAAAGATGTAAGTTTTTCTTATCATAAAAAACTGATTAATTAAAGAATGTATTCTGAATTTTTTTGGTACATATAAGCATACCTTCTATAAATATTCATCAATTATATTTTTTTCTCTCTGAAAAGTTTCTATTAAATTTTTAATTGAAAACTATGAAAAGGCACAGGGATTAAAAGGGATTTATGAGCAACGATTCATCATTTGCGTGCTTCGGTCTTTTTGGTAAATTTCTTTTCATTGCAATTATTTATAATTAATGTAACTTTCAAGATTTAATGAACCATCTCTGGTTCCGAATGAAATATTTCTGACACTTATGTATCGATAATATGTGTTCTTTTAACACCTAAAATTTATTGTCCTTTGCGTAATTATTTTAAATTTAATAGTTATTTCAGGATAAACATGTATTCTTACGTACTTCAGATACTAATTTCTTGTTTTTACTGCAAAGAGTCATATATATTTTTTTAAAAAAATACATTTTATCATTCGATTAAAATATTACACACACACAGACACACACACACACACACACACACACACACACACACACACACACACACACACACACACACACACACACACACACACACACACACACACACACACACACACACACACATATATATATATATATATATATTACATATATATACTACCTAATAAAATTTAGACAAAGTTGATCTTACATATTAATATATTCTAGGAAATATTTGCTTTGTAAAATTTTCTTTCAAAAGAATATGCGCAGAACAAAAAAAAAAAAAAAAAATAAAAACTAATGAGTATTTTATAAATTTATAATAAGAATTAAATAATTGAGATTAATGTTTAAATTTTGTAATCAGTTAGATTGTATAATATTCAGTGCTATTACAAAAATATTTATCTATTAATTTTTGATAAAGAAATTAAAATTGAGAAATTTTTGTTCTTTAAATTAAAAATATAAATATAAGAACATTATTTTCAATAATTCTTCAAGCAATTCAATCTTACTTCATCTCGAAGAATATTTTTTAACCTGACTTATTCATAAAATCAAAACCATAAATTTTAATAAGAAATTTAAAAAGAAATCAATTATTTTAAAAGCAGTTAAGCCTGAAATATTCAAATTCTTTTTAATTTATAAATTTTTTGCTAATAACTTAGCATACCCTATTTTATTTTTAGTACTATGCATTCTTTTAATATATAATTTTGCTTTTGAAATTTCATACATTTATTTTCCTGAAATTTAATATATCTATTAATTTTAAATTTTTATATGGTTTGCAGAGTTAATTTTTAGATGCTTCACAATAACAAAGATCTTGTTCGGAACTTGAAACTTTTTACAACTTTCATGAAAGCACAGTTATAATTTCTGAGAAAAATTCAAAGAAATACGTTTCGTCTCTGAGTATTAAAGTATTTACCGAGATTTTCTTTGAAGATAATAATCTGAATTCTTGAATTATTTCTTTGTAAATAAAATTGATATTTTTCAGGAAATAAATTATTTTGCTTTATGAATCAACTTCTTTGCACTTCATATTTTTAGAATGAGAGTATAGTATGTGAATTGTTAATAAAATACTTGGTTTATTATTTTACACTTATTTTTTATTGGTAAACATATATCAATGCAATATTAATTTTAAATTTTAAATTATAAATAATTTATTCCAAAATATAAATATCATAGTTAAAACAAAAAGTTAAATGAATGCTTATTGATAACGTACTTGGTTTATTAGGTGGTTCATAAATACTGTATACTTAAAACTTATTGAGTTGATATATGTGTGATTGCATATGAAATTTTGTTTGCACACTTAAAACTACTTTTAATTTACAACTTTATACTTTTTCTCTTATTCAAATAAATTTCTAAAGTTTTTAAATTAACGTAGAATAATTTATTTTTCTTGGAATAATTATGTATATATATATATATATATATATATATATATATATATATATATATATATATATATATATATATATATATATATATATATATATATATATATATATATATATATATATAATATTTTTTTATCTTACCTATCGTCATGCACATAATCATGCTGTACGTAAAATATGCAATAAATATCAGAAAGAGTGTTGCAGTTGAAATTAAAAATCAGCTTTCGAATAAACATACTGTTTTCCAGTTTAATACACTACTAATATATAAAATAATATGATAAAACTAAAATTTTAGCGTTAAGTCTAGTTATTATATATTTGTTAATTTAAATGTAAGTAAATATGATTTCATATTTAGAAAATAATTAATACACACAAATCAAATGAATTATTTACTAAATTACTTAACATTGTTTAAATTATCTTTCTAATTTGCTTTAATAGCTTACAAAGATTTTCTTATTTAATTAAATATAAGGGAAACTCATTCACATGAACAGTATAATTTTGTATTTTTATTTACGTACTTTGATTTTTATTTTACGTTTAAATCCTCAATAAATTATTTATATAAATCTCTTACAATATTCTATGGACATCTTATTAATGGCAAGATTTTAAGCGGGGGAATATATTTACTGTAAAAGCCCTTTTTTAATTTTATGGTAAGTTTTAAGGAAAATACTCTAATACTTGAACCATAAATTTAGTTAAAATTGTTCAAAAGCATTCATTAAAAAAGAACTTAGGAATTTAAAACCATTCGGTTGCAATAATTTTTCAAGTTACTGCTTAATTTTTCGAATTAGGGTTTAAATAATATGACTCTTATGTGCTATTAATTTGCATTTATTTAATAATTTTCTAAGAAGAAATAATTTTCTTTTTGAAAGAAAATTTTACAGCCATGATTAATTTTATTTTTAAAATAGCGTAATCCCTACAATAAATCTTTTCTATTTTAAAATGCAGTTGAATTACTTTGTAAACAGTTCTGCAAACAGTTGTTCTTCTTATAAAAAGTATTTAGTAAACACGCGTATCCCATAAATTAAATTATTTTATGATAATTTAGGATGAAAACAACAATCATTCGGACAGAAAAAATATTTTCAGGGATTTTAAATCAATATGTTTATCAGAGGTTGCTCAAAAGTTGGAAAAAATACTTGTGCAAAAAAAGCGTTTATTGAAATAATTCTTATTCTCTTTGGAATATTAGATAATGATGTATTGAAAAATTGTTCTTAAAGGATGTTTTAGTTAATTAAGAAAAATATATTTTTTAAACATCTGTTATTGTGAAAATAATTACTTAAGATATTTTATAAAGTTGAATTTTTTTAGTACGGAGATTATGAGCTTGTAAACGTTTTTAAGAAATGAAGTACGTTTACAAATGAAAAACACGAGTATTTTTTGTATTATTTATAAATAGATGTGTATTCATGTTTGTGTATCGAAAATTGTAATAAAGTTACAGATTTAATGGGAAAAATAAATCCTTTAATCTAATTCATAATAATCCTATTATTTCTTTATTTATGATAGTCATTAAATTTTATGCTTCAAAGGTCTTCGTGTTTGATTATTCTATCTTGTTTCTATAATACAAGATGGATAAAAATCAATGGATTACAATGTAATGAAAGAGAATTTACTGAGCTAAGGATAAAATATTGTTTTGTTGATTTCTTATTCGTTTTCCGTCCAACGAAATGGGCTCAAACGCCAAGAAAATCCCCTACTAGAAGCTTTTGTTAGTTGTTAATTATTGAAGGCATGCATCTCAAACGAAGGGCTTACGTTTCTGATTGGTTCTTCCCTCTCAATTGCCTACTGTTTGATTCCACAGGATTGCTCTATAACCTGTGATAAAGGCACTGGAATCCATGACTTTGCATTAATTTACAACGAATGTAGCTTGCTTTTCAGAAGCGACAAAGGCTTATGCATTCCTATTTGATAGTTGACAAATATAATTTTGTTGTAGCGTTAGTTTCTACAGATTTATAATTTAAGAATTTAAATAATGTTAAACCTTTTAGATGCTTACTAGTTTATAAAGCGCTATATTTCAAAAATCTGTATTTGTATAACTTTATCATACATTCGATGGTAAAATGATAATAATCAAACTATTTCCTTATCGATGGAGAAATATCTAGCTGCAAATTGTTTTTGTAGTTTTAAATATTGAATAATATATATATTGAGCGTATATAATACATTTATTGGAATATATAAATCATATTTCAAGCAACAATAAGTTAAGGAATCTTTTGGTTAATTCGCGAATCAAATGAGTAAGACATAAAATGTTTAACAAAATTATTTTAAATAAGATGATTTTTAAACAAAATTAGTACTATTTATCTGTTTCAAAAATCCATTTGTCAAATATATCTGTCATTTAGATTATTATTTTAAGGAAAATATTAAATTAATATTCCACAGTGCTTATTAGTTTCCAAAAAAATATCTCTCGCACATGCTTTCAGATTCTAAATGTGCTTACAATGTTGTAGTATACTTCTGATTAAATGCCACAAAAGTTATTTCATTTGTATCAAGCTATAAAAATAGGTATTTTTAATAATTCAATTATTATTACATGTTTTTATAAAACGAATAATAGATTGTATTATCAAGAGAAGTATTTGTAAAGCTGGAGATTTGAAGTTGTAAAATAGGAAAGGATAATGTTTTTTAACAGTCATGCAATGCTTATAAATTTGCGGTTTGCTTATTCTAATTTTTGAATGCCAGTCTTTATAAGTGTTTCATATAATAACATATTTCTATTGATTTCATAGATCTTTATTTGACAGAAATGTACACGAGTTTCATTGTAACGTAATTGCTGCGTAAACTACATTTTTTCCAAATATATAAGTTTATAGTACATGGCATAAAATCCAAAACAAATATTTTATCCATTTCTGATCTGATCCTATTTAAATATAATTTGATAAATGTAATTTCATTTGAGGTAAATTTAATTTCATTGATTTCATCAAATATAAACTTATTTAATGCAGCTGTAAATTTTATGTAATACTTTCTAAGCTTAAATTCCTTATATATTTTATTTAATTTTTAATTTGAAATTAGCGCAGTAAGTTTAGTTAAATTCATGTGATAGATAAGATCGATGAAATACAGAAAAGTATCAAAGTTTTTTTAATAAGCAAAGCACATTTTCTGTACTGTATAACATCAAGAAAATTTTATCAGTTATACATCAAAGATTATCATGAACATAAAATTTACTGATGTAGGTAATTTTGGATATGCCACATGAGAACAAATGAATTGCAAATAATCTATATAGTAAATAAATTCACATATGAAAATTTAAAATCACAAATTTCCAAAGAAATATCATAGTTTAAAAGCTTGTGACAGGTTTAAAAATCAGGGTTAAAACATAATAAGAGAACTGTTTTTAAATGTATATATCTGTAAGAGTAAATGGAAAAATTCATTAAGAATTTTAAAATAAATTTCATTAAAATGATAATTTTTAAGAGTTTTGAAATATTTATTTTAAATCAGCATATCTTTAAGCACAGTTGTGTTTCGCTACAAAAAATTTAAATTTATAAATCTTTCTGATGCTGCATAGTAATGAAAAGTATGCCTACAGAAACATTGATAACAAAAAAAAATGTGAAGTAAAACGCTCTTATCTTGATATTAAAGGACATAATATTTATAAATACCAGTTATTTAACCTTAAGTAAATTATTTCGAATGTATTTATTTCATGATTTTTCTGTTTAAGTTAATTAATTATTATTAGTGAATTTTAATCTCATAATCCTTCTTTATTTAAATAAATGAAATAATTAATATCTCTGAAATATATTCAAATATGTTTTGCAATCTTTTCAGCAAAAGTAAACGAAGAAGCAAGTGTATGTATTTATATTTATTTTATGTACCTTTTATATTTAAATTTCTTAAAGGAAAGCATTTATTATTTACAATTTTCAATTATTGTTATTAGAGAGATAAATTAAATGAAGCATTGGGATTCATTGAAACTTCATGGGAAAATAAAGAGCACTCGATTTTAAGTAGTTAATTAATCTTATGGTATATTTGTTCGCAAAATATATTGTATTTAATAAAATTTGATTTAAAAAATGTGGTTTACTATATTAATTTACTATACTCAATTGGCACATTTTTAGTTTCTTTATTTAATTTTATATAACTGATTATTATTGCAAAGTTTATAAAGATTTTTTTACAAACGTTGTAGTTGTGGTATTTATGGCTTAATTTACGAGATTCTTGGCTAGCACTTGGCGAGATAATAGACGACTTGGCGAGATTTAACAAGAAAGAGATAGTTCTTTAAATTTCCAGTACCCAGGGCCATTATTGAGCGAGATGGTCTGGAAGCTTCCAGAGTCTTGGACAAAGACCTAAGCTTTCACGGCAAGTGAGCTATAAATACCACCAATCCACGGACCGAGTCAGTTTCTTAGTTTTTCTAGCGGCAGTGAGAAATTAGGGAAGAAGATCCGTTTTGCATGCTAATATTCCAGACAAACAACAGTTCAGAGCATAGAAGCTGTTGTTTGTCTGTAATATTAGAGCTTTCTGTAATTGGAAGCTGTTTCCTGAAGTATTAGCTTTATTAGATCTGTGGAACTGTAATTTCTACTGCTGGAATTTTCTGTATTTAGTTAAATTTGCAACGAATAAAGTCTTGTGAATTTTGAAGTGTTTATTTCATTGACTCTTAATCAAAACAAACCCCGAAGCTCGGTACAATATAATATATTATGCTTAATGAATTCAATTTATGAAATAATTTTTTGGATGAAATAATTATAGAAAAATGCCTTCGATGTCAAACAATATTTGTATAGCGTGAAACTTGAAAATGAAAAAAATATTTCTGAATATCTGTGCTTACATTTTTTTTAAATTTTATCTATACTAAAAGGTTCCATAAAAAGAACTATAAATAATTGAATTATTTAATTTATTTTGGAACTTTAATTTTGTAATTCATCACTTCAGGTTGAGATTTAAAGTGACACAAAAAATAAACTGATAAAAGTGAATTTCTTCCTCAAAGCACTAAAGTATTCATAAAAACTAATAGTTTCAACAAGTAACACATTTGCATAATATATTATTACAAAATTAATTCTTGACATTTACGTATCAATTTTTTTTTTTATTTCTAAGTAAATGTTATGTTATTTATTATAATGAATAATAAAATATATTATAATGAAATATAAAAACATGTTTTGCAGCATAATTTCCTACCAATTAATAACAACATACACATTTTTTTCATTAATAATACTCGCAAAATTACTTAGAAAATATTTTTACTTAAAAAAAGTTACTCAATTTATTACTTTATATAATTTTTAATTTTAATGATTGGTTTAAAATTTCATGATTATCAATCGTGACCAAACAAAAATTATTCATGAGTAACTGCATTTGAAAAAAAAATGTTTTGGTATTAGTTTTCTTATAATTTAATTGATCACCAAAAATATAGCATATCGCAAGAACAAAGAGATTCTCAAATTACAGATAAATTGTGAACACCGAACTATTACTAAAATTGTAAGTGTTGGCAAAATGTACAAGCAATATTTTGATATCTTAATAAATGAAAAAGGTAAGTTAAGTGTTCCTTCTCTCTGTTAAATTCTAAATATGAGTACATCGGATTTTACAGATTCTCGGGACGCTACCAGTTTTGAAAGGAAAATACACTGAGGAATTGCAATGTACACCATTTCTTTCAGAAGTTCGAAATTGTTAAAATCCATCAGAAAGAAGTGAAGTTCATCTAAGTTCATAAACTATAATATATTTCGTTTCTGAATGTCAGAGATATGATTATCTACCATATTAATTATTCTCATTCAATAAGAGTACTAGTTGAATACAGAAAACATAGAAAAGTTGTAATCTTTATTATATATATATATATATATAATAAAGATTACAACTTTATATATATATATATATATATATATATATATATATATATATATATATATATATATATATATATATATATATATATATATATATATATATATATATATATATATATATATATATATATATATATATATATATATACCTTTTTTATTTAATGTTAATAAAAGATCTTGCATAAATTTTTCCCCTTCCGAAGATGAGACTGATGGATCTTAAATAGATTTCATTCACCCGTTGAAAGAATCAAATAGCTTGAAGTATCTAAGATTTGTTGTCAAAACCTCATTTATTAAAGCTTTTTGATAAAGCAAAAAATATTATTTTTAATTCATCTGAAATTTCTTAAATACAGCTTTAAATATCTTGATTGATTTCGAAACCTAACATTATTTTTTTTATTAATTTGTAATGTTGTTCATCTACATCAAAAATATTTTCCAATTTTTTATTACCTAAATTTCTTTTTAGCATATGATTTAAACACGTTATAAGTGTTTTAAAATTTATTGAGGAATAGTTCATTGAGTTTTATGTTGTAATGTGAGATAAGCAATTGTAATCAATGTGTGTGTGTGCTCTCTGATTTAAAACTCTACTTCAGAATCTTAATTTAATATGAACGTCTTCATTAATGAAAGATTTTCTGTTACTATTAAGTAATGAAACATCTGTATTAGACTTGGTCAAAGACAATTTTATTAAAGTATTCATAAATAATTTATTTATTAATGTGTTGTTGAGATGTCTAAAATTAAGATTTTCCTTCGTAAATTCATCGTATGATATATCCATTTCGAAAGCTCATCTCCACATAATTTTTGGTAGGTATATTTTTTGATTTCTTTTTGTATTTATACATTACTTCATTTTAAATAACCAAGCTAAGGCATAAGGTAACATTCATAATTTATTTTAAATCATGCACTTCTTTGGTTATTAAGTGTGCGGAGGTTGCGTTAATTAAATACAAAAGATAATTGTAAATAAAGCGTTTATTTTGCGGCATATTTTCGTAGCGCGGGCTTGCGTAAGAGTACAACATAATTTACAAAAAAAGAGGTTGCCGTAAATGGCGTGATTACAGAATGCGCCAAGGAGGGTGCTTCGTAATCAAGGTTATACATAACAAATAAAGAACAACCCGCCCGACATTGATATATGCATATATTTCAAAGAAAATATAAAGTTACATCACTCATTGACATATAAACACAAAAGTAAAACAATAATTAACAGTAATAATGAATACAATTAACATATAGATTTAACAAATTTATTTCCAGCCGGTAGAAGTATAAGATGTTTTTGATTACATTTTAAATTTGAATGCGCATGTCTGCCACCTACTCTAATCAATCCATCGGATGGATCTATGAATGGATTAAGAAATTTCAACTTACTTGATGAAATGGACAATCCCTTTTCTAAAGCAGATATCTCTGGAGAAAAATATCTTACCTGAACCATTTTAAAAGTAGATTTTCTGCGTTTTTGTATTCCTCTTGTTCAAGGAATCCCCTTTTTTCCAGAAAATTTTCAATTTCAGAAGAACCTTAAAATAAATGCTAGAATTCTCATTAGTTTATGAAAATTATTAGTGACATTGAATAAATCATTTAAAAATTTAGAGTCATTAATTGAAATTAATGTTATTTTTGAAGTAGGCTTGAGTTCATTTATAAAAAGTTTGTCGTTTGAGACACTAGAAATTTGTACAGTCTGAAAGGTAGGAAAATTTAATTTTGAAATGTGTCTGGTCCTTTAAATCACAATTTACTTGCTGCAAGAGCTTTATCATCGAGTCCTTTGGAAAGTAAGTCAGCAGGATTATGCTCTGATGGAATGTGCTGCCATTGAAAGTTTTTTGAGAGTTGCTGAGTTTGAGACACCCGGTAGCTAACAAATGTCTTGAGTAAGTATGAAGGAGACTTTATCCATGCGGGGGCTATAGTTGAGTCCGAATATAATGTGAGGGATTTTATTTGCAGTTTTATTGCAGCAATCACTTTCTGTATAAGTTTTGAGAGAAGCAGGCAGGAACAAAGTTTCAGTCTTAGGATAGTCATGGATTCTGTTGGAGCCAACCGGGATTTACAGCACAAAAGTTGGCTTGTTGTTTCATCGGAATAGGATACAATTTGTACGTAAATCACAGCGCCATATGCCTTTGAAGAAGCGTCTGCAAATCCAAATAATTTATGAGTTTTGGGCTAACTTGCAAAAAACATGTGGGAACATGAATGGATTCTAAATCTGGTAGAGTTTTTAAGAAGTTTTCTCATTGTTTGGACACATCTGGAGGTAGAATTTCGTTCCAGTGGAATTTAGTAACCACATTTGCTGCATGAATATTTTTGCTTTGGCAATGTTCGGTCCTAGGAGTCCAAGGAGATCCTATATGCGAGTAATTTGTGAAAGCACATCCCGTTTCGTATATTAGCAATCTGTGCTGGTGCTAACTTTAAACGTAAAGGAACAAAACATTTCTAGAGTTTTGACCATTATTTCCTCAGAATTTCGATCAAGTGTGAATTCCTTAAGTTCAGTTGATGAAGCCCTGTTGGAATACCATTTGTGCAAAGATATATTTTGTCGTTGGAGCAGCTGGGTTAATTCTGATTTGAGTTTTTCAAATTTGCAAAGATCTGAAGCACTAGAGAGTCAATCGTCCATGTAAAAATCTTGAAATATGGTCTTTGAAGCTAAAGGAAAGTCACTTTCCTCATCTAGAGCAAGTTGTTGCAAAACCTTTGTTGCTAAGCATGGAGCCGATGCGGTTCCATATGTAACCGTTCGTAACTTAAAAACTTTAGTGGGTGCGGTTTTACTATTCTTCCATAAGATTTTTTGAAGTTTAGTTTGCGAAGGATTAATCTCAATCATTCGGAATATTTGTTTTATATCCGCAGTAAATGCATAAGCGTGTTTTCTAAATCTTATTAGAATTGAGAAGAGATCTTCCTGTAGCACTCCTCTCTTGCTTAATAGGTCGTTTTAAGAATTTCCACTAGACATTTTAGTACTCGCGTTGAAAACTACACGAAGTTTAGTAGTCTTATTTGATGAATGTAACACACCATGATGCGGTAGGTAATATCCGTCTTCAGTGTTTGAATCTTCTTTGAATTTTTCCATATGTTATAATAATTCATACTCACTGCGAAAATCTGAATAAAGAGTTCTCAAAGTGAAATCGCGTTTTAAACGTACCCATAACTGGTACAGTCTTTTTTATGGGATTGCTTTAGAATGTCCTAGCATATCTTCGCAAGAATCGGGTTTGAATGGCATTTCCACAACGATTCCACCATTCAGTTTTCTATAGGGGGTTTTTGCGAAATGATCGTTACAGTACTTTAAATCATTGTTACAGGTTTCATTAGTGTTTACTTCTTCAATTTCCCAAAAACGTATGAGAGTTTTATTAAGAATATCTAAGTTTTTAGTTAAAAAACATTGTTTTGGAGTATTATAAGTAGGGTTGTCTGAAATAGCACCTGAAACAAGATAATCAAAACAACTTGATTGTAAGAATAAATTGTCATCTATCATTATTTTATCTTCATTTAATAATGAAAAGAACGATTCAGCACGTAAAAGAATATCTATTTTTGAGGAATATAAAATGATTCATCAGCTAGTTTAAATTCACTTGGAATTTTTAAATTTGAAATATTTCATCTTTTAGAAGGTGTGTGAAAATAGTAATCTTAGGAACAATTAATAAATCTACTTCCCATAACGAGTCCTTATTTTCATTCTACAAAAAAGTTGAAACTTTTTTTTTTTTTTTTTTACGTTTACAGATGTATCTTTTAAACCGGCAATTGGAATATTTGTTTTTTCTTTTCTCAAACCCAATAAATCTGCGGCGGTGGAGGAAAGGAAACATGACTCACTGGCAGAGTCAATGACACCTCTCAAGGGTTTGAATTTCCCCAAGCGTCTCTGACATGTATTATTGCAGTGTTTATTAGAATGCTCTTCTTTCCGTTGCAGAAAAACGAAAGTTGAGGGTTTTCGTGCTTTTGCTTATCGATGGATTCTGAACTGTTAATTTGCTGATTTCGCACTTGATATTGCGTAGGCATCAATTGTTCGGGTTCATTCTCTTGGTGACTATTTGTCATAAGCGGCGGGGAATATTTATGAAGGATCATGTGATGATCTAATTTGTTTTTACAAACGAAACAAAAACTTTTAGATTTATACCTTGCTAATGAATGATATCCACTTATGGAATTCTTACAAAGCCAGCTTTTTTTAATTAAATATAATCATTCTGTGATAATTGCATTTCTTTAAATATGTTACAGTGATACAGAGCGTGTGTTTCCGTTTTACAAGAGCAATTCACAATTTAGGAGATTTGTCAGAGTTAAGAAAAAAAGATTTCGATTTTTTGTCATTAAATTTAGATGTAATGTTTGTTTGAATATTATTTAAAATTTTACTTCTCCTTTCTAAAAATTCCAGGAATTCACTGAATTCAGATATATTGTTATCTTTCAATGTTAATTCAAATTGTTTGCGAGATTCTCTATCTAATTTATCAAGTACAATGTTTAAAACCAACGCATCAGATAATTTATCTCTTGCGAAACCTAAAATTTTTAATGATATAAGATTTTTAAAAACAGTATCTATAGAATATTACGCAAATCTTTACCTGATTCTTGTTTTAAGGGACAAAGATTTAAAATGTTTTTGATATGACAGTCAACAATTTTTCTTTTGTTCTCATATCGTTGTTCTAAAGCTTTAAAGAGAGATGAAAAGTTATCGTCAACAGATTCTATGATTTTAGCTTCTCCCTTAAGTGATCCACGCAAATAATGTAATTTTTCATTTTTATTAAAGTCAGGGTTTTTACTAATTAAGCTATTAAACTGAGTTTTGAAAAGGTTCCAATCCTCATATTTTCAGCTGAAACGGAAGTGGGATTTACGGAAGTTTTATAAAAGATTTGTAAGGTTGATAACTGATATCTTCGTTTTCAACAGAGTCAATATTTATAATTTTTAATTTATTAATAGAGGTTTTGAGGCTTACCTCTAATTTTTGAATCTCATCATCTACTTCAGTAAGAGTCCTCGATCTTTTAGATTTCTTCTTCCTTGGGAATTTTATAGAACTCATCATTGAGTACTTCAAATCTTTGTTGTATAGAGAGTTAAGTGTCCAACTGTGCCTGAAGCTCAGGAATGTCCATATCATCTTGTCCTTTTGTGAGGGCATTATTTAATTTTCTCAACTGGCTTTTGATGCTGTCGCGATTTCGATTTAGCGGAGTTACGTCTGTCGTTCTAATGATCTGAATTTATTATTTTAAATTCAATTATAATGTATAAAATTGTTTATTCCATAGGATCTGGTTCACCTCCGGATCGCTACGGACCAAAATGTGCGGAGGTTACGTTAATTAAATACAAAAGGATTGTAAATAAAGCGTTTCTTTTGCTGCGTGTTTTCACAGCGTGGGTTTGCGTAAGAGTACAACATAACTTATATAAAAATAAGGTTACCGTAAATGGAGTGATTACAGAATGCGCCAATGAGGGTGTTCCGTGGCCAAGGGTATACATAACAAATATGGAAAACTAAGCATATACTTTTTTTTTAGCAAATGAAATGTTTTAAAATGCATAATGTCAAAGAACCATATATTGTTCAAAACAATAAGTAAATTTCTATTTTTAGTATTTTTAATATCAGTAAATAATCGTTATCGTTATATTAATGAATGAATGCATGCATACAACTAAAATATACAATCCAAAAAATTTTAACAGGAAATTTATACATTCATTCGGCGAATTTCTCACAATCAAAATATGTCAAGCATTTCTACTTGAAATTTAAAATTTACTGGGGTAACTTTTAATAATTCATATTTGATAAACAATCTATGCAAAATTAATTTTACTTTCAACAGTAGAAATGGGAATCACATAATTAAATCATAATCTTTAACCATTTACAGGACGAAATCCTAAATTCTATTGATAAAAACTATGTAATGTACAACTTTGACATGCAAGTAAACGGAATTCTGGATAGAGTTAATCATTTTGTCGACTTTACAGTGGCAGGAAATCCAACACCGACAAGTTTCTAACATTTGCATATCATGTTATATTCATGAGAAGAGTCACATCCTTATCTTCCGCTTCCTCACTTCCGTCTCTTAACATCTGAATCTGGTTTAGTAAACTTAATATTCTGATCAAGACTAATAGGCTCAAAGTATAACGGTAACAACTTGTTCATAAGAAGCTTAATGGGTTATCATCTTTTGAAAACATTAATTATTTTACTATAAATAAAATGAAATTATATCAAAAGAGGCATGGTAAACATAATTAATGTTATTTATTAAAACTAATGCTTTACAGGAAATATAAAATAAAATTGCTCTCAAAAATGGAAACTGTTTCTTATAGCAAGTAGAAAATCTGATATAATATGTATAATAGAAACTTGAAGTCGTTAAAAAATATTGCACATATTTATAATATATATATATATATATATATATATATATATATATATATATATATATATATATATATATATATATATATATATATATATATATATATATATATATATATATATATATATATATATATATATATATATATAATCTAACTAGTTCTATTAAGAACGGTTGAAAATAGGAAAAAGATTTCCAATAAAATACGGGTACAAAATATATATTTACAATTATTCGCTGTGCATACCATTTTCAGTTAGACGTTTCTAAATTGCTGGGAACTATACTATTGATGAAGGCAGACGATCAAGTTCTGGAATGCTTGGAATTCTGTTATAAACAAATTGCTAGCAAAGATATCATGGAATCCAGGCTGCTAGATTCAAAAATTTTTAACGATGAAGAAATATTGCTAAAATCACATATTTTGACGTGTGCAATGACGTATGCATTAGGGTTGCCAAAGTAGATTTTTCTGCAAAATCGTTGCAGGTCGTCATATGTAAGAAGTAATAGAAACCAGGCAGCCACTTACATAAGAATATCCGTAAAAAATAACCAAACTCAGAATTTAACATCCTGGATTATACGGTACTTGTGCTCAAATTATCTTCAATAATAAATTATTTAGTCGTGAATAAAAATATGAATTTAATAAATTCATTAACATTATTCATGCTATTGATTTTAGCTGGCTTTGCTATATTAGAATGCTAAAGTTAAATTGCAATAAAATATAGGTATGCTTTTTCAAATAAAAATGAAAGTTTTAAACTTTTAATTAAAATGAACTTTTAAACACTTCTGGTGTAATGTCCTTGGTTTATTGTGTAGGTTGTAAATCTTACTTTCTGAAGAATTCAGAGAGAGTTTTTAAGTAATAGAAGCTTATAAATCGTTCTTTTCCAATTTAATGTCTTTAAGTGATTTTCTTTCTGCATTTAAAATTTTTTTGCTTAGGCATATTCTTTTTAGACCTATGCTGCAGTCTATGTACCGGTGCAAAAATAGACCCCAAATGATTGATAAATCAATTGCTTTCCGAGTTTTCGTACGTTCACAGTTCATATTTAGAAAGCAATTTCTATATTGTAGTAGATTATAACTAATTTATTTAATTTGCTTATTTCACCTGTATTTGTTTCTGTTATTTATAATTTCATTATGCTAGTTATATTATTACAAATAAGTTTATTTTATTTACTTTTCAGTTCTTATGATCTTATTTCTGTGATAAAATGTGGCAATATTAATCAATGTAAGTTAATTGTTCCAGATATAAAGTATAAGAGGTAAGCAATGAAAAAATCACGTTATCTGTAAATTTTTGATCGGATATCATTTATGTAAATTAAAAACATGCATATAAGGTTTATATTTAATTTTTTAAAAGTTAATCAGATATCCGTTCAAAGCAAAAAAAATATATATTTTTGTATTAAAACTTTTAATTAAGCTCTTTAAAGACTAATTTAATTTTTAAATGTGATGAAAATCAAAATATATTGATAATTACCTATTAGAATCCTCTGCTATTAGATTTCCTTATATTTCAGATAAATGTATCAAGATATA
Source organism: Latrodectus elegans (assembly GCA_030067965.1). Lineage (NCBI taxonomy): Eukaryota > Metazoa > Arthropoda > Arachnida > Araneae > Theridiidae > Latrodectus > Latrodectus elegans. The sequence continues at coordinate 30,795,536 of CM057822.1, read as the reverse complement.
TTTTTTTAGGATATTTGAATCATCCCAAATTAAAATATTATTATTTTTCGTAGGGGAAATATTTAAAAAAAAATTGTCATTTACGTGGTACTGGAAATAATTTTAACTACATGAATCAACACTAAGTATGAATTTATTAACTATATCGATAAGAAATTATTATTTTGTTTAAATTATTAATGAATGTCCTATTTGCATCATAAATCTTGTATATTTCAAAGAATGACACAAAATCATCACCATAATCATACATTAATATAAACCATACCGAATAATAAATAGTGATCGAAATTGTTATAGAAATGTTCTTTAACATTCTTGAAGTGTTTTTACAACACACAGAAAAATTTAAAAACATTTTTAACTAAATAATGTAGTTTGTTTCACCAGAATGAATTTCATAGTCAAATTTCCATTTCTTTTGGAATAAATGTTAAAATGTTGCAGAAGAAACAAAAAATATACACATTTTGGTATTAATACATGGATTAAAAAGGTTTTTGAAATATTAATAAATAAGTGGTTTGATTTCATTTATTTACTTTTTAGCATGGTTCTTATTTCATTTCTACTCATAGAATTACTAATGTTCAAATAGCAATCTTACAATTATTTTTTTTCTCCTTTTCCTCTGAAAAGATGCTTATACTCATTCTTTTATAACTATACAAATTTTTAGAATTAATTTAAGACAGCTTTTTATATTACTGAAGTATTTTTTCTAAAAAAAGGTTTCTGACAAAAATGTGTCTGAACATAATTTCTAATCTCTACAAAACATTGATTTCACTTAATTACTTCTTATCTTTAAAATTTAATAGAAAAAATTATTTTCTCTCTCATGAAGTTTATTATTACTTTATTATTTTTTTATCAAAAGAAAGCCGAAATAATATATCTGCATATTAATTTTAAAGTAAATATTTATTATTATGCAAGTTTCCTTTGTGAGAAAATCATTCCTGGAAAGAGTAATTTTTTAGTGAACACAATAAAAGTAAATTATTTCATTATTTTTTATCCTTTTAATCACTATTTTGTATTAAATGAAAACTGCATAGATTCAAAAGGCTGAAATTTTATTTATAATTGTTTTACTTAACGTTAGATTTAAAGCAATACATGTAAATAAGTTAGAATTTCGTCACTTACTTAAAAACGATGGAAAAAAGAAGTTTTTATCCCTTTTTTTATTTTAAATTATATTAGTTAAGTAGAAAGACACAAAAAAATATTTATCAAGTTTATTATTCTTTTTATCTTAAAATTTTGTAAGCTTTGATTTCTGTTTCATATTTTTTCTAGTAATTGCATGGATTAAAAAAAAGTAGTTTTATGTACTTTGAGAGTCTCATTGTTTCAAAAATTTTCTTTTAATTTATGAATGTTATTCAACTGTCTCAAAATTATTATTATTATGTTGTTGTTGTTACTTATCTCAGGTTGTCTAGCTAAGCTAGACAACCCCCATAAAACCAAAACTATCTAAAATATCTACAAAACATTATGGGTGCCGAAGGACATCGTCTTTTTTCAAATTTAAGCATGTTAAGATATGCCCAGGGGAGGCCATATTGACGGAACACCCAGGACAATCTGAAAATGTCCTCTGCCGCTACTGAATGGTGCCTCATCTCGTGCGCCCACTCAGATAGTGGGAAAAAGCAGTTTGATAAGATCGTGGTCAAAGTTTGTAGGTCTCACCCGGTCTTTTGGCGAAGTACCATGGATGGTTGGGAGGAATTTTCATAAGCTTATTGAATTAAGTTTTTGCAAGGAAGAAATCTCACTAGATGTGAGTTCTCCACCTGGGTTTACTCCCTCTGACGCCGATCTGGCCAAGAAATCCGCTCCTATCATTGCCCTCTACTCCCACATGTGAAGGGATCCATTGGAAATGTACATTATATTATATCAATATTATTAAAATACTTTTCTTTATTTCACTAAGTAAAAATAATTTAACATGTTATTATTGAATATTAAGAAATTTTAAGAGTGTCCTAATTTTAACTTATTGGATTTTAATAATTATTTCCTCTCTATTTTTTACATTTTTGCTATAAAATAAATGAAGTAATTATTTTCATTATATTAATGGAAATTAAAATGTGTACAGAATAATGTACTGAACATTAACATAATTTTAGGTATCTAATTATTTATAATTACTTTTGTAGCATTCTTAAAAAATAAATAAAAATTGAAGACTATGTAAATAATATTCCTTGGTAATAGTTAAAAAAATTTAAGGATTAATATGAATGTCAAATAAAATCTAATATAAAAAAATCTGCAGAACGACAAAAAAATGGAATTGGTGTATTTTAAAATTCTAAAAGGTATGAACTCATTCAAATCAAAATTTTTAGGAATATTGGAATTAAATGCGTATTTCTTAACAAAGCATGTAAATTATTTAAAAAATGTATTTTGATACTATGAATTTGAAATTTCTCTGAATCTTATTAATTTGTTAAAAAAGCAAGCATAAATATTTTAGAAATATATTTTTAATTTCTTATTCATATACCAAGTTCTTTTTATTATTTTACTACACATATGGATATTTCTATGATATGAATTTTAAGAAATTTTTATCAAAAATGCATTAGTTTTCATTAATTTTAGGTGTGCATAATCAAAGTAAAATCTGATGTGAACTAGACACATCATATTTTTTTAATAAAGGTGTTTAATATAGGTTGCAAGATCTACAATATGTTGATTTCAGTTAATATTTAATTTATCCTGAAAGTATAGACATAAGTATGTATTAAAATTCAATGAAAAGTATATCACCATAATTCCATGGACATGAAGACCACCGAATAAATAGATGATAGTTCTCTTTTGAGAAAATTATATTCTTTACATGAATTTAATTTTCACATTTTAATCAGGTTAATTCATTCATGTTAATAAATTAGCTCTGCTTCTCTTTCTAGATTAAACTATTTACGGTATTTTTATGTAATTTGAATTTTATCAGCAATATTACATTCACGATAAATGAAATTTTCTTTGTGAGGATGAGCGTAGGATTTTAAATATGTTAACTTAAATGGCTTTTCTTGGTTTATACGAGGGTTGCTATTTATATTTCTGACCTAATAATGAAAAAACAAATATGTAGGATCGAAATTGGTTTTATTGTTTTTCAAAATATTCTCCATGATGATCAATACACTTTTGCATGCGTTTGAACCAATTTTCAAAGCACTTTTTCCAGTCCGACTGAGGTAACTCCAAAACATGCGTTTTGAATGCATCAACCGCTTCTTCGGGGGTTGAAAATCGTTGTCCACGTAATTTATTTTTGATGTGTGGGAATAAGAAGAAGTCATTGGGTGCCAAATCAGGGATGTACGGCGGATGACCCATCAGTTCGATCTTTCGCTCCGTCAGAAATGCCTTTGTTTGAGTCGATGTGTGAGAGCTCGCATTGTCATGATAAAGAATGATGCCTGTTCTTCTGCTTTTTTCGAATTTCTCCGATGACTTCTGGCAAACAAATGGTCGTGTACCACTCAGAATTGACCGTCCTGCGTTGCTCTAACGCCACTGTTGCCACATGACCGTTAATGCCGAAGAAACAGGCAATCATTTGTTTCGATGTGCTTCTTCCTCGAACAACTTTTGTTGGTTTTGCCTCGTCTTGGAAGACCTATACAGTTGATTGCTGTTTTGTTTCCGGCTCATATGCATAAGATCCATGATTCGTCACCTGTGTAGATGTTATACACAGCCTTTGATGTACCTTGAATGTATTTTTCCAACATTTCCTTGCACCAATCGACACGAGCCTTTTTTTGAGCGTTTGTCAGATTATGCGGAATCTAACGCGAACAAATTTTTTTACGCTCAAATGTTCATGCAATATTTTATTGATGCTAGTCATACTAATTTCTAAAGACGCCTCTATCTCACGGTATGTCACATAACGATCTTGCTTTATCAGTTCACGCACAGCATTGATCTTTTCTGGCACAACAACGGATTTTGGACGACCTGCACGGGATTCGTCCTGGATCGAACATCGACCACGATTAAATTCGTTATACCAATTTTTTACAGTGCTGTAGGATGGCGCTTTATCGCTGTATAAAGAATTAAGTTAATCGAAGCACTCTTGTCTTGACAATCCACGTCGAAAGTTATGAAAAATAATGGCACGAAAATGTTCACGATTCAATTCCATTTTTTGACAGAGAAGAACTTTTCAATTTACTTTCAACAACACAAATAAAGCTATAATGGTAAATCGTCTGCTGAATTTATGTTTAAAAATATCAAACTTTCGATTAAAATCGTCTTCGGTCGCCTAACAACACTTACTGTTGCCAAGGCCAGAAATATAAATAGCAACCCTCGTACTCAATTTAATTGAGCATTTTGGGAAGTATACTCATTAAGTGTAATATATCATCTTCAGCAGTTTCCAATTATATTTCATCATTTTATAAAATTTAAGAGGGGTAATTGCTAGTGATTGATAAGTTTACGCTCCACAACGATCAACGTCGATGGTGTATATATTGTGATATTAATTAATATGTCATTGCTTTTTCTAACAGTTTTAAAACATGTATAAATACACCATTTCCATTGCGATATAAATACTTGAGATAAGTTTTTTATTTCTATTTTTCATGATAACCTTTTTACCAATCTTAATAAGAATGACTAATTTTCTAACTTACTTAAGCAATTGTCCCAATAAATTAACGATGAAATTCCTCTAAATGACATCTCCGTCTATACAGATGCAGCGATATGGATATACGGGCAAACAGTGAAATTTGTACTGAAGGATGTAGGGAAAAATACACTTAAACAACCTAACTCAGATTTTAGTTCTGTGTTTCGAAATGAACTAGTTGAAATTAATATGGGACAAGAAAAAGTCAAGTGACAGCAACTGCGGAAATTTTGCATATAGTCTAACAGCCGTAATTCAATTCAACACTAAAAAAATTTGGACACACATAGGAGATTATATCTATTCTAGAAAACGTAAAGCCAGAACAAAGTGTATTTTCAACGGATTTCGATCAGTATCTAAGGGAAGAAATTGCCATTACACTTGCAAAAGTAAAAACATCGTGTTTCTTCTCCCTCAGAGCTAACAAATTCATAATTGTTCTTGAATCAAAAAGCCAAAAATAACGGAAACTGATTAACACCTCCACCTTATAACAAATATAAAATGAAAAGACCGGGACTTTCCATATCCTTCTCTTGTTTCCATTAGGCCACCAGCTGTCTCTCCCAATTTGCTTAGAGGGCTCTTAAGAAGTTTCACATATTCTGGAGTCAGCCAGATATTTCCTCTGTTTCCTGAATACCAGCAAGAACAGGCATAATTTTATAACTGGATTAGATTATAATGATTTAAAAGGAAATCATCTTATTGTATTGGACTATATACAGTCTGATTAAAAACTTTAAGGCCAGTAGACATTTTTAAGAAAATGGAAACATTTAAACTGAGGAATTAAAATACCATTTAGTTGATAATTATTAAGCTTAAATAAAAGTAAAAAAGTAAAAAAGTAAAAAATGCAAATATTTTATTATTAGAAAATATTAAGCGCACAAATGTATATTTGAGCCTGAGTAAGAACTTCAAGGCCAATATAGAAAAAAAAATATAAGAAAATATTACAAATTTTTAGAAGGTTGTGTAGGAGCCATTTTTTTCAAATTGCTTTAAATATTCTTGTTTCCATGGATTATACGAGTTTTTGACAAAGGGTGGGGTCGGTTTTACACATTCATCTTCGATAGTAGGTTTCATCTCTGCTATTGATGCAAAATGTCTCCCATTTGCTTAAACGCTTCTTGCTAAGTCACCCCAAATGGTCTTGATTGGGTTGAGGTGAGGTGATCTAGCTGGTCATTTCATAGTTTCAACATTGTTGACTTGTAACCAATTTTTGTGCTATTAATCAAATGGATCGATGCATTGTCTTGCTGATGTTTCCAATTTCTGCTAGCAAGACATTCAGTATTTGGCAAAAAATGATTTATTAGGACATTATGATATCCTTGTGAATTCATTCTACCTGAAACGAATGCAATAGAGCCCACACTATTGTAACAAATACATCTCCAAGTCATGACAGACCCTTCACCTAATTGGCGCTTGGAGAATGTTTCTTCTTCATTTCTTATATCATGCTAGTAGAAATTCCAGCCATCTAGTCCCTCCAAATTCCATTTTGTTTTCGTCAGAAAAAAATTTCTATCCATTGTTTGTCCCAGTTCATGACTTTCTGGCCAAAGTTCAAACGCTCTATTTTGTGCATCTGTAGTAACTGAGGCATAGACAATTTTTCTGTATAAATGTACCTTCCTGACCTTCTAATTGTATTAAAAATCACTTTTTACAAACTGTTAAACCTGTCGTCGGAATAAGTTTCCTGGTTTTGTACTTTCCAGAAGATGCAAGTTTGCAAACTCTTCTTCCATCACGTGAGGACAAAGCTTTAGGTCTTCCCCCAGTATTCTTTTTACCATAATTGTCTTTCAATTTTAAGAAATTGTTGAGTACAGTCTTTGATGTTCTTATCTTTATCGCAGTAGCACGACTACTAATTCCTGTTGAAGACAAAGCTTCGATCTGCCCTCTTTCATGATTAGTTCATTTCTTACCCCCACCCCTCCACAATCTTCATAAAAATCATCAATACTTCGAAGAAACGTATGACACATATGAAAACATTGCAGAGTTGTCACAAGCTAGCAGTTGAAATTGTAAATACATGAGTATATTATATTTATTTTTTAAAAAATGATTAGTAGACTTAAAGTTTTTACTCAGGCAGAATTACTTACTTTGTAAATAACCACATGTTTCTCGTAATTATTTGTTTAAAAATTATGCTTATAGCATTTATTTCCTATCAATGAACTTTAATAATTAATATTATTTGAATCTCTTTTATTTCATTTTACATTTTCCTAAAAAATGTTACTGGCCTTAAAGATTTTACTCAGGTTGTATTTTTTTATTTGCAATGGCCGGGCAACTACAAGGAATAGCACAAATAAAACGCATGAAAAATCACAAAATAGACATGAGACGAAGACAGGTTAGGTGAATACCGTGCATAAACGTAAACTATGTGACCGGAGTCATTGTCCCAAAAGTTCTCTGGCTTGCCAATAAAACAATGATTTAGAGCTGCCATGCAGTGAAGCACAGTGGTAGAGGTGGGTCATATTCATGGCCAATTAAGATTTAATTAGATTAATCAATTCATGCCAATGTGGTGCAAGTGTTCATACAGACAGTCGTGACCCTTTAGGAGTCGAAACTGTGCCACAACTCCACGGCGTGGACCATGTGATATATTTAGAAGATCGTCTTTCCAAAGCTTGGCTTTTATCCTTTCTTGTACCAGGCAACATTAAAGTCATTGGTTTCAATGATCTGGTTTGACCGAGTTGTACTAGGTGGGAGATTAGAAACAACAAAATGACAGATCCTCAATAATAGACATTAAACTGTTTTCTTTTATAAAACATTTTCCTTCCATACATTTAAACGTAAACGAACCAGACATTTAAATAAATTTTTATTTATTTGTTTTTATTTTAAGACATTTTCCTTTTATATAATTTGTATCGTTAAGTATATCTTATGAAGGATATTTGCTACTTATTTAGATTTTCTATATTCTTGCATAAAAATAAATAATCTAGATTGATTTACGTATACTTAAAATGATTGTTTAATGGTGTTTCATTTTAAATTATTAATTATTTTTTCAAAATTGTTGGTTATAGACACATTTAAAGTACTTTAAAAAGAACAAAAATTTTATTTATAATGTTCTACAGTTACTAAAACGTTGATTGGTTGTTGAGTCCATGGTAAGAACTACATCTGTTTACCTTCTTGATGTTTTTTAGGGTATAGACTCTTTCTGATTACAAATAAGTTTACGAATCAATTCATAACTTAAAATTAGAACACATTTTACTCATTTATTTCAAAAACATTTATGGTGAAATTATAATTTTTACTCCTCTCACAAATCACGCTTAACTTTTCTAATTGTCCTAGAAGTCCATTGAATTTTAATTTAAATTACAGTTAAACATTACCAGAATTTTGAAAACTCTGAGTGGAATTCCATGCAAATGGGCTAAATTCTCATTCTTTTACAACCAATAACACAAGGAATTTTAAATGATTAAAAGCAAATTTTATAAAATATAACAATAAATGAAATCTAAGTTAAATGTCAAATAATATTATTTTCAATTATATAAAAATTAAACAAATTTGACCCACATTGAGTACATGAAATCAATTTTAATTATTAAGTTAAGATATTAGAGATTTTAATAATTTTTGTTTATATATGTAATATTATGATACTATGAGTCATTTTTAATGACCTTGTGTCTTCACATTTCTCTCAATAAAATCTTTTCATGCTGTTCATTCATAGCCTCTCTAATATCCAGTTCTATCACACCATATCTGCACTATTAATTTAATGTAAATATATATGTAATTATTTTACAATTAATACTGTCGAGAATCGTGATATATTGTGTGATACTTGTTCATTTGCTACTAAATTGTATTACATAAATGTGAACATCTCTAAGATTTGTTTGTCTTTTAGTTTTGCTTCGTGTATGAAAACAGGAAGATTTACTTTCAACTATTCACATACTTTGTTTCAAAAATATCTCTTCAGAAAGAATATAATTTTTAAGAATATGTCTTAGTTATCTATTTTGAAAATAAGTTTCTCTTATTTGGTATTTGTTTTGATATATTTATGTATATAAGTTAAATTTAATATATATAGTTAATCAAGATTTTATATTAAAGATTAAACATATTTTACTCAATTTGTAAATACCAAAATTTAAAATTGCAAATTTTAATTATAATTGATTGTTACAACAATTACATCATGCAAAAAATCCTATATACAAGATTACAAGACCATTTTTATCCATTAATTCAATTAATGTATTAGACATCCGCTAAATTTAATTAAGTATGTATGTCCTAAATGTTAATTAAATGTGTATTCCCTAAATTTCATCTATAAGTAAGAGGATTTTATAAACGTGGTTTTGAATTACGTATTACATAAAATTTTTAAACAATATAACTCTAAAAATCAACTTATTTTAATCTGATTCCATTTTTACATAACATGCTGTTTCCTTCATTTAAGAATTCTCTCTCTCTTTTATGTCCGAAATATACTTCTATATTAAAATCATTTTATATAGCAGTTTCTATACTTTTGCTCTTGAAATTAAGATATTTTCAAACATGTGTACCTTTGTAGATTAGATGCCACATTTTTCAGTAAATGTTTTATATTTTAATGAAAATAGTTAATAATAATATTTTTATAAAGTTGATTTCAAACACTGATACCTTCCACAATTTGCTAAAATGATTATTTTAAATGTTAATTAGTTTTAATTATTCTTTAAGGCGAAAATACTGCAATCATAAATGTTTACTTAATTAACTATTTTAAATAGCATTTTATTGCAACACATTCAAATAAACTTAAACCATCTTTTATTTTTTATTTTATTTATTTCATCTCATGATTTATTCTTGATTATGTTTTACATTTGTTGTACCATCGGGGCCTTTGTAATCTTCGGGGCCTTTGTATATACTGGATGATTAAAATATATCGATTTTATATATATCGATATATATATATAAATACTACTGGTCAGAATGACTTGATATATATATAGCAGAACATATTGTAAGGCAATGGAATTTTATTTGGCATATATAAAAAGTTCTAATATATATATGCCGATAGATGGCGTATGCTCAAGGATATATGCTCAAGGGACATTGTCTAGATATATGCAAATTACTAATACGTGACATGCGCACATGACACTTAGCTGGCATAAAAATGCCTAAATGCTTCATCATGACTCTGACTATGAAGGATCGCGCTCTGCTCTTGAAGTTTTTATATATATATACGATATATATGACTGTGCACTATACAGCTATATAGGAAGTTTCGGACATATAAAATCCATATATATATGGGGTCCAATAACTGCAAAAGTCTGCGAAATATATGATATGCTATAATTCGAAGAGACCGGTTCATTTGACGTTAAACGGGTGGAGGAAAAAACCAGTTTCGGCTGTTTCTGTAAGTGGAATTTTATGTGGCTACAGCATTACAAGAACAAACTAACAGTGATGTTGGAATCAGCATTGACGGGAATTGGCCGAATGCTGGATATGCCGATCAGCACGGTGCGTAAAATCCTACGGAAGATCTTGCTCTGTTATCCGTATAAGATAACTCATGTGCAGGAAAATTTATTACCGTTTTAATAAAATACGTCAAACTTTTGCACTGCAATTTCTTGCCTGAATAGAAGTGGACAACGGATGGCCAGGGAACATTCTGTGGTCTGACGAAGCCCACTTTCATTTGCAAGGTTCTGTAAATACGCAAAATTGCAGGATATGGGCGACCGAGAATAACAGCCATATTTCAGTTTGAAAAGGTTACTGTGTGGTGCGGAATAACGGCAGCGTTTAGCGTTGGTCTGTTTTTCTTCGAGGAGATCACACCTGCGGGTGTTACCTGCACCGTTAATGGCAAGCGGTATAAACATTTGCGAAACCATGTCCTTCCGGCACTTCAGAATTTACTTCAGCAGCGTCATGCCATTTTGATGAAATGCCTATAAGGAAGAAATACCAATTCGGAGAGCAAATCGAAAACTTATGCTTTAATCATCAGCATAGGAATGCTTGATTCCATGAAGCTATTTTTTATTGTCATAATATTCTGTTGATCCGGAGTATTCTTGTCTTTTCGCTAAGATACAATCTTTAGTAAACAGCATTCATAATTTTTTTCTTTTGGCTAACAACATTTCTGTGTTTAACGAATACATTTTTGGACTTTCCTCCTGTTATTAAACGGACAGCGCCATCTATCAGCACATTTTGGAACTATTTTTTTTCGCTAAACATAATTCCATTGCCTTACTATTGTTTTGCTAAAATATCAAGTTAATCTGACCAGTAGTTTTAAAATTACCGATTTTTAAAATCAGGACTTTAATTATAAGCAAGTATATATATATATATATATATATATATATATATTATATATATATATATCATATATATATATATATATATATATTTATATATATTATATTTTATATATATATATATATATATATATATATATATATATATATATTATATATATATATATAGATATAATTGCATATGAACATTGTTTTTATAATACAAAAAACATAATTTGCGTTTCTGTAAGTAATTTTATTGTTTAAGTGTAATAGAAGAAAATAAACAATGAAATATATATTGATTTTATCATTAAAAACAATGTTTGATGAAATATTTCTGTTTGTTAAAATTTTGTATATGTTAAATCATATACAAAACATCAAAAAATTGTTTCCATGTTAAGTCATATAATATGTTTGTAATTCTAATGAATTTAAAAAAATGAATATTTTTTAACAAGGAAATTTAATTTAATTATTTTAATAAGGATAAACAAAAATATTTTTGCTGTGATTCACAATAAATTTAAAGTTTGATTTTAAAAATACAGAAAAAAAAATAAATATTTCCCTTTATTTATGGTTTTAATTTATAGACTGTAGAGAAATTTAATGGGATTTTTCATTAAATTCTCTGAAATTTTATCTTTACTTCATTCTTTAAAATGATTATTCTTCTTTCTTTAAAAAGAGTATTTTTATTATAATAATGTACATGTTCTTTATTTGAGTTTTCAAAGTAAATTTCCCATTTCATAATGTAACGAAGTCAATTTTGAGTAAGAAAACTTCAGGATTTAAGATGGAAAGAAATATCAGGTTAAATGTAAATATGTAATAAATAATATGCAAAGATATAACGTTTTTATTGCTTTAGAAATATACACATGGATACTTTTTATAAATGATGAAATGATTTGAAAGAGTTTAATGTAAAAATTGCTTATGTTTTTATAAGGGATTGCTTCATTTTAAGAGTATTTTTTAAATATGTGCCTTATTTAAATATTAGAAAAATACTTTACACCAAATATTTTGTTAGTTAAATTTTATAAATTGTACAGAACGAATCAAGAAATCAAAAGAGTGAATGCTTAAATTTGTGTTTAACAATTATGTTAAATATAACTTTAAATACTAAATATTTTAAAATACTTTCCTTCTTTTTAAATTCATAAATAATTATTTTTTGTTTTACATACAATCTTTAAAATAGTTGAGACTGTGTGGCAATGAAATGAAAAATTATTGTCCTTATTTAACTTGAAGTATTTCTAAAAGTATATGTTGAGAAATTGTTTTGAATTTTTTTTATAATCTTTAACATGATATTTTTAATTTAAAATGTATCTTAAATAAAAAGTAATTTTTTTTTCTTTTTCTTGATAAATGTGATTGCAATCAGTATTCAAAAATATAAGCTACTTCTATATTTAAAGTTTTGGTATTATATAACAAAAAATATTTTGATTTAAATTTATTTCAAATTGGTTCATATTTTACAAATAAATAAACATGTAATAATATTATTTAACAAGCCATTTATTTTTAAAATTAAAATCATTGATTATAATTAAATTGAAACATTTCAAATGAAAAATAAAATATTGCATATTTTTACGCATTTAATGAAAATTGAATAACATATTATTTTAATGATGTACATGTGTCTTTCCTTAAAATCATTCATCAAATTTTCCTTATATCTATTAACATGTTGTTACTTTGGAATGATGAAGTATTATTGCAAAATATGCAACCCATTTTTTCATTGTTATTATGAGCTTCAAAATGTGTTGCAAATTAAAAATTTGAAATAAAAACTTATTATTTATTTTTTTGTAAAATTTTGAAAATTTTTTTTGAACGAAAATATATTCTTTTATGTTCTCTATATAAAACACATTTGTTCAAATAACCCATCTGCAACCCAGGATTTCAGAGATTTTTGAAAATGAATATGATGTCACTGATCTCTACATTGAAAGTAATGTTGGTGAAAATATTTTAAGTGAAGTGAATGTTACACTAATAAAGTGTAATACGAACGCAATCAACTATCTCAAACCTTTCAATAATTCATTATATTCACTAAGCCTGTGTACCTCTAAAAACATTTCTTTCAAATTAACAGATTAAACGATAAAGACTATTGGTGTAAAGCTAATTTTTTTAGTCATCTGAAAAAAATATATACATTATTTTTCCTGTCTCAAAAAGGTTACATTGCATTCTTCAGGAAATTAGAATTTTTCTGCAAATAGGAAAAAAATATTTCTAGGTAATTAACGCTAATTTATCAATATTTGAAGATGAAACATGAAAAATGCATCCATCTACACATCATAAATAAATAAAATGAAATTTTAATTTTTATTTAGAAGAAAATGCAAATTAATGCTCAAAAATGGAAAATTTTACCTTACATTTTTTCAAATTTTTCATATTTTAGTGTAAACCTTATCTATGGTTACTGTTTTTCAAAAACTACAATATACAATTGATTCTGCGGTATACTGAAATCAAATCAATGTTTCAGAAAATTGATATTACAAGCAAGAAAATGTGAGCGATAAAGTAAATAATGCTTTAATATTTTCTTTGTTGAAAGAGAAAAATTCATTTTTCCTCTCTATATATGATAATACGTGTTTTTTTATAATTTTTAAATTAAAACAAATTCTAAAGTTTCTCCTAATATTAATGTTCATTTCAACCACCTATCGCTTTCATTATTTAAGAAAAAAGTATTGCATTTATTTTTTATTTTTTCTTTAACAATTTTTTTTCATGTAACATTTTATTTAATTTAATATGACAACTTTTGAATAATTTGTTTTAGTAATCACCAGTTAACATCTTTTCAAAAATTAAACCATTAGCAATTTCAAGTATTTCAATAATTAATTAATTAAAATATATTACATTTTTAATTGAGCATTTTTTATTAAACTTATTTTCCAAAATTGTTTTTTAAAATTATTTATCAATTAAACTATTTCAAAAAATGTCATAAAAGTCAGTTTGAATTCTTGGAGCACTTGCTTTTGTTTTAAATATTATTTTTTAATGAAATCTTGAAATAATTCCATAGAGATTTAAGAAGAAAATTATGATAATAAAATAGTTCAGTGTGTCACGAAAATGTCTAAATTAATATTAAAATAGGTGAATATTTATACTGTAATATAGTTAAATAAGTAAATATTTACTGTTCAATTCAAAATTATATGTCATTTCTATTAAATTGTATTTATCCGTATTCTGTAAGCATTTGCTTTCTTTACTGTTTGATTTTACTTACAACAATTGATGTCAAAATACTTTTGCAGGTATCTTCTATCTCTGCCTTTTAATAAATATAATATCCGTCTGTTGAAATGCATCCATTGACCTAATCAAAATTAAAGAATGTAAAAGCACTGTACTGAAATACAAGCTCTATTCTGACTTTTATAAGTAATTGAGGAAGTAAACTGAACTGAAAATATTTCTCATTTGATTCTAACGACAGCTAATTTCAACAAAGAAACTATTGATATAAGTGCAACAAAATAAGATTATTTCATACACTGGGAATAGCTTGCTTCTTCATTGGATTTCAAAAATTCCCATGGCAGTATTGTTTGTCTTCGTTAAATAATTGTAAGCAACTAAGAGAACAAAGGGCTTTATTTCTATTCATTGAACTTTCATTCTTTATTATTTCTAATTGTTACATTCTGCATGTTAGATAATAAGACTTAGAAATTTTCCGCACAATGAAATGAGTCACATTCTTTAAATAAATATTAGTTAATGAAACATATATTTCGATGCAAAAGGCATCATAATTAATCTTGTCTGATTGTTAACTGAATTTTGAACTAATATTCATTGAAGTATATGCATTCATGCACTATTATATAGATATTTAAATGACTCAATGTTTCTTTATATTTTAAAGATTTTTTATTTTAAGATTTAATTATTGATAAAAAATAATGTGTGAATTATTTTGGTTATTATATTAAATATTAGTAGAAATATATAACTAATTATATATTTTTATTAATATTGATAAAGAAGAAAAGATCTATTTGCTAAAACGCATTATAGAAGTGGTTAAATAATATATAAAAACAGAAATGGAGGAAATACGAAACAGTTTATTTCTCTTATTTATTTTGACATAAATGCATGCATAAACATTTTAAATGAAAAACCGTTAATGAAAATTATGTATGCATCAAATGAAATGTTACGTATTCCTCATTCTCAGCTTGGTGCATTAAAATGTTTAAAAATTTTATAACATTTTCCTTATAGTTGCATTATAGTGTATGTATCTTATTTAAAACATAAATAATATATGACTGTTTTCATTTAAACACAAAATACTTTTTTGATCATAAATGAATGAAAATTGTGATAATTATCTCATTGTGAAGCATATTTGTGTAAATAAATTTTATTTTGACATTCCCAATATAAATTTTCAGTTGTGGAAAGTGTATGAATAATTGTAGTATTTTCTTTAGATTTAATTAAAAATACGATAACTATTTTTACGTAAAAATAAACTTTAAATTTCGTTTTTCTGAAAAAAATGTGAAAAGCATAGATTTTAAACACATTTTCTATATTTTACTAAAGAGCCTTCGTTAATAATTTGTTTTATTTCAATCATTCATCCGGGGATTAATAAATATTGCTAATCTAAAGTTATGTATTATCTAACTTTAAGCTTACTAATGTTATATAATAAATAATACTAAGCTTAAAGTTAAGTTCTTAAGTGAAAACTAAATTGAGATGGAATATTTGCACGAGAAATTTATTGTAAATACCTTTTACGTACATGTAGATGTCAGTACATAAATTATTGTACCATTTGTGCATGTACATAAAGGATACAATTTGCAAGCATATTTTTACATAAATTTTATAAATATTTGGAAATATTCTTCATTCAGATATTACTGTTTACAGAAATTGTGTAAAAGTGGAATATTTACCTATCATAATCAATAAATTTTAAGAACTATTACAATAATTAAAATTCACGCTAAATACTCTACAATTTTGTGTAAGAAAACATAATTGTTTTTGTAATTTAAGATTATTCACTTTAAAATTTTGTGTAATTATTTATGGTTTTATGACTGAAGCAAATTGCTAATCATAGAAACTATCGGATATGATATAATAATTTAAGTAATCTTTTTGGTACTTTTTGGTTTTAATTATATGTTGAGGGATATTATTTCATAGAAATGTGGCTATAAATTATTTCCATTTTATGACTAAGGAATTGATAAAACATTTGTTATAAAAAAATTTAATTTACTTTGAAATTTATGAATAAATCAAACTTAAAATAAGCTTTTGGATATAGATATTAATTAAAAAATGAAAAAATATATTGTTGGTATTTTATTTAATTAATATAATTTCCCTGTAGCTCATGCATATTTCTTTAACTTAAAATATTCTTTATATATTCTTCAATTCATATTTTATTATATTTTTTCATGTATGATGTTTCTTATACGTCATAAAAAATAAAGCAAGTCATTCTAAAGAAGATGAAATTTAAATAATATTGATTTTTTTTAATGATTAATTGTTTTTCATCAAAATATTAATTTTTGAAGTACAGTCTAATTGATATGTATCTTCAGATTTCGGAATGTAAATTGAATAGCAGATGTTATTTCATAATATATACAATATTTTATTACTTAGTAGTTCTTCCTCTGGTATATTATTTATTGTATTGTGTATACATGAGACATATTGAATTCAAATAATCCATATAAATTTCTTATAAAATGAAAAAGCAATAAAATTTTTTGAATTCAGCTTCATAATTAACCAAACCAATTTAACTTTATTAGATTATTATTAACTGACAAAACAATTAGAAAATTTTATATTTTTAAACACAATGAAGCAATTAGATAATGTTATATTAAACAATTAGGTATTAATATATTTAGTAAAATATTTTGGCATTCAACCAAAACTTGGTTCAAATATCTATACAAAATCTATTTCCCAGAAAATGTATAAAAAAAGTCTATTAATCCTGTTCGATAATATACGTTTCAAACTTGAAACATTATAAAACATTTGAAAACTTTAGAAGGTAAAATCTTTGTTACAAAAAGCAAATTAAGTTTATGTGATCAGGAATACAATAAATTTTATGAATATTTTTTGTAATACTTTTGTTAATGATGAGAAAAGAAAAAATTATATTCTGAAGCAAATATAATTTTTGAATTTCAAAACAGTTTTATTTAATTTATCAAAGAAAGTTTCCCATTTTGTATTGCATTCAAAAATAATATTTCATATCAAATTCATTTCTTAGGAATCTTTCTAGATGAAAAAAAAATAATAATCATAATTCATCAAGAAAATTAAAATACTATTGCATATATGCTAAAGCAAATAAATTTAAAGTATTATAACCCTCAAAACATTAAAATTAAATAAATATATTTACCTAATAAATTTATCACCTAAAGCCTAATCATTTTAATTTAAAACCTCGTTTTCTTTATTACATTGGTTTTGAAATCTTATAAGAAAAAAGAGAAAATTAAATATGTAATAATAAAACAAAATTTTAATCACCTAAATATTAATTTCTTAAAATAAAATATATAGAAATATTATACTTATTCATATAATGTCATGGTGTTTGTGTGATTGATTTTTACATACATTGCATTTTTAGTTAAATTAAAACAATATACACATTCTCCAATAGAATACATTGTATTAAGTTCCATTGATATGTGAATGAAAATACTTAGCAGATAAAGAAGAAAATTAGATGGCAATAATTTTCCAAATTTGAAAAGGTAATTTTCTTTGAAATATAAGTTCTCAAGGGAAATTATAGTGTTCTTCCAATTAAGAAAATGGGAAAAGGAAAGGGTATCAAACAAAAATTATTCCTTAACTGAAATTTCCGTATATATATATATATATATATATATATATATATATATATATATATATATATATATATATATATATATATATATATATATATATATATATATATATATATATATATATATATATATATATCTATAAATCCTTTGGGAATAAAGGAATTTAAATACTAATGTTTGATATTAGTGCAGTATACTAATTCTTTCGGATTACCAAGAAAATTGGTATTTACTTTTAAAATAATGCTTGCTCTTGGTGCTTTTATTAGTTATTAAGAAATTCTAATAGGGGTTATTTAATCGTTTATTAGTTACTGAATAACAAATGCATGATATAAAATGAAATTGCTGTTTTAAATAGCAGAAAAGAGACTTTTTAAAAGTTCAAACATTTGTTATTTATCAGCCATCTATGATTTACTCGTCAGTTCTGAAATGAATGTAGTTTTAGACAGATTGAAACAAGACTTATGTCACAAATTAATTTTATTATTGGTATTTGGATACATATTATATACATTACATAAAATTTAAAATATGTTAAATTACATTAAGTAACACATTTAGTTTAAATAAAATTGTATACATGTATACAACACTATATTTTTATATGTAAATCAATGTGTATTAAAATTCACCTATAATTTAAAAAATATTCAAATCTATGATAATGTAAAATTTACTATAAAATAAGATATTCTGAAATGGTTGATGTTCTCTATTTGCTGTTTAATTTGATTTAATTTATGTTTTTTCTTTTACATATTAGATATTTTTTCTTGAATTATTTATTTTCTTATTGTATACTACAATTTATGCAAGCCAGGCATAATTATTTAAATATACTTTCTGAAAACAGTAAGAATTCTAAATGAATTATTTATTTCTTGAAGCTGTGTCCATTTATATTTATCATATTCATAGAAAAAATTGCATTGTATAAATCTTTAAACAATAAGGTGTGAGAAACACAATCAGATTTAAAAACAATTTTAACATGATAAAATAATCTAAAATTAAAATATAAAATATTTGATTAGCTGTTTTATCGTACTTTTCATGGCATAGGAAATGTAGTTTGAATTATTTTTTTCTTTTTAAAGTGTGAAAGAAATTTATAAAATTTTCAAGATAAGAATTAAATTTTTCTTCAGTAAATTGTTGACATAAAAATAGTTTATGAATATAACTACTTCAAATTTATTCAAACATTTAATTCAATTAAAATAAAACCATTTAGCAGCATAATTATTGGATTCTACCGGTAAGTAATTTCACTTTTTATGAAAAGAGAATACGTATAACTAACAAAACTTTTATTGAATTGTATACTGTCAATTTTTTAATCCAATAATTTTCACCATCTTTTCGGTAATAGCATGATTCCACACTCATAAAATGGTTGGTTTTTACTACAAAAAATCTTATCCAGGTGAGTAAAACGAAAAAAAAACTTTCGAACAACCCAACAGTTTTTAATATAAAAACCAGTCAGTTTAGTATTATGAATTTTAATATGAAAATAATGTTAAAAATGTATGATAATTAATATCAATATAATACAATATGCTAATTATTTATATTAGAAAATGATTCATTTTAGAATTGGAATAAAAAATATAGAGTATAATATTTTTTAGTTTAATGCATGATATGCAAATTTTCAAACGGAAATTTGAGAAATTAAAAAATTCAGTTTAATAGATTATCATTAATGTTTTAGAGTACCCATAATATAATACTGTTTTTATTTGTTAATGTACTTTATAAAATTGTACATACATATATATGATTATATATGCATATATTATAAAATATAAAGACATGCTACAGTAGAAAAAGTTAAATTATAGTAAGATTAATTAATCGAATCAAATAAGATGTGAATATATAAATATTATTTTTCCGTAACAAATAACTGAATTACTTTTTAAAAGATACATTTTTATCTGCATAATAATTTAAAAATTTCATAAACAAATATTTTCATTTGTAATATAATTCAAACCTTGTTTATGATGATTTAATTTTTGAAGTAAGTAATATAGCATAAAAATATTTATATAAATAACATATCTAAAGAAATTTGGTAACATTTTTCATTGTACTTCATTTTTAAATACCTAAAAATATTCCTTATTAGTTTTAAAATTTATTTCATTGTTTTATGAACTAAACTCTAAGCATTTTCACTGTTTAATTTTAATCAATAATTTGAATAATCTTTTACGAAATTATCCTGGTTATTATAAATTGCGTAGATAATATTCGTATAAAAATAATTATCAACTGATGTATGTAATATTGTGGTTGTTATAATATATAAATTATTAGAGCATTTTAAACTTCACATAAATGGATAATTTTTTATTGAAATAAAATATTGATTTATATTCGATGATATTTATGAATTTATATTTTCCTAAAATGTGATATACTTTTAAAATTATATTAAAAAAGTATCGGATAAAAACCGGTTAAAAATAAGTGATAGGTTAGAACCACTTTGGTGCATTGCTATTATTATCTTCAGTATATCTACAATCAGTTAGGTATTTTGTCCGAAGCTCTAGATACGAAAAGGATCATTTCAATGAATCTTTTTGTAGTAACTCAAGTTAACTATAAATGTACGTGTAATTTTTCACTTATTGTAACAGTTATTTAGAAAAACTGTAAACTGTGTGTGCACATTAGTGTTATCGACGCAAATGCAGAAACATTGATATTTAAGTTACAGACTATTGGGGATTTGTTTATTTTCAAAGTTTGTGTGATATATGCTTATATATATATATATATATATATATATATATATATATATATATATATATATATATATATATATATATATATATATATATATATATATATATATATATATATATATATATATATATATATATATATATATATATATATATATATATATATATATATATATATATATATTCCTGAACTGTCATGTTGTCATAGAAATGTCCGAGCAAGACCGAAAGGTTGATATTCCTTATGATCATATCTTTCATAAGGAACATCAACCTTTCGGTCTTGCTTAGTGCATTTCACAAACATACTATTGAATATAAAATATTTAATTTATAATTTAAAAATATTGGAATTATTGCTTACAAATATGTAACCGAATAAATTATAATTTCATATATAGATCTTTAAATATGAATTTTAAGCCTATATCTAAAAGAATATATACTTTATATGTAAATATTATCTTTAAGAATTTTATAAAATTTCACAGTCCACAGATCAAAAATTGTAAACTATATCAAACATTATAAAATTATTTTTACATCAAAATAGCAAAAAATTTAAACCATTATTGTAGGGAAATTTTCTCATGAATATCTTAAAAACTAATAATTAAAAATTTATTAATTTATAAAAATATTTCCCTTCACATATTTTATTTATGGAAAATCATAAAAAAGTTTCCATGATATAAATATAATTTAAATTATGTTTTCCTCTTTTAGAAATACTACCGGATATTAAAAATGCAACTTCAAGAAAGAGTGACAAAACTTGCTAACAGAGAGAAACAGCATTGAACAATGAGGGATCTGTATTTCAAAATGGTATGCATAACACAAAACGAAAACAGTGTTGAGTCAGTAAGTTGTTGGACCATTGTGGACTGAGATACGCGAAACAACACGTCTAAGCACAGAGTTGATGAGAGTATGGATGGCGTATTGAGGAGTTGCTTTCCCTTTCCTGTCAACCATTTTCCAATTTGCCTCTTCTGAGAGGCAAGGGCTGGGTCTACAAATGGGAACAAATTAAACCCCAAATGGGGATTTCTTACGCTTTCCGCTTTCCTGGTCACTATGCTTGGAAGATTCCTCCCTATTTGGGAGAAATCTTCTAAGCATGGCGACCAATAAAGTGTACACTTTGCAAGGCATGTTATGAAATGCAAGCAATGTGTGGTTGGTACTCATCCTGCTGATAATATGCATTAAGCACACCCTTAAAAGAAGGGAATAACTCTTGAAAATAAGGGAGTAGCATGGGCTGTAGTACATCATCCAGGTAACGTTAAGCTGTCATAGTGCCGTGAATACAAGCTAGAAATGGCTTTAAATTGTACGATATGGCACCGCAAACCATGATTCCAAGTTCTCGCATGGTGGAGCATTCCATATGTGTTGCAGAATCGGGCCTGTCTTCATATAGACACCACACGCGTGTTCGGCGACTATCATTGAAGAAAAAAAAGCATGGCTCATCTGAGAAAACTATTCTGTGCTACTCGATCTTCCACGTCGTTCTTATTCCAAACTATTCCATACATTGGTGTATTTGCTGTGTGGTCAATGGCAGCCTTCTTAACAGTCTGCTGCAACTGACTCCATAGACGATAGCCAAGCATTTTCTGCAATTACAGCCATTCTTTGCTACGAGAACACACTTTCAAAAGATTATTTTCCAACCAACAACGATGACATGAATATTGCTTACTTCACCGGTTCCTCGTCTTATATCTTATTCTATATGTGCTGGAAAGCTGCGCCTTTCACATCATTTGAATAACTCTAGCCTAAAATTTGCAAAATTTTCTGGCTACATCTTTTTCTTAGCGTTACATTTTTAATGTCGGGCAGTGTATGCAAATATATCTAGAAATTTTGATTCATAAATGATTCATTATTTAATTTCTATGATAATTTCATTTTTTGTGAATTTCATTGTGATTATAATTTTATTTTTCTTAAATATATTTCTACTTATCTCAAACTGAGACATGTTTATTTACTTAATTATATTATGTATTTAAACTTTTTCATAAAATTATAGAGTATGATAAACCAAAATTATGTGCTAATTTAAAAACCAACAAAGCATATTATGAACTATTAAATGCAAAAAATTGTCTACAAAATATCTTAAGAATGCAACTGAAATATTTTTATAATATATTGAAACATATATACATTTTTAGTAAAGAAAATAACCCGGTACACACTGTAAATAACACAATTCCCTAGACATAATCATCTATAAATTTGGTATTCAATTTGTAATGCAGATGTATGTTTTTCCAATGTATGTTTTTATAGGTATAATGATTTTATAAGAAATAACAGAAAAAACTGAGATTGCTCTTTACTGATATAAAAATAAACTGATTGAAATTACAATTTTTGAGAAACTCCTAAGTAGAAATCGTTCCTAGCTTATTATGAAGTTTCTGCATTTTTCTGATATTGATAATTTTGACAAAAATGAACATCCAAATCAAAATCTTAATAAAATATGGCCAATTTTTCATGACTTGATGGCAAATTTTAAATTTTCTATGTACAGAAGTCCAAGAAAAGATAAAATCTGATATTCTTTAAGGCCAGGCTTGACGTGGGTACAAAACATTCCATTAAAAAATCTCGTTTTGGAATAAAATTGTTTGTACTTGTTAAAAAGGAGTTATAAAGTATTCACAGTATGATTGTATACATGGGAAAGAGTCAAACTTTGATAAAAACTGTGAGAACTATGGAGTCACAACAAAATCAATTATGACGCTTGTTGATCATTTTCTCGGCAAAGTTTACTTTCTAATTGCAGACAATTTCTCTCCCCTAAATTTGCTTAACGTTTTATCAAAAATACCACTGACGTTTATGGAACTCTTCGTCCTAATTGGTGTGATTTGCCAAAAAAAAAACTTAAAAAAAAATAATAAGTAACGTATTTTAGAGAATGGTGAAACTGCCATTTTCCAAAGAGGCAAAATTACCGTAGAGAAACGGCGTGACAAAAATATTTATTGCTTCTTAACTCTATCCATACAACAAACTTCTCTGAAACGGTAAAAAATTTATAAAACCAGCTATTTTCATAGATTATGAAGATGGCTGAATTAGATAAACCGGATCAGGCTCTAGTTTGCTAAACAACAGATTGCAAAAGATAGATGAGTTATCATCTGACGAAATTTTTCCATTTGTTAGATATGATAATTTGGATTTCCTTTATCTTACAAGAAAAACAGCATCTAATCAGTGATAATTATAACTTCCACATGAATTTCGTGGATTACATAATTGAAAAATACTATGTTGTTGCACCATGATCCACGATCCACTAAAAGACAAAAGTTGCAAAGTGGCTGTCCGGTTAATATGTGGTTTGGGTACTCCTTTCTCGCCAAATGGACAATAAACGCGCCTGGCTATTGGTAACCCTGGCTATTTCATCCGAAATGCATTCCTAATGTCAAAAAATACACTAGAATAAGAAAAAAAATACATTGTTGTCTTTGTCCTACCAACGGTGAAATTCGTTAAAAACACGGATTTCGATTTCATCGCCATAGAAACACCGTTTTTGCGTAGTGTCTCTCGGAGCATTCAACTCTGCCAAACAAAACGCAAAAACGCGCCAGTTGGCGACTTTTTGAAAATGCACCGAACAGGGGACTCAAAGCAGATTTTCACCGGCTGTCCTATACTACTTATTGCTAGTTCCTTTCAGGACATAGTACAGTCGATATCTTCAAAGAAAAATAATCCGAGAAAATTTATTGTTTGTTTTGCGAAAAAAAATTAACGAAAATCCAGATACCAATGCACTGAATGTTTTCAGAATTTTCATG
Source organism: Latrodectus elegans (assembly GCA_030067965.1). Lineage (NCBI taxonomy): Eukaryota > Metazoa > Arthropoda > Arachnida > Araneae > Theridiidae > Latrodectus > Latrodectus elegans. Next base: position 30,770,885 of record CM057822.1, on the reverse strand, counting down.
GTTTTCTATCCTGCAACACCTGAATATGACCCTATTTATGTGACCAAATATATAACAATATATGTGAGTGATATTAAAATATCATTGTTTTTTATGGTGCCCACATTGCAGGGTAACAAAGCATTGTTTGTACAATAGGAGCAAAAATAAGATTATAAAAAATATAAAATAAAATTATATTTGGTAAATTTTAATTATATAATATAATTATAATATAATTATTATATATATATAACAAAGCATTGTTTGTACAATAGGAGCAAAAATAAGATTATAAAAAATATAAAATAAATTTATGTTTGGTAAATTTTAATTATATAATATAATTATTATATAAAATATTAAAATTTATACATACTTAACTTAATATATTGAAAATAAATGTTTTTCAGGAATAAATTTTTATAAATAGAACTTTCATGTGAACTTTGTGTTTCTATTTCATTGAATTATGTTAATTATTTGCCTACTAGACAGATCTATATCAACATAATTTCCTATGAACCATAATAATAGTTACATAACAAATAGCTAAAAGCCAATGGAATATACTTCAAGTTTATAGACTTTATTTATAGATTAATAATTTGTTTAGGAAAGATTTATAAATACCATTACTAAAATATAATGGAAGAGGAAAAAACATTTTACACAGCTATCAGCTTGCGTAAATATTTAGCAAGTAGTTCTTCTGAAATATCTATCATTAAATATGTTATATTTATTCATTAATTTATTTTTATTCAATATTTATCTAGAAAGAAGTAATCATTTTCATTCAAAGTTTTTTCCTGTTCCACAAATCTCTTTTCTAAAGCTATTCAAACAAATTTGATTCATTAGCATAAATCATATGCAATTCTTTAATAGTTAAGCTTAATTTTATTCTCAAAACAACAATTTTTTACCCTAATGTTCAATATAAATGATGACTCTGGTGAATGCAAAAGAAAATTGTTTTTTAGGTACTAAGACGTGTACAATTACTTATTTTACATTAATCTTTAAGCAGGATTATTTTCTCACACTTTAAATGGTTAAGATTGGAAAATTTTTCAGACATTACTGGACTTTTTCTGTACAATTAAGCTTAGATTTAATACCATTTCTGTAATTCATCACTTTTAATTGCTCTGCAAGAGAAAAATGTAGCAGAAAATATTAAACACTGAAAAATAATTTATTGAATATTTACATGCATGAAAATTGAAAAACATTTATTGCTTTTTATAAAATTAAAAAATGAACATTTATGGAAAAATAAAATTTAAAAAAAGATATGCATTTTCAATGTAATCAAAAAAATTAATTTTTTTAATTCTGATTGAATTTAATGAAATTTATTTTTAAACTCAGCAAAAACTAATCCTGTATAATTATTTTAACATAAATAGCGCTATAATATATAATGTCATTTTACATGGTTGAATAAATTCAAAATTCTGATTTGAGGTGAACAAATATTTTGAAATCAACAATTTTCAAGTGTAAGAAACTATTTTTTAAAAAAAAAAAAAAAACTGCACTTACATTTGAGTTAATTTCTGCTTATACTTTTAAGAAAAATGTAATGTATTTTTTTATTCATGTATTTCTGCAATTAAAATCAGTAAAAGATGATTGAAATAACTTTGTCGTGAAATTAGCTTATTTTTAGGAATATGAAATCGACATTATATTAACAGTTATGTAACAAATCCTTAACAATATTTTTTTACCATAGCAAACAATAACAGAAAAATGCAATGGACGATAAATATGTTATTCTTTTGTGAATGCCTGACTCACATGTTTAGATAATTCCATAAAAAGCATAATTTCAAGTAGAGGAATTATTTCAAATTTTTCTTTATTATAAGATTTGCTTTTCATTATGTTTATCGGTATCAGTACCAGAAATTTAACATCGCATATTGATCACTGCATATTAGTGTATGCCAAGTATATCATCACATTTCAGTATGAGAAATAATCACAAACAATTTTGTATCTGATATCATCAAGAGCAACTGCGTAATGATTTTATTTTTTTGAGAATTTTCAAATCACTTGACTTTAGAAAAATGATTTTTAAAGATATTATTTCAATGATTAGGTCTATATTCTCTTTAGGTAGCCCTTTATTTCAAAATGCTCATTGATGGAGATTAAGATCCCTTTTATTGCGATAATTAAATCATGGATGAATCACTTAAGAGAGAAATAAAAATTATATAATAATACACTACTGGCCATTATATATAAAATTGCTACACCCAGAAGGTGACATGCTACAAACGTGAAATTTATACGAAAGAAGGAAGGTGCTGTGATATACAAATGATTAGCTTTTCAGTGTATTCAGACAAAGCAGGCTCCAGTAGCGACATCTACATCGTGTTTAAATGAGGAAATTGTTCAGCCGGTTCCTCATACACAAATTGCATTTAAATGTTGATGCCTGGTGAAAAGTTGTTGTGATGCCTCGTGTAAGAAGGAGAAATGCGTACCAGCACGTTTCAGTCTTTGATAAAGGTCGTATTGTAGCGTACCGCGATTGCGGTTTATCTTACCGCAGTATTTCTGCTTGCGTCGGTCGAGATCCAATGACTGTTAGCAGAATATGGAATCGATGGGTTCAGGACGGTAATACGGAATGCCATGTGGGATCTTAACGGTCACCTATCACTAGCAGCCTAGAAGACAGGCATATTATCCGCCTGGCCGGCCGTAATAGATCGTGCAACCACGTCACGAGCAGTGAGTCAAGAAACGGGGTCGTTTGGAAGACAACAAGTGTCTGCACGAGCAGTTCGACGACGTTTGCAGCAGTATGGACTCTCAGCTCGGAGACCATGGCTCAGGCTTCCCTTGACGCTGCGTCATAGACAAGAGCGCCTTAAATGGTGCGATCAACGACGAACCTGGGCCCACGAATGGCGAGACGTCTTCTTTTCAGATGAATCCAGGTTCTGTGTACAGCATCATGATGGTCGCATCCGTGGTGAACGCACACTGGCAGCCTGCATTCGTCATCGTCATACTGGCCCATCACCTGGCGTGATGATATGCGGTGCCATTGGATACACGTCTTAGTCACCTCTTGTTCGCATTGACGGTGCTTTGAACAATGCACATTACATTTCTGGTTTGTTACGTGGCTCTACCCTTTATTCGAGTCCTGCGAAACCCTACGTTTCAGTAGGATAATGCCCGACCGCATGTTGCCGGTATTGTACGGACCTTCCTTGATACGGAACATGTTCGGCTGTTGCCCTGGCCAGCACGTTCTCCAGTTCTTTCACCAATAGAAAACGTCTGGTCAATGGTTGCCGAGCGACTGGATCGTCACCAAACGCCAGTCACTACGGTTGATGAACTGTGGCATCGTGTTGAAGCTGCATGGGCATCTGTACCTGTACATGCAATCCAATCTCTGTTTGACTCAATGCCCAGGCGTATAACTGCTGTTATTACTGCCAGAGGTGGTTGCTCTGGGTACTAATTTCTCAGGATCTATCAAGCCAAATTTTTTGAAAATTTAATCACTTGTTATTTCTACTATAGTATATTTGTCCAATAAATATCATTTTGTTATCTGCATTTCTTCCTGGTGTAGCAATTTTAATGGCCAATAGTGTATAATAGGGAATCAAACTTAATGTTTTACAACTGAGATTTTACCGTATATTTATGTATTATTTACAGAAATTGGGGCTGCTTCGTCCTTAACATATTTTTAAATTAAATTATTTGGTAAAGAGTGTATCAATTCTCATCTTCTTCATCAGTAAAATATTTCATTTAATATATATATATAATTAATTAATTTTATTACAAGACATCCTGAATGTAATTAATCATTATGCAGCAAAATATATTTGAAGTAATTTAAAATTGAGAATAAAAATTATATGTACTTTATCTCATTTTATTAATTTATAAACCTCTGTCGTTTAAGCTCATTTTTTTTAATTATTTCATTTTCGAACAAGCTTATCTAAGATTTATTCTCATTATACAGTTTCAAATGTAGAAAGACTGCTTATATATTTTAAATATGAATGATACTTTTACAGATTATTAAATTCTTTGATTAATCTGATAAGATAAAGTATAAATACACACAAAAATTTCTTTTATTTTTTGTATTTTTGTAATAATAAATGCACATACTTTAGTTTTATACAAATAACAATTGTAGGTTTTTAATGAAAATTTGTTTATAACACTATTTGATGGTGATGAATTACAATATGTTAATTGAAAAATACATTTTTATATAAATGAAAACAGTTGCCATTAATTGAAAGTCATTATAAAACGACTTTCTTTTCAAGAAACTATATGAAAGGAAATAAGAAAATTTCAAACAATTCATTAAATCAATTGCAATATATATAACTGATTATTCAGTTAACTATTATAAATGATAAGTCAGTAAATAATAATTAATTCTTATCCACATATGTGAGAAATTAATGCCGTGGCAGGATTTCCATTTTAATTCAGTGCAACTGAACTGTAATCCCACGTTACATAATACTCAAATACAAAGAATCCACACACAATGGGGACGAGTCCAACAGAAACACAAACCCTTTGTTAGTGATGCAAGCATAATTCAATTTAAGAGCTGACAAACATTCTGCCAGGGGGATTTCTAATGTTAAATCAAGCTGATTCCAATGAAGTATTTGAGCAATTCACATATCTGCATTATTTAATCTCCTATGAGGATTCCATAATGTTAATGATTTTTTCTTCTTCAACTAGGGAAGTCAATAATAAATTTAATGCTTTTATTCTTGATAAAATTCTTATAATTAAGTAATACTTTAAAAAAAAGTAATGTTTTTTATGTGTTTGAAAAACAGTTAGTAGATTTCGATTTATTAATATAATATAAGCTTCATTTTTTTCGTTGACTCCTTCATTTTTTTCGTTGATTCCATCATTTTTTCATTTTTTTCGTTGATTCCTTCATTTTTTCATTTTTTTCGTTGATTCCTTCATTTTTTTCGTTGAAATTAACATAAATTACGCTCTTAACCTCCGTAGTTACGTAACATTTTTATAAAAATGAAATATTATTTTTGCAAATGCTTACAATATATGTAAAAAAAAGTAATTGGATAAATATTGTAATAATTTAAAAGCACTGAAAAATCTCTTAAATCTAATGTTGTAATAAAGAGAATTTGTGTATTACGTTACATTTAATGGTGAAAAAAATAACGATTACTATAGTCAAAGTAGTTTAGAATAATTACCATTGGTAAGTAATTTAAATTATTTTTTGTATAACATTAATTTGCAATTTAGAACTTATCCTGTAATACTTAATGGATCTTTGTGGTATTATTTGCTTTCTAGAATGATAACATCTTTGTTCGACACCAGGCACTGTTAAACAAAAGGAGGTATATTTGTTGCAGCAAAGGGAACATTTCATGAGTCAAATCAAAAACCTAAAACAAAATAATAAATTTTTCCTCCTTCCAAAAAGGATTTTAATACATAGTGAAACATATTATTAAGCTACAAAATATAAAACAAGAATAATATTCTAGTTTGCAATTTACAAATTCATATGGAGGTAGCAGAAACAGATTTATGTTTTCCATTTGAGTTCACTAAGATCTCAATTCGCATACTCATTTATTTTTTATGTTGGATTAATTACTGAGCTAGACATTATTTAAGACCTTAATTAACCATTATTTAAAACCTTATTAATCTAATTAGTAAAAATTAATTCAAGCTGTTTAACTGAAATTTGTTGTATATAAAAAATTTAAGCAAATTTTTATTTAATTATTTTGTTCAGTAATTACAACATTCATTTTTTCATTATTTATATCTTGTACACTATTTCAATATTCAACGGGTATGTCAAAAATGTCCTTGTTCTCGTTTCTAAAATGTAACTAACACAATGAAAAGCAGAAAAACTTTGATATAAACAATCTAAACTACTAAATCAAAAGAGTACATCTGTAAAATCAATGCATCTGTTATTGCAAATGATAAAGGTATAAGCTATGCAAAAAAGTGTTATTTAACAGATAATTATTTTTAAACTTATTCATTAAAAATTAAAAATTAACAAAATTTCAAAATTGTACATTCTATAGCTTTAAATTGATTTTGACAGTATTTTATCAGGGCAAGGCATAATATTATCTAAAAGAGCATATTGTTAGATATTCCATATGAAATTCATATGAAAATTAAATTTTTTAAAAATAAAAAAGCTTGGTTTCCTTATTATTGGCTATTATTAAAAAATTATTAATTATAATCACTTTCTAATTAAATTTATTAATTATTAGATAAATTTATTAACGTATTAAAAGGATTTGATTTTTTATATATAGTGTATTCCGATATATGTTAATAATAATGCAATTCTTATTTTGTTACTTACATAATTTTCTAAACATTAAATGCTATTTCCTGATACCAAAATTATTAAACGATGGGTTATAGGATTTTTATGTGCTTTTCTTAATCTCAAATATGTAATAAATTCTAAAAGCTATCTTGAATCAACATTACATAAATGCATTAATATATCTATAAATATTTTATTAAAAACTAAAGTGTAATTTAATTGTATTACCATACATTTAAGTAAATAGCTGCATTTTCTGCGATAATTATATTCTCACTTGGATGATAAACGCTGATTTATATTTTGTAATGAAACACTTTAGTCTAATCCCCATTCCTTAGTATATTAGATAATGTTAATTGTAAAAATTCCAATAACATATTAAAAAGGAATGCTTTATGAATCATGTCAAATTATGTAATTCAAAATTTCATTGTATTAATCAAAATTATAAAAACAAACAATAAATATGAGAAACACGCAATGTTTAGAGAAATTTTTATGAGAACTTTAATAAAATTTCACTATTCATTTATTTACAAAAATACATTTAAATAAAAATAAAATGATCAAGCAAATAATTGTTTCAATCAAAATATCTTTTACTCAAATTTAATTATCGATATATATTTTATTAAATTAAATCCAGTACATCATGTATTAATAACAACCAGCGAATTCAGATTCTAAAGACCATACATTTTAATTTATTTAAAACAGCGTAATTTTATTTTTAATCAATAAAATATCTTTAATCTTTCAAGACATACAATTTGTAATCTCTAATAGATAATTGTAAAAAAATACGAATATATAAAATACATTTCGAAATTTTCTAATGTCAACAACAATTTTTTTTTAACAAAATGCATCAAATTTAAGATTTTTGCATTTATAAAATATGTCATTTTTTGCATGCAGTTTTTGCCACATTATTGCATTTTCAGGCGTGAAAACTTATGTAAAGGGCTCAAAATATGCAGCATGACATGCAAGCTTGTGAAGAGGGGGTGGATGGATTTAACACTTTGCCCTCCACGACGAAAGAATAAAATCTACTTTTTAGATTTGTATATCATGTGATATTCATGAGACATATGTCATGCCCAGCCTTATATTCTGCGTGACATCCTTTCTATTTCACAACTCTACTTCCATTTCGTGAACTCTGCAATTCCTCAAATCATTGCTACACTGAACTTCAAGAGAGTTGTTGAGATGAATATTAATAGAACTATTTAAAATCTAAAGGATTTTTATAGTTTAGTTACTTTCAATTTTATTATTAATGTGTATTTTACATTGAATGTATACATTAAATCAGAAAACCCCTTCAGTAGAATATTCTATCCTTTATTAAATGCATTAAATTCATAACGAACTGAATAAGATTATGTGTCCATTTATTCATTACTAAGTAAATTTTGAACTGTAGCTGTGTGTGTGTGTGTATATGATATTATAAAAATTTAAACATTTAGTGAAATTATTTAATGTCTATTTTATAAGCTCTATGATTTTCTTGTGAGTACCACTAAAGGATACATCTTTGAAATATCATTCTATTTAACCAAATTTTACAAAATCATGCTGTTATAAATACTTTAATATTATTTATATATAATTTTAACTAATAATAAGTTTAACTGAGGTTAAAAAGTATTAAAATATATGAGATTTAAAATTTAATGTAAAACGCTTGCTTTAATATTATAATGCAAAAACTGACAAATATCTGAAAATTTTTAGTACATGTCCTAACATGAAAGTGATGTGTTCACTTGTCATAAAACAGGAAATATGGCGAGTAAAAACACATAAAATATAAGCATTCATTGAGTTAGAAACCAGAGGAAGATGTCCAATGCAACTGAAAGGAAGTATTCAAAATCATCCTTAAATAATATATAAATTAGTACTTTCAGCCTAATACTTTTCCGAAACTTTCAGTTATGTTGAGAGGAACTTTGCGGAAAAAGTATTTTCCCATTATTTTACTTAATAATAAGCATTCGAAACATATATTTAATTGAACTCAGACATTGATTTACGTAATTATAATAGGATTGATATCAAAATACAAAATTAAACTGAAATGAATTGTTTGCATAAAAGTAAGTTTTAAAATTTATTGATATTTAAAAATAAAATAATTTTCATCTGAATGTAAAATAATATTTCTTTTTATTCAATGGAAAAATCACAAAACTTAAGAATGAAGTTTTAATGGAGATAGAAATTTAAATGAAAGGTGGTTTTTGAGTATTTCGTAAATATAAAAAAAATTAGAAAAAAAGCAAATAATATATATATATATAAAACATGTAGGTAATTAAAAATACTATCACATTTTTTTCTTCGAGACATTTTTTTATTTTTGTAATATTTTTAGGAATATTTCTGACTTGCATGATTTTCAAATTATTAATATGTATGTTAATTAGGAACTCTTCCAGATGATCAATTGTCTAATTAAAATGACGTCATTAAAAAAGTAAATATAAAGAAATGTATTGATTTTAAGGAAAATATTTCATATTTACTTTATTTTCATTTTTTATCTATAAATTTTAATACATTTATTTTTTTTACTCAAAACGCAATCACTATTTTTTAATAATTTTGCTAGGATTTCATTTAGAGTCAACCTAAAAAAACATTAATTTTACTGTAATGTTTATTTTGAAAAGTAAGTGAGTGGCGGAATAAGCAGTTTTAAAATAATTTTGTATTTAATATATAAATTATTTATAAAAATAAATAATTAAAAAGCTTCTAGAGATTGAATCGACTATTAAGTGCATGTATACATACATATACTCTCACATAAAAATACACTTACATATGCATAATTTCCAAGACCAATAAATCATTTTAGGATTATGAAACAAAAGCTGATCAGTAATTAAAAATACAATACAGCTTTACTTCTAACGTAATTCTTGACCGTCATTAATCACGTATAGACTATTAATTTACAGTAACAATTATGGAATATCTTATTATTTTATTGAAAAATATACTTAAATCTTACTTAATGTACAAGTTGTGTTTTTCATGGATGCAGCTAAATAAGTGCAAGTATCATACATCAAAAACTTTATATATAAATACTAATAATGTATATAAATATAAATCATACCACCAAACTGTTTACTAGCATAACAGTTTCAATTCAATATTTATTTTTATCAGAATTTAACTAATTATATTGTATTATATTTCAATTTTTCTGTTCCAAAATTAAGTGAAGTCAGATGACTATAATAACAAAATTAAGAAATCTCTATTTATTTACCAACTACAAAATTGTACAATGCAAGTGTTCTTTAAGAAAAATGAATTTTACTAGCTAAATATTTACATACTTATTACTATATTAGATTTAAAATAATTAGAGATGAAAATTAAATATGTTTATTTACAAATTAAAATTAAACATAATACAATGTTCCAAATGTTTCGTAAGTTATGCAAATTTACATTTTCCTGTATTAAAAATCAATAACTTTTCTTTGGAACATATTTTATTCAACAGAAAAATCTGCTAGCTCCTTTGAATCTTCATTTAGAATAAATTTTATTTTTTACAATAATATTTTTTATTTTACTTTCTTAGAAACGTTTTTTACAATAAATGTATTAAAATATGGCTATCACTGTGGTAAAATTTAATTGCAAAATGTTAATTATTCCTATATGTTAAGGTTTTATAATAAATTAACAATAACGGAAAATAAATAATAAAGTGAAAAAATTTAAACTTTTAAATTCTATTTATTGGTTAGAGAGTTTACTTTAAATGCAAAATTGTGTAACCAAGATTTATATACATCTGCACTAAATGCAAATATATATGCCCCAGGAATTCTGTAATGTCGAAATAAATAATAATTAAAGAATTTAAGAAAAAGCATTTATTTTGTTTCGCCAAATATTCAAACGTAAATTATTTTTATATTATTAGAAACATTTTCACTGATTTCTATCCGACTGATTCCGCTGACACCAAGTTTTCCTTTTCGTTGTATTTCTGACAGCTTTTTCAAAAATGTCGGAGAGTTAATCACCCATTTGTGGTCCGTATCTGTCACTAGCTTTTTGTAGTGTTGAATGAATTTGCGTTATATGTGTATTTATCATTAGAACTTGTCAAAACATGTCATTCATCGTAAAACAATAAAGACATGTTTGAAATCTTCAGTACTAAATTGATTAAAAGTATTTTACTTTGTACTCTGGCAAATCAATTTTAATTAGAATGCTGAGAAATTTAAAATATCCGTTTTGCTATGGTTTACTTGATAATTCTCATGACACAGAAAATTTAAAACTTTGATCGTTACTTATAACAGCTTCATTGATGGATTTTAGTCAATCAATAAAGCTGAATTCTTATATCATGTAATTCCTTAAAATTAATTAACAAAATTTTTGGTAGATATTCACAGTACTATTGTTCTTGGTAATTGATCGGATATTTTCCTTTTATATGTTTAACAGTATTTGTGATATTGTAGATAAGAAAAGAAAAAAATAGCATTTTAATTTGTTCTTAAGTGAACTAAGTATATTTGAATAAGTTATTCATATGCATTGAAAAAGTACCAATTTTAGTTCAAGCTATTTAAATAAGTTTTTCTTAATTTAAAACTAGTTCTGTTTTTTACTGTATCTAAATTAATTTCATTTTCCTTCACAATATTGCAAATTATTTAATTTTAACAGCTAAAGAAACTAATAACATTTTACAAAAATATGAGGATGTTTTACTCCCAAAAACAAATCTTAAAAAATAGTAAGAGCCAAGTCTTGCAGATAATTTTACCAGTTATATTTTTATTAATATTATTTTTTAATTAAAATACTATAATTAAGTGGCTAGTTGAAGCATAATTAATAGTATTATTAAATTGTTGTGTGTTAAACAATAAACAAAACAAAATTATTTTTGTGTAAATTTGATATAAAAATAATTTACGAAATTTTAGTTAGCATATAATGCACATTATATAAAAAAATTAATTTTTTTAAATATGCGTTTATAGACAATGATAATATTTCTGTTTGAGTTTTATGTAGTCCTAATGGGATTTTCCAAAATACACTGATGTACTTTTAAATGAATAATTAATATTTTTGACTAAAAATTAGCAACACATTCATTAGAAAAATTGAATATTTTTTAAAGTAAAAAAAACATACACATAAAAATCTAATGCACTTAATGATGCTGAATCATATGAGTTCTGAATTTAATTAAAATTCCTTATGAAAGTTTAAAAAAATATAATCATACAGTTAAAAAATGTTTAAAATATTTTCTCTATGTCTCAAACTTTTTCTCATTTTTTTTCTGTTTTTCAACTGGAAAAAACTAAATAAAATGTATGAAAAAGTTATTTCATCACATTTATTACAAAACTAAAAAAAATGTAGACATTCGTTGAAATGTTACAGCAAAAGAATAAGTGACAAGAAAATTAAAGATTCTTTTATTTTTATTTTAGAGATACATTTTTTTTTATAAGAGGCATGTTTCACTTTAATAAAATTGCTACATCTGTAAAATAACTTTAATAAGAACTATGCAATTTTTAATAATATGCTGTGTTATTGTTTATTGTATATTATTTCAATAATATAGAAAATCAAATGTGTAATACAAAATTTACATAAGTAATTTCTCAGGAGAATATGTTTTTTAGAGTTGGATAAAAATTATTTTTCGAAGTGAAAGATAATAAAAATATTTCATTGTTAGTTTAAAAGAATGAAATTTAATATAATCTATATTGAATAACTATTTTAAATTATACTTATTATAAAATGTAAATTAGGAATTAATTTCACACTCACAAGTATAATTATTACTTATTTTAAGAGAAGCAAGTAAAAATAAGTAGGAATTAATACACAGAAAAATTTCTCTTAGAAGAATTTAACAATAAAATGTGTAAATAAATCAAAAATATAAATTTTTAAATTCAATACTGCCAATGAATATCAAATAATTATAATTTTACAGTCCTTAAAGTTATAGTATTTTATATCAAATTATGTTTAAAATAAAGTTATTCCTGTTGTAGATATAACACTTTCTTTTAAAATTAAGGTCTTGTTATGAAGTCAAATTGAAGATAGAATGATTCAATAATCATGTGATAATAAGCAAATGAATATAGTTTATATTGAATGCCTCAAACATTTTTTACAAAGCAAATATATTAAATGCATTTCAAAATATTTTGCTTGAAAATATAAATATAATTTTTTTCAAATCTGCTTAATTTAAACTGATTGTTAAATTTATCATTTTAATATTATTAAATTATGAGTTAATAATAAATTTTTTACTATATTAATATTGTTACCAATTATAATAGAAAATCGAGAAATTAAATCAATATAAAGTTTAAGAAAAATTCCCTATTATCATTACATTGAAATCTATATATTTTTATTTCCTCCTTTTTACGTGCGTAACTTATCAAAAATCATTATATTACTTCTTTAATATAATTTGTTATTTTCACTGTTTGATGGAAAATTTATACTATTAATTAAATTCATAGAAACCCTTAAACCTATATACAGATTGATATGCATGAAGAGGAAACGTTATACATTGCCTCTTGGTGCTTAAAATTGCTCAAATCAAATGTTTCTACATAAAACAATGTCATCAAATGTTTCTACATATGAATATTTGTAAAAAAAGCCTTTATAACGAAATTTTTAACATTAATTAAAATTTTCAAACAATTAAATTGAAAAAATTCAAACAGCTATTTTTGACATACAATTAATGGAAATTTTAAAACAAAGCTCAATTTTATTATCATATAAAAAATTGCTTATTGCATTCCTTCTTTTTTAAATAGTTACCATATATTAGTTTCATTCTACTACTCTTTCATTAAAAATACGTCTTAATTCGAAAATATTAACTAGATCACATGATTTTAAGAAACAAATTATGTATATATACTTAAATTAATATGGAATATAATTGCGCATGAAAATGTTAAAGAATATTTTTCTGAAATTCAAACTGTATGCATAAATACTCTCTCGGTGATATACATAAAAAAGAAATATTCTCTAAAATAATTAATAAGATGCTTTTGATTCAAGTTATTCATATACACTATTTACAAAAAAACACCTTCTTTTAATTTGTTAAAATATCATAATTGCAGGAAAGTTAAAGAAACCTATTTCAAACAGCCGTTATGTTTAGTTTAAAATTAATTAATGTAGATTTCCTTTTAAGTTCTAAATATGTATTTTTAATTAAAAATTTCATTAAAATGTGCCTCCAAAAAGTGAAAAAAAAGTTTTACATGATGATTTTTCTCATCCTTTTAATTAATGATATTAAACTAGCTACTTTTAACAATGAGAAAAATTAAAAACAAAAATAGTTTTCAATATTTTTATAATAATAAAAAAATTAAAGAATTATTTTTTCTCATTACACTGATGAAATTCAGAGAATTCTATTAATTTATTATTTTTTCCTGGAGGATATAAAATGGCCATATATGATGTAATTTGTCAATATGTAATAGTTTTCTTTATATATATACATAGCATTTTTCTTCTATATATTCACTTCTACATAAATATTATATATGCATTGAGTTCTACGCATTTGTTTAATAATGCATATTTATAAATAAACGATTGATATTTTCAAAAACTTTGTTGAGAAAAACGAAGAAATTTTAAATGAAAGTAATTATAGTAAAAAATAATGAGTTAATCTATACTGTAATCTTTATTATTTATTTAATATAAAATATCAAGAATATTGGAAAGCAAACTCATTGCAAAAAATAACTCCTGTTATGAATTTCTTTTTTTTTCTTTTTTTCTTTTTTTTGTTGATTAACGAGGAGTAAACGCCATGAGTGTCTCTATGGGGTTTATTAGACATACTTTGAGCATTTTATAATAATATTGCTTACATTTTTTCTTTGCAAATGTTGGATCAGAATATCCTAATTGCACTTTTCCAAATTTTTAATGATCTGGATTCATATAAAATATCCATGTCTCAGTTAATGCTTTATCAAATGATGACAATATAATTGAAAATTTCTTTCGTTTTTATCATGTAATCAATTGGTTATTATAATTATTAAAAATGACGAATCAGAATTTTTTGAATCTCTCTTTCTATATTTTTTGCCTGTAACTGTAGGACTTCTCTTATTCTTAGAAAATAAGCACAAGAGTTGCTAATGTCAATCACTTCAAAAAAGTGCATTAGGAATTCACGAGCGTTTTATTTGGTTTTTAATATGAATAATATGATTTTATTAGATTAATAAAGTAGATAATGTGCAAAAATTATTTTAAATTCTGTTTGACGTAGAAAATGCAAATTGTTTATCAAAATAGGATTGAAAGCTCCTTAATTATAAAAAAATAATAATCATGGAATTTATGTTTATTGCAAATGATTCTAAAAACCACAAAGAATGGTTACTAAAAAAACATTTGATATTATTTATTACAATTTCACTGCTTTTTGAACTGATTTTTTTAAAAAAAATTATTATACTTTTGTAATAAATCATATGTATTTTGATCAATAAAACCAAATTTATTGGAAATTAAGTATAGCGCGCGTTTTTACCACAAGAGTTATTTCATAGTTTTGGATACTTTTAATGCAAAATTCAGTTGATCCTATTTTGTAAGATAAAAAACTACGTGATATACGGAAAAATACACTACTCGTTGTAAAACATACGTTATATTATTTTTTAGAGTATAATTTTTACTCTCAGTGTTGAGCCAAACTGTGAAACTTTCTCTTAAATATATTCTTAACACTATCAAATAGTATTTTGAGAACTTCAAAAGTTTAAATTTTTTAAGAAAAGATTTTTGAAATGAAACAATTACCTTTAATAATAAAAATGTAAACGCTTAGCTTTTCCTATAAAATATTTTTTTATATAAAAAAAAATCCTGCATCTTCCTAAAGTAACATTTTTATGCAAGATATTTTATTGTTGCAAAACTTGCCTTTTGGCAAGTAGACAAAACAAAAAATATGTTTTAGCAAAAAAATTATAAAAAAAAAGTTTTACAGTTAAAGTACTGCAACAGTAATTTTTGTATTTATTGGAATATATCTTTGAAATTTATGTCATCATTTTATTTTTTACTAAAATTGCATTTGAAATTTAGCTATTAGAAAATTTATAAAAACATAACAAAAGACATGTATCAAAACATAACAAAGACATATATATCTAAACATAACAAAAGATACATTTATAAAAGAAGAAACATTTAATATAACACCCATTTTTAAAGCAGAAATATGTCTATCAGAATATTATTACTTAAAAACTCCTCTTTTAAATAATTAAACAAATATTTCAGTCAATTTACTTAACAAATTTGCAGTCTAATGATGTATTACGCTTTCTAAAAAGTTAAAAATAAGCTTCATTTATGAAACATAGTGATTAAAACCTGAAATGACTGAGTAAATCACTTCTAAATAATTTGAAGTTTTTTTTATATTCTTTTTTTTAATGCTGATTTTCCATGCTACATTGAGCATGTAATAAGTATTGATTCTAAATTAAACTGACATATTCACTGAAAAACATATTTTGATGCATTTTTATTAAGTATATGTGTGTATCATATATATGCTTTAATTATTATTTTGTAAATTAAAAGAAATATTTTCATTTGATTCAGCTTCACAAATTAATCATATTGAATTTTAATTTCAGTTAATATTATATCTAAAATTGTTATTTTTTGTACAAATCAAACGAAAAAATGAAAATAGTATATTTTACAGCATCTATTATCAAGTTATGGAGCATGCCTTTTTAAGGGGACGTTAACACACTGAAAGGGGGTGCGAACATATCCAAGAGAAAATGTTCTTTAAAAAATTTATTTACTAGATGAAAGGAAATCACACACATACAAAACAAAATTCATTTTGACATAATATTTAATAATAAACTTAATAAATTTAAATAATTTACTAAATAAAAGTTTACTTATCATATTACTTAATTTAATATGATTTGATTAAGAAATTAATTAAAAAAATTTTGTAAAGGTACACGAATTTAATAATTCCTTGCAGAGGAATTTTTTCAAATGAAAGTTTAATATTAGAAATAGAGACTCGCATTTTCTATATTTAGCTTAATTCTATATTTATTTTCAAAGAAGCCACCACAGAAAATCCAGCTTTACAAACGTAGGATGCTGAAAATGATAATAGACTGATTTTAGTGCAGAAAACTCACCATCTACTCCTGCTTAATGTTCAAAGATGGATATATTACTAAATTATTTTTGATTCATTACTAGTAAGCCCAAAATGTAAGCATTCTTGACACAATTGTCTTTAATTTATTTTGGAACGACGTTAAACTGTGTCCTTGTTGATTCTTAATTATCATCTAATTATCGCTTACTCCCATTTAAAAATGTATCCATATTTCTGAATAGATATTATGTAATTAATAATTAGTACAGTGAACTGCAATCAACATGAAAGCATACAACATAATTATTCGTATAGATTCGATAGCAATAAAAACAACCACTTGAATGAGATTGGCATTATCAAGCATTCCTCTCCTGATGAGAAAATCTTGCTCACAAATACTAATGCTCGAGATGACCACTAGTCAATATTCTAGAAAGTTCGAGACAAATTGGAATTTCTCTCGAAATCACGAGAAAGTTCGACATGGTTGACACTAGAACAGAATCCGGGGCAAAAAGTCAACGGATTCTTATTTTGAATATGCTGAGAATCTGTGTTGTCCAATGTTAAAACAATTCAGCATTCTTGGTAATTTGTAAGGTTTAAAATTATATCCATAGTTGAAATTTAGCGTAAAAATACATCAAATGATTATTGTACACAAATTATTATATACTGGGGGTGCAGTTAAAATTATTATTGAAATGTTGTGAAACACTGTTTTGTTATCAGAATGATAAATATTGTAAGCTCGCCATTTTAATATTAAAAATAGATTGACATTCATTAAATCAGCAAGTGCCTCTTTTGAAAAGACAAATATTTATGATGAAAACGTAATTTGTATATTTGTGTATATATATATATATATATATATATATATATATATATATATATATATATACATATATATATATATATATATATATATATATATATATATATATATATACATGTTTTTTAAACTGTTATATTTCCTGTTTTTAATATCATAGCATTTCTTAACAGAAAACATTTGTAATTGTTTCCCGAAATAATTTACCATTTTTGCAAAATTCTGTATTCAATTTCATAAAAATGTCACTAATTTCTTATGTACAGAACAATTAATCTTTTTGCACATATTAATATAAAGTTACGAAATAAAATGTAAAACATTTTAAAATTTATTTTTATGTTTCATTTTGCCAGAAATATACAAGTGGGAAAAATTATATAAAAATTAAATAATTTATTATCTTAAATATTTAGCATAATAATAACTACGCTAGAAATGTTAAAAAGCATTCATTTAATAAAAATAAATTTATTCCAATAATTTATAATTAAATTTTAATTCCATAAATCAAAGACGTGATCACACATAAGAACATTGATTTACGAGATATGAGTTTAAATTATTGTCAATGATTTTAATTACCATCCCCAATGAAATTGATTTGAAGTCTTTAAATATCAAAACTAATTACGAATACTCAAAGAAATTTTCCTTCTTCCATGATATTTAATCTTGTGCTCAGTTAATTCCTGAAGGAATTGGAAATTATCTTTTATTTTAAATTAATGTTCTCAGAATAATGCTTTCAATTTTTGCTTGTACCATGAAAGCTCGGATAAATTAAGGTATAGGTATATATTTTCTGGTCAATAGGAAAATGTTGCATAATATCTAGGCACTTTAATTATAAACTTTTTCTTCAAATTTGCTAAGATTTTACATATAAACTGAAAAGAAAAACTTTTATAAATCAATTTGAAACCTAATTAAATGTTTCATAGAGTTGACAAATACTATAGTAATCCTCTTTCTTTCTAATGGCTAAAATTTTGATTAGTTCTAACAAATAGAAATGAAGAATTTTATTCGTTAGAAATTGATTATCTAATTGCTTTGTAAATAGAGTAGCTATTTTTTTTTTTGAAAATGTCCCCCTTAAAGTAAGAATTTTATGAAAGTCTTAAACATATATTCTGGATATAATTTCAAATATATATTTCGTTGATTTTAGCCAAAGTTGTTTCATATCATTTAGATAATTAGGTATATAAGAATAGTTAAATGCATTTGACATTTGAGTAGTATTTGCTAAGATTTTACATATAAACTGAAAAGAAAAACTTTTATAAATCAATTTGAAACCTAATTAAATGTTTCATAGTGTTGACAAATACTATAGTAATCCTCTTTCTTTCTAATGGCTAAAATTTTGATTAGTTCTAACAAATTGAATTAGTTCTAAAAATTGTAGTATTTCTTTTAAAATGAAAGTTGATTCTAATAAAAATTTTAAATTTATTTTATGTTATTTAAGGTGAATCACATAGTTTACTAAAGCTTTCATAATTAAAAAAATGATATTAGCTGAAATAACATGATAAATATTCTAATATTTGTAATGTTCTGTCCAACAAATCAAAATATATTTTGATGAAAGTAATTATAAAAATTTTATTTTGTTTGCAATTTAATACTATTTTGCATGATGATGATATATATTTAATTAATCTCAACACTAATTTTTCATTCTGTGCCTGCTCTCTTTGTATTTCCTCTGATTTTAAAATCTGACTTTATTAATTGAAATCGTGTCGTTTTTTTCATGAATAGTAAATTCTTTCAAGCATTGAAGTATTTATTCAATTATACAAATATTGTTCCTTTTTTTACTAAAATTTTTATCTGTAATAAGTTTGCACCGGAATCATTAAAAATATTGAATTGTTTCGTGAAATGAAAACAGCACTAACTGAAAACTTAAAAAAAGAATAAAATTGTTGAAGCATTTTCCTTACTTATTTTCTCCTCAAAATGCATTTATTGGATTCATTTATCACTTACAATTTTTTTCGCGGATTGTTTTCAATTCGTTTTATAGTAAGTATATAATAAAATAATACAAAATTATATAAGAATATATTTATTAGTATCAGATTTTTTGATTAGCAGCATTACTTTACTTTTAATATAACCAACATCTGAAAGTGAATTTTCATTTTATTAATTAAATAATTACATACAATAATATGATACAATTTTTTTTTCAAATTACTATTATTCATGCTTTGAGATCAGTGTATAGATGTATATAATAAAAAATATCGATAAATATACTTATGGGTAAACATTTACAGTATCAAATATAATGGGTGTTTCTTTTTTTAAATCATTGATATTTATTTATCCATTTTTAACATGCAATTCATTATAAATATAATATAATTAGTTTAATTACACCATACACACACAAATAGAAGTTAATATTATCACACTGATTTCCATTATCCACAAATAATTTTATTTCTGTCTTAATTGAATTATTGCTATTGCTATTGCAATTATTCCTTGAAGTAATCTAGCATTGAAATTTAAAAGAGGTTTTTATTATTATATATATATATATATATATATATATATATATATATATATATATATATATATATATATATATATATATATATATATATATATATATATATATATATATATATATATATATATATATATATATATATATATATACATACACTACTGGCAATTAAAATTGCTACACCCAGAAGGTGACATGCTACAGACGTGAAATTTATACGAAAGGAAGAAGGTGCTGTGATATGCAAATGATTAGCTTTTCAGCGCATTCACACAAAACAGGCGCCAGTAGCGACACCTATATTGTGTTTAAATGAGGAAATTGTTTAGCCGGTTCCTCATACACAAATTGCATTTGAACGTTGTTGCCGGGTGAAAAGTTGTTGTGATGCCTCGTGTAAGAAGGAGAAATGCGTACCAGCACGTTTCTGACTTTGATAAAGGTTGAGTTGTAGCGTAACGGGATTGCGGTTTATCTTATCGCAGTATTGCTGCTCGCGTCGGTCGAGACCCAATGACTGTTAGCAGAATATGGAATCGATGTGTTCAGGACGGTAGTACGGAACGCCATGCGGGATCTCAACAGTCACCTATCACTAGCAGCTAAGAAGACAGGCATATTATCCGCATGGCCGTAATGGATCGTGCAACCACGTCACGAGCCGTGAGTCAAGAAACGGGGTCGTTTAGAGGACAACAAGTGTCTGCACGAACAGTTCGACGACGTTTGCAGCAACATGGACTCTCATCTCGGAGACCATGGCTGCGGCTTTCCTTGACGCTGCGTCATAGACAAGAGCACCTTCAATGGTGTGATCAACGAGAATGGCGAAACGTCATCTTTTCAGATGAATCCAGGTTCTGTGTACAGCATCATGATGGTCGCATCCGTGTTTGGCGGCATCGTGGTGATCGCACACTGGCATCGTGCATTCGTCATCGTCATACTGGCCCATCACCTGGCATGATGGTATGGGGTGCCATTATATACACGTCTCGGTCAACTCTTGTTCGCATTGACGGTGCTGTGAACAGTGCACGTTACATTTCTGGTGTGTTACGACCCGTGGCTCTACCCTTTATTCGAGCCCTGCGAAACCCTACGTTTAAGCAGGATAATGCCCGACCGCATGTGGCCGGCATTGTACGGACCTTCCTTGATACGGAACATGTTCGGCTTTTGCCCTGGCCAGCGCGTTCTGTAGATCTTTCACCAATAGAAAACATTTGGTCAATGGTTTCCGAGCGACTGGCTCGTCGCCAAACGCCAGTCACTACGGTTGAAGAACTGTGGCATCGTGTTGAAGCTTCATGGGCATCTGTACGTGTACATGCAATCCAATCTCTGTTTGACTCAATGCCCAGGCGTATAACTGCTGTTATTACTGCCAGAGGTGGTTGTCCTGGGTATTGATTTCTCAGGATCTATCCAGCCAAATATTCTGAAAATTTAATCACTTGTTATTTCTAGAATAATATATTTGTCCAATAAATATTATTTTGTTATCTGTATTTCTTCCTGTTGTAGCAATTTTAATGGCCAGTATTGTATATATATATATATATATATATATATATATATATATATATATATATATATATATATATATATATATATATGCATAAGCAAATTCATTATGTGTTTAAAAACATCTATTTATTATCTGTATTCATTTGAAATAAACTTTCTTTGTTTTGAATGAAGGAATATTAAAATATTATCAATGACATAATTATTCCAATATCTACATTACTTATATGAATTCTATGAATTTCATTACTTTAATTTATTAGTGTTATAACAAGCTTAATAGAGCTGTTTTTGATTTTAAAGCTTTGTTAGATAGTTCATTAATGTAAGTTATAGTCTACAAGATAAACAAATCTTTTAAATTTAATTCATTAATTACTTTTAAATACTTTAATACTTAACCGTCAGAAATAAAAATATATCGTATTGTAAACTAATGAGTCATTATAAGTTGCCTTGGAGATATCTCTTCGGAAATAATTTTATTAGTTGTAAGATTTAATATACGTTTTGAAATTTCTTTTAGCAATTCATGCATCGGAAATTGTCTTAATTATGTAATTACTTTAGAAAGATGATCATTTTTCTTTGTATAAATGTATTAAATATGTTTTATTTTTCTTAGACAATTCTAATGTAATGATTTAGAGATTATCATATTGAATTGTATTAAAGAATTTTATTCTAAATTGAAATGATTTTGGTGTTTTATTTTATTATATGTATTACATATTAAAAAGTTTCAGTTATGTCCGTTGATTTTTAATTATGTCAGATGCTTTTATAAAGAATGTGTTTCCTATTACTTATGACATTTATTTCAAAATTTCACCTAGCTATATTTTCAGAAGCAATTACGTTATGAAAACATAAACTGAAATTTAATAATACCGGGGGAAGGAGCTGTAAAACTTATAGAAATTAAAATAATGGCAAGAATAAAAAATAACACAATCAGATTATTTTTCCTGAGTTATTGCTTGTTATATATTGTGATTTCCTAAATTAAAGAAACTCGTTACAGAACAACTAACAGTAATATTTAAAAGCAATTCTATGTGAATGAGTTTGAATTTAAAACAATACATTTTAACTAATACGGAATCTTTACTTTTTTACTGTTATGGGAGGATACCTGCAAAGAAAATCTGAAAAGATATTTTCATTTATTTAAAAAAATATTAAATATACAGTAGTGCAGTTAATAAAAACATTTTCCTTGAATATTAAAAACACCACATTAATTTAATAGATGATAAGTTTAAATGCTAAAAATTTGATTCGTGCTTAATTGTAAATTCATTAATAACGAGTAAAAATTCATATACATATAAAAATGAATATTTAAAACTAACTAATAAAGAAAATTAATGTATTTCAAACATAGAGAATTTAAAATTGTCTTAATATAAGAGCAAGTTAAATTTTTGAAAAAAAATTATATTGAGAATATTTGAAGATTTCAATTTATTTGCGGAATGTAATTTTGTCATAAAGAATTCCAAAACCTACCTGATTAACCATATTTTTTGCAGAAGTGTAACTTCATCAAAATCAGCTGAAGTATACTGAAAACTTTCAAAAAAATGTGCATAAGTTTCATTAATTTCTATTTAACATATGTAATTCAATTTTATCAAATATAAAAAAAAGATGTATGGAAACATTACATGATTTTGTAGTTGTTTATTAGAAAAACAATTTTAAACAAGAAAACAACACATCTTCTAACTTTTTAGGACATTATTAATTTTAAACATGAAATTGTCCTTTTTAATTTGTTTCTGAAATAATGAAAAAAAATATTTTAATAAAATACATAAAAGTTATTAATGAAAAAAATGTAAACATGTTTGTGTTAGTTTCTACTAGTATTTTCACAAGGAATGATACATTAATTTTTATGAGAAAATAAAAGATTGTCATAAATGGTAGAAAAAATAATTGTTGTGTTATTAACGTTCAAAGATGCAAATAATTTTTTTATTCAATATTTGCACATGATTCATTTAAGAGCTTGCTCACTATATATCGCTATTTGTGTGTGTGTGCGTGCGTGTGTATGTGTTTGTGTGTGAGTATATGTGTGATGTAGGATAATAAATCATATTTAAATGATATAAAGATTAAATTTCTTGATAATGATTTAAATTTTTAATAAAAGTATTTTCATATTTAAAATCAAATAAAAATAATCATTCTCTCTATTTTCAAATATTTACATTATTGAAATACTGTTTTCTATCAAATGGTTAAAAATGTCAAAAAATTTACAAATTTTAACCCAACTTATTAGTTGACATAAACTTATAACGTGTTCCATGATTAGATTAGCATTAAGAAGCGTTAACCCTTCCTCCTTTATTTAGTTAGTACTGATTTTGTAAATAATTTAGTCAAATAAGGATATCTGATGTAACAGTTGAAATAAAACATGAGTTTGTGGTGATTCTCTATTTAAAATATATTAATATATAACATCTTTTTTTTTAATTGCATGGTAAAATATTTCGAAGTGTTTAAAAAATTATGTTACAACCAAATTTTGTAAATTTTTAATACAGCAAAAAGCTTGAGAATAAATGATAGGTGTTTTTCACATAATATTTTTAATTCATTATCGATAATTTTGATAGTATAAAAAGGTTATCCAAGGATCTTAACAGTTTTTGCATTATTTCAAGCCTTACAACATTACTTGCACCACAACAAACTGTCTGGGTATTATAAGTACCATTAAAAGACTGTCGTTAAATCAATAATTATCTTACCTTTCCACTTAAATAGGTAAACGGATATTTCTAAAAAGTCATAATTTACATCTTTCGACTACATGCTTAATAGCATGCAATGTATCATTATGTGTTTTACTTTATTTCTTTAAATTTAATATGGTTTTTTTTTTAAAAAAAAAGCATTTTCTATAAAATCGTATTTAGTACCATGCAAGGAAAAATTATAAAGTATATCGCTTATACATTTTTTTTATATCGGGACTATGCAATACTAAATATTTTTCAAAAAACTACAATTTTTTATTTTTAAATTTCATTGTCTTTATTACAGTTTTTTAGACGCATAATCTTAGAATATCTGATTTACAACGATATTCTCTATAATAATTATTCAAATTCACATACGTTATTTTTTCATAAGTATTTTCTTCTGTATAAAATGTATAAATTTCTACTAAAGAATATGCATTGATCTATACATGTATTCCAATTATACTACCAGACATTAAAAACGTGACACACCAAGAAGGAGTGGAAAGTAAATTATGCAAATTTCAGGGTAGGCGCACCATATTAATTTCGGAAAATGATGTAAAATGTGTAGCTCTTCAAAGCCCGTGGGGTATGGTATAAGGTGAGGAAAAGGCAGAGTGATGCAATACTCGTTCCATTGTTCATAACGCAAAGAACACCTGTAATTTCGAATAATGCCAGACCATCGTCGATGGAGTCAGTTCCAACAGATAAACACGCTTGAGAAAGACATGGTGATTTGACTGAGAAGAGCACGTTGATCCTTACCGCAACTTGCAGCTGAGAGATACCTGGAAGCGTCCACAGTGGATCTGCAGCTGCAAATATGGTTAGAATAAGGATTTAGCCAACATATTGTGCAACTGTTTTTCTGGTTACGTAGTTACTAAATTTCACATCAATCGAACGCGTTTAGTGAATAATCAAAAGCCATTTTCATCCACTGCCTCCTTTAGAAGACACACTTTGGCAAATGGTTGACAAGGAATGGAGAGCCTAGGTTATGAGCCTAGACGTGTTGCTTCGTGCATCGCTGTCCACAGTGGTTCTATTCGAAATACAGATTACTTATTTTCCACATTAATGTCTCTACCTTTTTTTTAGAGATTCGTCATTTTTATGCCGTTCATTTTAACTATCAATTTTGCTTTAATTTATGTATTTAAGTTTTAATAATGTTTTGTTACAGCGTATTTTAATCAGTTATTTAATTTTTAATTATATGATTTCTATGACGTAAATTTTATTATATATTGATTTGGAGACATAACAATCATAAACACTTTCGTTTTAATCTTAATAGACTGATAAAAGCCTTAACTTATTCGAGGCAAAAAATACCTTAATCTCAAAATTAATTTTCTCCGGTTTACCTAGAATAAAATTTTATATTAGAAAAGAAGTTAATTACATAATTTTATAAAACATTTTACTCGAAATTAATTTCTACGAAATTTATTTATGAAAAGTCTAGTAGCAGAATTTTCAATTAATAGATGCACGGATTTTATTTTTAATTAATTACCAATTGCAAAGAGTGTCTTAAGAAATTTAATTATATTTTCAAAGCAAGCTATTTTCTTAGACCGTATGATTTTGGCTTAATAAACATATGTTTATTAAGCCAAAATCATACGGTTAAAAAAATCATACGGTTATACTTAAAGTTTGCCTTTACAACATTAAAAAATAGTTGTTGCGTATGACATTTCTGTAATGGTTATCAAATGACTTTGCTTCTAAAAATAACCCCAATACACACATGCATGCATTATTCACATATATGTATATGTGGTATGTGGACAAAAAAAAATTTAAGCTGGGCTTATGATTTTTATATTTTTTATGATTAATATCTCAACAGGAGGATTGTGCTTATATTTTAGATGGTTACACAATGAAAAAATGTAATAAAATTTATAATAAGAATATATAATAAAATGTATAATAAAATTGTAATAAAATTTATAATAAAGATTTATCCTACTATTTTTAAATAATGATATATTGATTGTATGTGAACCAGAGATTTTTTAAATTTAATTTTATTGAAATTTTCCTGAGACATCATAATAGTGTCATAAAATCATCTAACAGAATTTATTATATGTCAAGACATAAACTTAATTTATAATTCATATGAAAATTGATAAGTTTATATTAACTTGGAATGTTTACTTTTCTATGCTTTTATTATGTCATACCGTTTCTAGTAATCACACCATATTTTCTTAATTTCTATTAATATAACGTTTTTAGTATATAATTATTATATTAAAAAAACCTTAAAATATTTCTAATATATTTACGAGTAATTCTAATACTATGCAAGTTATTATGCTATGTAAATAATGTAAAGGAAAATAATTGGAATTGAAAGAAATTAAGTTTCTGTATGTATTTAATTGGATTTAAATATTTCATATATAATAACTTATTTTATTTAATTATTTTATTTAATTAATAATATTAAAATAGCGAAATAAATGTATTATATTTCTTCATTGATGGATCTTAATTAGTAATTTAAAATATAATTATTTTAATAATTATTAAATTCATAATTTTAAACATTGTGAATGATATGTTTTATTTATCGAATATGTGAACTAATGTATTTTATATATTTATTAAAATTTGATTTTACATAATACGAAATAATTTTTGCCTGTTTAAATTAAAATATTTTATAAATTTTTTGTATTTATTTTTTCCATTTCCTGATTTTCTAACTACTCTTTGTTCATCTTGCACAACTTTTTAAATGCTGCTTGTAAACTAATTAATTGGAATTTTTGCTTTGACTACTCATTATCCTGTATATGTACTCTCAACATATACTGTATTGGAAATTATTTTAAAGAAAGGTATGTGAATGTAAATTGAATTACATTGTTATTGCATGATTAAATATACTTGTTTTCCATATTCCTTATGGCATATTTACAGTTCTTAATTTAATGACTCATAACTTTTATTTATATTCCTATTTTTTCTTTCATCAATGAAAATATTTTCTCTAATAACTTTAAGCATTCAAACAATAGCTAATAAGTAATGCATCTCATTCACAGTTTGGAAATATTTGATGTAAGATAGTAATTTATTGCTAAATTAAGCAAAAGAAATTAAAATCCTCTAATAAGAAGAAAGTTTGGTTTCCTTTTTAAAGAGAAAATTATCAGAATATGGGAAAACATTCTTGCGGTATACAAGATCAAACAATAATTTGGAGGACGAAATCCTAAAAATAAACTTTATCATCTCTCACGTTCATGAATCTGCTATTGTATTTTATTCATTTTTACTTTAAGCATCGCAAATATTTATTGAAGTCTCTCTATTATAAATGAAGATAATTATTTGAAAGAGATATGCGATGAGTGATGAAGACAATTCCGTTTGCTTAATTATCATTATTGATGGAAATGAATTAAGGAGAGTCTTTGGAGATTTCCATAAAG
Organism: Latrodectus elegans; assembly: GCA_030067965.1. Classification (NCBI taxonomy): domain Eukaryota; kingdom Metazoa; phylum Arthropoda; class Arachnida; order Araneae; family Theridiidae; genus Latrodectus; species Latrodectus elegans. Next base: position 30,743,112 of record CM057822.1, on the reverse strand, counting down.
TATATATGATACATGGAAGCATTTGTGCATTACTAGTGCAAGGAGAAATCAGATTATTTTTTATCCTAATCTTCTATATACAAAGCAATCTGCTTTACTGATTGCTTCTCCTACGGGAGATCAGAAAATCTTGTGAGAAGAATTGGTTTCCTAGTTTCGGAAAAAATAGTTCAATTACTGTAAAATTTTATACATTATATTTCAGTGAAATCCAAATATGAATTTCATTATTTAACAGTTTAATATATAAAGACATTTTTGAAATTAGATTCTTTAAATTTATTTAAATGTACTTTTATCGATTACTTTGTAAAATATTAATCCATATTTTTGTATAAGTGTAAATAAACTTACAAAACTGTGTGTGTGATCATATTCAAAGATTTAAACTAAAATATTTTGATTATCTAAGAAGATACTTTCCATTTTTTCAATTTAAGGGAAATATTTTTGTTTGCAATTAACAGCTTTTGATTACCTTCTTTTATAACAGAAACATTTATAGTTCTTTTCTATAAAAACATACTAAATTAAACATTATAATCATGTGTTCTTTTCACCGTCACTATTATTGAATTTCCTCTCTGACTTTTAGCAAAGATTCTAAAAAATAGTTTACGTTTGTAAATACATTATAGTAAGTGATATAGATTGTAATCAATATTTATGTTAGGTTGTTAAAACTACAAATTTTTCATGCATTATTTATAACTATATTTTTAAAGTTCTGACAAAAGACACTGAATAACTTATAAGAAGTTTAAGCAACAGCAGGTTAGAACTTGACGACGAGACAACAATTCATTGCTAATTAGATATACCTCAAAATCAACGAGCTGCTGTTGAATTTGAATGACATCATCGTTGTAACAAGGGCTTACAATTTACAACTGAGGAGCAGGAATCAGTAAAATATTAGAACAGCATCATTCATATAATTTCAAAGTTAACAAATTATAAAATATATGCAGTGAAATAGGTAAGCACAAGTAAAAAATTTATTCATATGCCAACATATACACATATATCATTTCTTCTGTGAAGCTAAAATTCATTTTTAATTACCTTCTTATTATTACTTATTGCAATAAATCCTTTTTAATTATTTAATTATCTACTACTATAATACAATAGTAGAATTGAGATTGTCCTTTCATTAATCTTACTTAAAAATTGAAACACACGTATTTCTAAGGATTGAGAAAGTATTTCTCATGTATAATTATAAATAATTCATCAACAATATTTTCACAAAATTGCAATACTAAAACTATTAACACTTAAAAGAATAACTCCATGAGTAGTTTTAACTCTAACATAACATTTCATATATATTATACTTCTATAAATTTGTACTGGATATTACTATACATTTCTAGTTACAGCATTAAAATAACTACGATTAAAATGATCGAAAGAAAATCCTTGGCTGAATCTGAGACTGTTGATAGCTCCAACATATCAGTAAAAAATTTTAAAATATTTAATATTTTGATAGGATTTCAAATTTAATTGGCAATGTGTTGATATCAATATTTCATCGTCATTATTGATGTTTAATTACATAATTTGCAACATCTCAAGAAAGAAGTTATTGAAAAAATGCTTCATTTTTTATATAATTTAATATTTAGTCTCAAAACTAATAACAGACGATACTGAATTTGGGCAAAGCAAATTTTAGATATTATTTAGTTGTGTTTGTAAAAACTTCTTAACTAAAAATTCAGTTGTTATTTTTAATGAGATCGAATTTGTAGCAACCATAATTAATTTTACAACTTCAGGTAAAAACATGAATAATGTTTGGAAAAATGATTATTTTTTACCAGCTTGACAACTCGGAATTTTCTGGAATTAGAAAACAATAATAGGAAAAAATGCAGCTATTAACGGATTTCGATATTAGGCAGAAACTGAAAAAGAACAATTTCTATATCACTTTTTCTGGAAGTCCTATTTAGCTTTTTCAATTTTTTCCCAGCTTTACTTTTAATTTGTCGAAGAAAAACCTCTGCACTTTGAGGAAATACTTCATAAGAAAATTTGGCACATCGACTAAGTGTTTCTCAGTTGTTTTACGTACTTTATTATTTTTAAATATATTTATATATTAAAAGTATAAAAACCTCAGAGCATAGATAATTACGATAAACAGAAAGTTTGAATTCATTGTTTTTACAACTTAATATTATACATATATAACTAAAGTAAAATTAACATTAAAGGAGAATGTCATTTGTTATCATATCATTGTCATGTCATTAAAATACATAACTATGATGAGATACTATTGAAAGTCCTATTCTGAAAGTAAGGTAAACAAATTTTCAGAACAAAAAATAAACATAAAATGAAATGTAGTTAATTTTGTATTTCACTTTTTATATGATATTGGAAGTAATCATCAGTCTCATTAGGTATACAATAAGAGTTGAAAGAATACACAATTCATATTCAAACTAATTTATAGATTCATTCAAAAATTAATTACTTAAAATATGGTATATGATAAAACTGAAATTACCTCCGCTATCTCTGGCATATTTATCATGAAATTTTACGAGTATTCTAACTAAATAACACATTGGAGATTTTAACATTTTATTTTAATACAAGTGTATTATGAATCAATATATAAAGTACAAGAAGATTTTTCTATATTGCCTTTAAAGTTTACTATGCATACGTACGAAAGGGCTAAAATATTTTTACCACCGCCACACTTAAACCTTCCTAGTGTTATTTAATGAAAACGACTGTTGATTTACGAGACTTTGATGAAAACAGATTTCGATGGTTGAAGATACGAAATAAGAATCTCCGAAACTGCATAGTTAATCGCTTGTTTTCATCAAAACCAAACCAAATGAATGAAATAGTTAGACAAGTAACATAAACCACAGAGTTAGAAATATACCTATCATTAATAGCATATATTATCAAAAGTTGCATTTTTTCATAAAAAAAAGTCTGTGACGTGACTGACATGATATTATAGACAGTAAGAAACAGCTCAAACTCACGCTCTTAGAAATTTTATTTGAATTTCAACAGTACACAGTCTTTAATTGAGTCACTGCAATAATATTTTGGTCTTTTCAGTGTATAATTTTAAATTATTTTAATCAATAAGATTAATTTTAATTCAAGAGTTCTTTTAAAATAATAATTGACTGTGTACATAATTTTGTAAAAAATGGCATATCATAAAAATGGCATATGTATTCAATGCACAGAAACATATTTGAGACATGTAGGGAAAATATGCCAAAATATTCTCACTTATAGCCAAGAATTTTAAAATCCTTAAAAATTTCATTGTTTGTTGTCCATGAATGTATTTTGTAAATAAGTTCATGAATCCAATTCACCAATATAAGTTAACAGTTAAATTTTTCTTTCTTATGATTTTTAATTTTCAAAAAGAAATACGTTTTAGATTCACATTTGATAAAAGACATCTTATATGCTGTTGAATTGAGTTTCATAGTATTAATATTTTCCTGAAATGCACAGTAAACTTTAATTATATTTAAGCATAAAGTGAGTCACATATTTATTCAATAAATACTGAGTTTATATGAGAAGAATAAAATATTTTGAATATAAATATGAAAAATATACTCGATTAATATGTTTTGTGATCTTTAAGAATGAATTTAATTATAAATCGGCTTTAATTTGTGTATATTTAAGAACAAAAAACAATAATAAGCCCTTTAATATATGGTAGCTTAAAGTATCAAAACTAGGAATGCATACAATTTCTGAAACCGGAAAAGGAAATTAACCCAAAAGAGGAAGAGAAAACACGTAAAATGCTGAAATAAATAAGCTTTCTGCTCTTTCTCAGTTTCCCTATTTTATTCTTTAACATTTTTCAATGCCTTTCTCAGAAATGTTAGCCTTTCTCTTTCTCAGGAAAAAATAAGAATTGCTTTTTTTAGACAAGCGCTTTACTCCGTCGACACCTCTCTCTATTTCAGGGAAAATAGTCTTCGTTATCCCGTTGTTTCACTTCCCTTTTTAGTTGCATTAAAAGAAAGAAAGTCCAAAACTGATGAAGTGTAAGGAATGTGAAAAGAAGGGGATACAGAAGACGCACTATAATAAAGATGATTTCCCCTTACCGATAGCCGATCTCTCCTATTGAATGCCTTTTTATTTATTTGCTATTTTTGGTTGTCACAGCAATAAAAAGAGTGGCTTCCAAAATCACATTCCTTTCTGCAGAAAAGTGAAAATCAATTTTGCATGTCGATATCTTTTATTTCTTTTTTTCAGGCTCATTACTCAATAACTCATGGATAAAAGCCTAGCTTGATGTATTTTAAGGAAAAGCGATGACAGAAACTAAAGTTTCCAAAATGGATTTATCATTGTAGTGTAATGTAAATATATCATACCGACTAAAATGCTTTTTTTTAACAGAACTACGTCGTATTGTTTTTCGTTTGATCAATGTCAATTTTTCAACATATTTATTACATTTCAATAAAATGTGACAGAGTTTGAAGACTTTCAGTATTTCGTTTTCGATCGATGTCTGAAATAATTTTGAAAATTCCACTTATTGCAAGAAATACTTTTGCTGAAAATTACTTGTCATGCCAGAATTTCTGTTAACCAATTATTTTGAGTTTTATTTTTATTTTTATGTGATATCTTCTGTAGATTTAAAAAAAAAAATCAGATTTTTTTTTATATTGGAAAGTTTTCATATTAAATAAAATGCAAATTTATTTTCATTACACTTATGATGTAGTTAAATGTACATTATGTATTTATTTGTATGCAGAAATATAATATGAAACAAGAAATACCTAAGCATTTCATACACTTAAAACATATCTTTCAAATATATTGCAAATATAGTTTAAATATGATTTCAGTATACTGGAAAACTAAGCGTTTTACCAATTTATGAGACATTAAAATAATTACTAAAGTAAAAGCTGAGAATTAAAACGATAATTTTAAAATTACCATTTTAAGCAAATGATTTACAAGAGTAAATAATGATTTAAAATTTTAGGATTGTTTTTGTTCCATTTTTTGTTTTTTAAGCGATGATGCTAGAATAATTTCTAATGTTTAAGTATAAAAACCTAGTTTTAATTGACTCATTATGTTTGCAATATCTTTCATGTTAATGATCTAATACACATTAACATATTTCAAGGCAAAAGTAAAAAAAATAGAAAAATTTCAGTATCAAATGTTTATTGTGAATTTTAAAAGAGCAGTATTATATATATATATATATATATATATATATATATATATATATATATATATATATATATATATATATATATATATATATATATATATGTATATATATATGAGCAAAGAAAGAATTTCCCAATCTGAAAGTACTTAGTATAACATTAAAATACATTTTTAACCTTTTGCTCTATATTTCAATATATATTATCCATTTTTAGTTCTTAAAAATTTATTTAAAAAATTCAGAAAATCAATATATTGGTTGTAAAATTGTAGCTAACTTATTTTGCATACAAGTTTTATTTTCTAAAAGAAATTCCTTTCTCATAAGATTTATAATAATTTTATTTTACTTTAAACCAATTAACCGACTCAGCGGCTCGGAAAATTTCAAGAATCTGCGAAAAATGTTTCCTCTTTAAAACCAGATGTACTTCTTTTTCATTCCACAGCCACCTTCCTAAACTATACAAAAATCGTCGACTGTTTCCCATTCTCATTGGGAACATTTCCTACCCCCCTGAAAACTGTCACATCACTCAATTTAGAGGGAGGGGATGTCACTTACCACTAACTACCCTATCTAGGGCTGTATGCATTTGCCAGAAAGATTGTACATCCCAGTAAAAGTGGTTAAAAACAAATAACTGTTTTTTTGTGTAATTGAAAATGATTGAAGATATTCCTCAGCGTTTTTAGGTTGACTTGGTAAATAATATGAAATTCAAAGAAAAACGGTATCCACAAATTATGATGTTTTAGATTTCTTACGCAGTTTAATTAAGAAAGTTGTTTGTCACATTTTCTTGTATATTTATTATATTCTGTATAATGGTAACTTCCCTTTTTGAATGAGACACAGAAGTTTTTCAAATTTTTATTACAATAAAATAAAATAATGTTAGTAAAAATACATTTTCTCACATTACATTTTTCTTAACCCAAACAAATTTTTACTTTATATGAATACATCTATGTAGCAATTAGTGTGGTGTTTATATGAAAATAAAAGGCTTAATTATTTTTCAATTTTTTTTAATGTTATTTTCAAAAACATTAATTAAAGCTTTTTAATTTATTCATCTATAAATGTTTTGAGTTTAAACGATTAAACAAAACATTAGAAAATTTGCATAACATTGTGAACAAATGTGTGTAATGTTCTTGGTTTATACTATATCTGAAAAATTACTTTCACTTGATATTTAAATATTTGGAAAAGTTTTTAGACCAAGAAAATTAAATATTTACAAAAAAAAAAAGGATTAATTTTCATTTCTGTATTATTGTATATTAAAATAAGACTATGTAATGCCAAATACATGTAGATAAACTAGCATTAACATTGTTCTGCATAAGAAATTTTAACACATTATATTTGCTGATTGTGTACTTTCTTATTTATGATATTTCTTATATATTTACATTCTAAAACAATATTATAAAATCATTTATTGCTTTTACAATTTATTTATTTCATATTAAAAAAATATTTAGATATTTTTAATAATATATTTATTAAATTAAAGTTGTATTTTAATCGAAAAGAATTCCAAGTGATGGACGAAAAATAAATTGCCTAAAACACATATGTTAAGTATTCAATATACTTATTCTCATTAACTCAAAATAATTTTCTATTATTAGGAAGCAATCTGGTGAAATAGAAAATGAATTTGAAACTCAAAAGAATTTGAATTAAATTTTTTCAATACATGTGACAACCTTTTTTTAAGAAAGTTTTTCCTAAGCACCTCTTTCTTTTTCCTAAGCACTTTAAATTATTTGAGAGAGGAAGAGAGAGATTACTGTGTTCCGTCCTTATTATATATTTACTTTCATATGGAAATACATTTTTCTCAATTCTTGGAGTTAAGCACTTTGATAGACCTCATAATAGTGATTTGAAATGTATATACTGCTATTTAGTAATTTATATACTAATAAAAGAGTTGGTGTGTTGCCTATAAGCTCAGAGGATATGTAACATGAAGGCGAACAATTGATATCATTAAATGATAAAAAAAAAAGTTAGCAATGTACCTCAAGCAACGTTATGAAGTCTCATTTATTCCATTTTAAAAGTTACAGAAGTAGAAACTTTATACTTATTTAATACAAGTAAATAAATATTTTTCAAACCCTTTCAATATTATAATATTTTCAGCACACATAGCAAGGCTGATTTAGATTATTTATACGTTTCTATAATTCAACAGTCTAAATGAATTAGAAATATATTAAAATTATCAATTTACTTAATTTTTTTACCAGAACTATATATATAAAAGTATATATTACATATACTCTTTTATTCATAGATAAATTTTTTTTTTTTTAAAGCATTAAAGCCCAAATTTATTTGCTAAATTAATTTTTTCTACTCGTAACAGAACAACCTTAGATAAAATATCCTTTGCAACAATACATGAAAATTAACTTCATTTGTCAATCTGAATTGAAATATATATCAGTGCATGTACTAATAAGAATCTTAAACTGTTACATTTAATTTATTCCAATATAAATGGAATATTTGGTTTCATAAGTGCATTACTCGAGTTATTTTTTAAATATTAATCTAGCGTTTATGAACTGAAATTTATGTATAATTATAAATAAAAACAAAAGAATCATTACAACTTAATTTTGCAAAATAACTGTACGAAAGAAAATTATAAATTTATAACTAGTTTTTACTGAACTCATATTTAATTTTACATCACATAATATATAATAAAATGCTAAGAGGCTATTATTACTCCATTATAAAAATATTTTTATGAAAATTTCTTGCATTAGTAATATTTTATTGTATTACAAATTGCAAAACCTTTATGTAATTATCATATATCTGGAATGAATCATGGTGAGAAAAAGCAGTTTCTCACATGTCTACTTTTCAACATCGATAAAATCCCCTTTCATTCCATCTGTAACTAAATGGAAACATCTTTAACCACAAAGGAAACCACATGTGCAATGAATTATCTTCATTGAAACGAAGTGTCGATGTATATACAGGGGATATATGGGAAAATGTTTGAAACAGTACTGTTAATAGTCGAATACTTGTAAAATTTGTAGAGAATATAAATTTAATACCTCATCCTATTCACAACTATCTGTGATAAAAAACTTCGCAAGGTTTTAAGGAAAGGAAATAACTAAGTGAAAAATGTTTGAATACTATAGGAGCTATTTATAACTACTACTGCATAACAAAAAATATTGTAGTATCAATATGATAGAAACAAAATGATACACAGCAAATTTTGCTTATAAAATCATAGAAGATTGCAGGAATCCTTTAAAAATTTTCAATTTTATAAATATTCTCTTTTTTTTAAGTAAGCTAGAATTTTGGATAGAAAATTTCCAAGCAGCAATTTATTTTGAATTTTAAAAATTCTGAAAACCGAAAATTTCAAAAATTGCGTTTATAATTCAAATTTAATATCCTTGATTGCATTTCAACATTTTATTTTTTGAAAGAATAATTTTATTTCAGTTTTTGTTATTTTGTATTGTTAACATTAACATTAATAAACGATTTAATGACTAAACAAATAAATATCTAAATCCGAAGTTAGGTCTGAAAATTTGAATTTAATCATATAGTTCCTTTTTTAAAAATTATCTCAATTGTTTTCGAAATTCAAATGAATTTTTACGTATAAAAAATTCAATTATTTTTCTATATATTGTAAGGTCGTTGAAATGGGAGCCAGCGTACAAAAAAATTTATGCAAAATGTGCTAAAACAGTATTATGTTTTCAATATTATGAATATCACAAAGTTATATATCAAGAATAAAAATCGTAAAATATTATCAAAATTGAAAAGGTAATCATTATTTAAATTGACAGAGGATATATACTTAAGACTTGAAAATCTAAACAACAAAAATTTTTATAAGCATTTATTTTTCTATTCTTAATATTTATATATTACTAGTTTAGAAAAACTTTAATGTTTTAAATTTTCACAAATTTACTTAAGGCGAAAAAGTTATGTTTGGTATCGAAAGATTGCTTTTTTATTTATTTGTTTATTTTATAAATTCAGAGCATGCCTTTAATTCTAAATTGATCAGTTTTATGAACGTTAATGAATATTCAATAATGAATCTTTTTTTATAATTATATTTTTAGATCATCATATAACTAATGTACTATAAGTTTGCCCTGAATATGTTAACTTTACTTAATATGGTTTATTTTTACTCAAATAAATAACAACATATTCTTATAAAAAAGATTAGCTAGGAATTTAAATATTGTATTAATATTATATTTTATAATAAATAATGATTATTTTGCGAGCTCAAATTCATATGTATTTTAAGAAAATAAATAATTTTTACATAATTTGAACAGCTAATTAATTTATTTCTAAGCCAATATCTCATTTTGAATTTCATTTTATTTCTGTAATCAATTTTGTCCCTTTAATATAATCAATCATATTTATGTCATCTATATCTTGTAATCGTTATTTCAGATTGTAACAACACAACTAAATTTAAACATTCTACGATTTCTATAGTCATCTAACTTTAGCATACTATTTCATTCAGATTTTTCAAAGTGAATGTTCTTTGTTTTCAAAACTTTAATTTTTTAAAAAAGAAGTTTATTTGAAATATAAAATGCGTTTATTATATTTTTAGATTAAAATAACAGAATCAATTGTATATGGAATATACCATTTTATGTTTCAAAGATAAACCAGAAAAATTAATTTTAAGTCAAATAAGAAGAGTTAAGTAATATACAACCATATTTTACAAAAAGAAATTCTCTGGTTAAGATTATTATATTTAAAAATTTCTTTTATACCTAATATGGATCGCGTTAAAAGATAACGATTTTTAAAACTTGCGTATTAATAATTTGCTTATTTTAAAAATAAATTTGGTAATAATAAAATAATTATTTTCTGTAGGTTAAAAATTTAATTGCTTAGATTGTAGCATTAATATGATTTCGATTCACTAATCCACAATTTCGATAGGATCATTCCATTTCACACACATTCTAAAATAAAAGAGCTAAAATATTTTCTGCATTAAAAAGCTTAGCTCATCTTTAAATAGAAAATTCCATTATTTTGCTTCTGAACAGTTTCTGTTTAAAAATTTGATTATTTATATTCCTCATAAATCTATTTCGTTTTAAATCTGCAATAAATTTCTAGTAAGGAATTTTATTTTATTAAATATTATCGTTACGTAATGTGTAGAAAAATTATTACATGCATGCAAATTAAAAAAATATATAGAATATAATGATTTTCACAGCAGAGCAAAGCTAATATCAGAAATATTGTAGTTTATTTTTCAATCGAGAAAATTTCTAATATAGTACAATTTTTAAGAAATAGTATCTTTTTAATATTGATACATTAAAATAATGACTTTTTTTATATGGTGCAACAGTCAATAGTGTTGCTATATTTTTCAATATTATGTTTCATTAAAAAGAAATAACACATGTATAATATTCTTGGCTACACACTTATGAGACAATCATGTTATTCTATTGCCTTAAGATGATACTTCTGTTTTATTATCAACATTTGAAGTGTATGTAAAAAGAAATTAAAGTAATAACGAAATAAAAAGTAATATGCAGAGAGTAAACTTATTAGTAAATTTTTTCTTAATGCACAAAAATAAAAATGCAAATGAAATGAATTTTAGTCATTAAGGTAAATGTTATTTATTATGGAGGTCACATCGAATTTATTATAACAGCCATGAGCTCTTTCGATGGAAATTAAATAATTTCCATTTACGAAATTTATTTGTTTATTTCCGTCATAACTAGACGATAAAAAATGCCGTCAAAAACAATAAAAACTGAATTAAATTGACTAAGATGTAAGAAATAATTAGCATAAGCAGGGAAATTATTAAAATTCAACTTAGAAAAAAAGGCAAGCTCGTTAGTAATTTAAAAGTACATATGGATTTAAAATTTTTGTGTAATAAAATCGCCTAATTCAATTAGCTTAGGAACTAAAATTGAAAATAATAATGTATAAACTTGCATTATTTTATTTCTAAAGCAACAAATTTATAGATTATTAAATTTTAAAGTTGAATCTTGGCAAAAAAAAAAAAAAAAAATAATCATTATTTTAGATATTTGGCGTAAAATTCAGGCTGAGTTGTAGTTCTCACAGAAAAGTCTCCAAGGAGTGTGGTTTGAGTGATTAAGACCGATCAATCAAACCACCGATTAGGGGGAAAGCAAAAATAAGTGGTTTCTACTATGTGAAAATATACGTCGCGGCCGCTTTCAGTGAAAACTCTGCGACGTATCTCTGCCGTCGCAGGCCGCTTTCGAACAGGATAGTTTCGACGTATCCCTGCCGTCATGAGCCGCTTTTCGACCAGTTTATTGCGACGTAACAGATACGTCACGGACGCTGAGTCGGTTAAAATAATTTATTTGTTGTAAACAATGGTTTTCCTTTATTTAAAATGAATCTGATGGTTGGGCATAGTTAAATTACTTTTTGTATCATTTATTCTTAAAAACTAAATTAATTCTATTCATCATAGAAAATGTTAAAATTTTGATTTTTAAAAATTTATTATATTTTAATTTACTTAATGAATTGCGAAATCTACAAAATATCAACACAACAGTTTTCCAAAGCAAATAGAGTGATCCAGTTGTTAAATGCGTGTTAAAAATATTAAATGTCTATTTATAATCAGTGATGTTTAAAGAAATTAATTTAAATATATCACAAGTTCATCATTAACATATATGTGTTTGTTGTTATTTATGACAATTGGGCAAGCCCAGCTCACTTTGCCTATCTCACTCTGGAATTTAAGTCAATAGGGTGGCCTTTTCGATTAATCAGAGCAACATGAAGGTAAAACTACGACTTTTGCTCTTCAAATCCTCCGATAGGTGGCACCACCAGAGGATCCTCTCCCACAATTTTGACATTGATCTGAAGGTGGGAGGAATTTTCTCCAGACTATTGCACCTATGGTAACTGCTCAATGACTGACTAAAAGATTTTCGATTCCAGTGATTTACCGAGCACGTATATCGCATGTATTCGGTGAGTCCTTAGCGGCATTGGGAATTGAATCCCACCCTTCTGGACGGAAGACGAGCTCTAACCATTAGGCTACCAGAGACGAGGTACTTATAAAAATAATCAGCTTTAGACTGTTTGAACTCATAATTTCCTAGCTTAAAAAAATTTATATGTTGATATAAATAAGTATTTTCAGGAAAGTATCAAACACAATTTTCGAAAAATTTTTAACACACATAAATTAGGTTTCTTTACTTTTTTACAAATTTATTTTATATTGTAAGCAGATATTAAGCATGTAAAAAATCAATGTGGAATCTATGGCTCTGACATTTTGATATTGTTACGTTATAAACAATTTGTTTTTTGAAAAAATATGAAAAAATATTATAGTTTTTCAGAAATTTTAATCGTTTTCTGAGATTTTTTGGATTTTTTTGTTTTTACAAAAGATTATAAGCCAATATTCTACAAAAGAGAACAATTCACTGTAATTTTTTTCTGGAAGAAACAAAAAAATAATTACTTGCTTATGATATAAAAAGATTTTGTAATTCAGGAAATTTATTTCTTAGAAAATATTAGACATTAAAAAAACACAAAAAACTTTAAACTAAATATATTTGTGTTTATTTTTTATTTTCGGGATGAGTTTCAAGTACCAATTGTACTATAAATTTCTAAAACAATTTCATTATGAAAAATTAACCTTGTTTGAATTAATATAATTAATTATTGCATCTTTTAATAAACTATTAAAAGCAGTTTTTTATATAAAGTTAGTAATTAACACTCAATGTTGAAATTTATTTTGTCTATTATTAAGTAAAATAATAAATATACAATAATTTACTGAAGTATTTGACAAAGATACAACTGCAAAAATATCTTTAAAATTTGTTTGTAATACATAACAACGCAATATTGTAAATTTTATGTCTCACTCTTTTTAATAATTACATGTATTAAAAATGAAATTTTTTAATAATAAAAATTTAAAAATTATTTTATTTCTAAATAAAATAAGATAAATAATTATATTTAAACCGGATTCATCATATTCAAGAAGTATTTTAAAATTATTTATAATATGCTTAATTTAAAATATTTAACACAGTGAGTTCTCTTGACAGTATTGTAATATTTATTATCCGCAAAATGGCTTATGAATAATACAAATTTATACTGTGAAAGAGATTGTATTGAAGTAAATAAAAGGAATATTTTCCAATTAAAGACATGCGTTTCGGGACGAAAGCGATCAATTATATCAGACACTGAAAATAGTTTTTTTTAGTTGGACGTAGATAAAATGGAAATAATCTTAATTAGCGAAACAAGTATGTGTTAGCTCACTAAAAGCTCATTAGCGAAGAAAATAAGCATTTAGTATTGAGCGATCTGTTTATGAGATAAAAAAAAGACTTCCATGCACTTTCGATTTTGAGAGTAAAAACGGCGTATCAATTACTAAATTACATTGGCACACTAATGAATATTTTGCTATTCTTATGTTCAATGTGCAGCTTGAATTATCAGTTACTTTACCGTAACAGAGAAAATAAATCTTAGTAGTTGCTGATTATTATTATTAGTGAAATTGCTCTTTTTTACTTAACGTTGTTATTAAATTGGTGTAATCAATATACTTTTACTAAATAATTGTTTCTCTGTCAGATTCAATTGGATGAGTTTTATGCATCAGTGCATAATATTTGTTAAAAACGAATTATTTTGATAAATTAATAATATTATTCCTACATATAGTATATTTATTATGCATAGATAATATTTTATTTATAATACTTCCATACTATTTTGTTATATTATGTATGAAAACATTAAGAATTTCATAAAAAATAAGAAAACTTATAAAAAAGTATACAACCCATTCGAAAGGTAAATATAACTCAATTTTTGAAGACTTATTATCTTTAATTTCATCAATAACAAACTTTGAATTTATTTATCTGTAAATATATGTTTGCAATGGTTTTTATTGGATCTATCGTGTAGTGATTTTCATATAAAAAGCAATGCGTATTCATATTTTGCATACTTAATGAATTATTAATGTATTATGCATTTAATAGTAGAAATATAATGAATGCTAATATTTTATTAAGAATTTGATTTTCAAAAAGCTATAGAAGCTTAGCTATAGAAAAATTTTAAATTAAACTGATAGAAATATAATAACTTTTATAAATATTTTCATATCATATAAATGATATGGCATATATATATATATATATATATATAGATGGGTTTGCATCAATTTTTTTTTTTTTTTTTTTTTTTTTTGGTGACATGTTGTCTAAAATTATATGTTCTTGAAATTCGCAGATAATCCTCTAATATATTTTTAATTATATCTGGTTTTCACATTAGATTTATGTTTTATTAGATATCTTCAAGTAAACTTTTAATTTAAAAATTTAAATTTATCAATTAAAACTTCTTATCTTTTACAAACATTTAAAAGTTATTTTTTACGATCTTACCCATCTGTTTTTTAATTTTGTCCATAATATCATATTTTGAATCTACAATATTTTTTAAAATAACGATGGGCACACACATAGTGTGACTAACCTTTCGGTACAACAAGTCCGGAAACTGCCATTCATTTATCGTTACCCAATAAGCACCTATAAACCAAAACACAGAGGCGAGTAGCATTATCCACGCCATACTACCACAAACCCATTTATTGGGTGGGTCACATTGATACATCATCTCAGAAGAAAGGACAGAGAAATACAAATACAATTCATGCCCGCTCCGGGGACCCACAGCTTAGGTATGAGGAACGAATCTGCATCATATGAAGTAATTGTTAATACTGACAGACTGAAATTAGCTAACTTTAGCAAATTTTTGCGAATGTAATAAAAATTTGTATAAATTCACTAAATACTTGAAAAACAAATATTTTTGGCTAAGTTACTTTAAGAACGCATTTATTTGAATACATTACATAAAAAGTAACTGAAATGTTAATAAATTAAATAGTATATTTTCAAGTAAATAAAAATATTTATTTATTTGAAATATATACAATTTAATTTACTTGAAAAATATTATAATACTTGATAAATATTTATTTGAAAAATATACTGTTATTAATAACTTTTGTGTTTATTAAATAAAAATATTTATTTAATACACACAAAAGTTACAGATAAAAATATAAAAATTTAATAGAAAATTTGTAATTTAGAAGTTTTCAGTACTTTTAATTAAGCAATTTAATGGAAAATATCTTGTAAAATAATTCACTTCAATTAAATTAGCACATTGTTATATATATATATATATATATATATATATATATATATATATATATATATATATATATATATATATATATATATATATATATATATATATATATATATATATATATATATATATATATATATATTTAACTGTAATTAATATCCATATGTTAATGTTTTCAGAAGGCGACTTGTTCTTATTGACAAATTTCAAAAACAATAAATTTAGAAGAAAAAATATTCAGTTGCTTAGTTACAAGATTCTTTTAATAACCAAGTAATGATTTTTTTATTTATTTTCTCTGATCTTTATTTTGTACTTTGTGAAGAAATTTATTACGAACAAAATCATATGCATCATTGCGTTTCTTATTCCATTATGCAACTAAGAAAATACAAAAATGTTTTTTTCCATAATTTATTCAAAATGAATACAAGTATTTGCCGAGAGAAGGAAACATATTTTAATTATTTGCCACCCCCCCATTCATTGCACTAAATAAGTTATTTTTCTTTAAAAAAATAATGTCTTATGATTTGAATTTCAACTTAATTTTCTAAAAAAAAATTGGAAAGTACAATTTTATTTCTTATTCTATTCAAATGTATTGTAACTCTTTCATTAATTTTCCTTTAAGAAGTCTATTTGATGGTAATTTTGTGACTAATTAACATACTTATAAAAGTGTTTTCACGAATCCTACACCAGAGGTTTTACTAATTCATAAATTATGCAGTATTTTAAGAAATCGAATGTATGTAATTTTAACTTCAATTTTCTTTTCATAATAAACGAATATATCAAATAAGTTCAACTATCCTTTAAAGCAGAATTATATTTAATCCTCATAATAAACAGACATTCAATATTTTCTGCAAAATAAATTATTCTATTACCTTATTTTTGTATAACGCATATTAAATGAATCAAAATTCGATGCAAAAAGCAGGCATTCTACCCTAACGTGTATTGCATGCTAGATGACTTTTGCATTAGGAATTAAAAGCATTAATTAAAGCATAAGTATAATACTGTTGTTGTGTATTTTTGTGTCGATTTTAATGCAACTTCTTTTCTCACTTAATTCTTAGACACCTTTCAATATTTTGAAATAAGCAAGTTTTTAATGTTCAAGCAATTAAAATTTAAGTAAGGAAGAAATTAAAATTTAATCAAAAATATAATTCTCGTTTGCTATTTTGATCATTTTATTTTGGTGATAAGTTTCTTGCAAACAGAACAATAAATAGATAAGAGGGAGTTCAGAATTAATACCAATTATGTGTAATGAAATCAATTTAGATAAAATTAAATTTATTTATCTGTTATCCATTATTATTTGCTTCCTTGAATGAAATTAACATGGAAGTCAAATAAAATAAACATACTCACATTTTAGTAAATTATATTTTGTTATTAATATTATAATTGGTTGTTACAACGAAATATTAGCAAGTGAGGCAAGCAATATTCTTGTGATTAATAGTTTATTGTAACTTAAAGAATATTACTTTGAATGATTAAAAATGTGTACTTTAGAATATACATACAATGTCCTCATCATGAGTAAAAATTATGAAGGAAATTTTGGGAGAAATTATATCGTGCTTTTCCTATTCCATGTTAAATAATGAAAAAGATGTTTATATTTCAGAATTCTGCGTGTTCATTTATAAGCTTAGTATATTAGCTAGTTTCTTACATGACCTCAAATACAAGTTAAGTAAAACTTGATATTTAAGATAAATCTATCAGAGAACAATTAAAATATCAGTGGTTTACTGTCTAAAACGAAATATTAGCATTTCATTATAGTGTGAAATTGCCTAAATAAGTATAAATAAGTCCAAATCTTGTTATTGAGGAATCAGAGTAGATGAATATTTTCTGATCTTTTTCAAGGTATATTTGAAAGTGAGAGTTTCTTATTTTCATGTATATTCTCATTTAAAAAATAAGATTAAGTCTTTAGTATTCCGTATAATCTTCTTAGAAAGCAAACTGTAAGGACTAGAAGAAATATGAAGTAGAGCGTACACTAATTTCTAAACTACAAGAATCGAAGCAAAAAACTTCGATTCTTGTAGTTTATAAATTAGTGTACGCTCATTAGGTTTCTAAGCAACTGATTCATTCTTCCTCTTAACAGACTTTTAGTGAGAGGATAATATTAATGTGTGTCAAAGGTATTTTATCTGAAAACTTTTGATACCTATTCTAAAAACAGCATAAGTGAAAAAAAAACATTCGTCTCCTTTTATTCAATGTTAAGGAAAAAAATGAGAAGAATGTTTGTTTTCAATGAATAATTCAGAATTGTGTTGTTATGAATGTTTTGGTTTTGACATCTCATAGTAGAATATCCAATTATTAAAAATCCAATGTGAAGTAATCCATTTCGCTTTTTTAACAAATGAAGTAAAATACTCAGAAAATCTTTTCAAGATATTTTAAAATAAATGTTGTGGGTAATTTAACAAATTATTACTATGATCTTTTGTTACACTATTGGAATTATATTTTAGAGTTTTAGCCATGTAACAATTTATGCTGTGAGTTACTTATATAATTTATTTTATCAATTTAAAGATTAAGGATTTTTGACTTCAGAAAGATTACTTTCATAATAATTTCAGTGTAATTTATAAAGTTTTAATTGGTAAATTGTGATTAAAATTTAGTAGTGAATAATTTAGCTGATATAAAAAATGATAACTACTAAAATATTTAATTTAAATTTAAATAACGCTTATTAGTAAATATTAAATAAAGTAGTGCTTATTAGTAAATATTAAAGTAACGCACATATTAGTAAATATTAAATAAAGTAACGCTTATCAGTAAATATTTGAAAAATAATAAGTTAAGCTGAAATTTAAATTTTTGCAAGCTTTAATTTTCGTTGATATTGAAATAGTTATTAATTTTTATGAAGGCAATTCAAACCATCAATGTGAATAGAATAAGAAATATACAACTTCCTGCAAATTTTGCAAAGTTCAATCAAGGCATTTTAATTATAATTATTTAATATCAACTGTATATATATATATATAAATCAATTGTTCCAAACTTGGATTGTTGTTTATATTATATTATAATAATGAACAGATAATTAGTTAAATTTAAATTTCATTAATATCTAACTTATATCGTCAATTGTTTTTTTTTCTAAAAATAAAAAAATATTTACAATTAATAAATCAAACATTTTAGAGTAACTCTTGCTAGTTCATATTATTACAAAATTACTATTTATTTTCTTATTAATATAAAAATAATAAATTAATATTTTTGATTATGATATTTAGCATAAATTATTTACATATAACATTTAATTTTCGAGAAAAATATTAAACGAGAATAAGATGAAGCTTTCTTATAAAAATTGACTTTCTAATAAGATAAAATAAGAAATTCATTGATACTGCTAAAATAAAAAAAAACAAAATTCACATAAATTATTTTCATCAATTAAAACATTTGTTTGTTCAGGTATTTTAATTGTATTAATGAAAATAAAGTTAATTATAAACGAAATGAATCAGTCATTGAATTTCTTATCATACAAATTTATTGTCCGCTTAATTACACCAAAATCTCTTTGTCTTGATATTCCGTCATTCACATTCTGTTAATGAATTAATGATGGAAATAAATTAATGATCCAGTGCTAATGATTTACACTTGCGTATTATTCATTCATTATCAAATAATTTTCTGAAAAGAAGTTCAAGTTTTAACTTGATCGCTTTCCTTAATTACATTAATCATTTCCGTGTTAAGTTTAAAAAAATTCCAAAGAATTTCTAATCGGTTATGCAATTAAAATTTGTGATAGGGTATAAGGAAATATTTTATATTTATAAAATGCAATTTTTCTTAAACATGATAATTCTTATTTTTATTTCAAATGAATTTAAATGAAAAGAAATAATTAATATTCAATTAATAATTATGTTAAATCAATACAAATTTGGTAGCATAAAATGATTTAATCTCAATAGTTTAATAAACTGAAATTATAGCAGACAATTTGCTAGATATTTTAGGTTCTTATGTACTTTATTAAGTAATATTATACTACTTACTTTCATACTACTCAGTTTTGTTGTTCGGAAAGTCATTTCGTTTTTCATGAAAATGAAAAACGTGCAGCAAATAAATATTGCATTGTATTGCACGTTGTTTATTCTGGTCCAATAGCTTTTACCATCTTTCTGGTAGTAGCACGATTCCTCATACATAAAGAGGTTTGCTTTTACTAGAAAAAAGCTAATCCATGTAGGAAAAACGTAATTACTTTCCGAACAATCCAATATTTTTTGATAAATGTGAGTCATGTGTTATGTAAAAACATATAGCAGCTGTTGCCAACCTGCGGCTCGCGAGTCACATGGGGCTCTTTGAAGGAGTATTTGTGCCTCTCGATAAATGTACTCAAGAGAAGATCAAGCTCTACTATTAAAATATAACTCAACGCCGATTATTGAATTTTAGAAATTTGTACCAGAATAAAGTATCTTGAATAAAAAAGGCTGCTTTTCGAACTATTTTAATATTCAGAAGAATGTAATTTTGTGAATTATTTTATCCTTTAAAACTCATGAAATGCAAACATTGATCTCTCTATAATAGATAACCAAAATCTCAAAGAATTATTAAGAAGTACTATTACTAATTAGTCGCCAAATTGCAAAGAATTTTCAAAAGAAGTAAAATAAATGTGTTTCGAGTTTAATATTTAATTTCAATACACATATTTTGCACTTTTATTTATATGATTTCAATAAAAATAGTTTCTGTAAAGTTTTTTGATACCTCCTTTGCTTACCTTTTAAATACGTATTTAACTGCAGGTCTCGAAAAATTTCAAACTTTGAAAATTAGATCGGATTATCAAGGAGCTTAGCCACTCTTGACATACAGTATATTTAAGATTTCATACAGTATTCAGCAGTTATTGTAAGACTTTTATAAAATAACAGTATTAGCAAAGCTTTACATAAAATGAAAAAAGAAATTTGGGCGTGAAAAGTTTTCTAATTTTCAAACTTTGCAATATGCAAATTTTGTTTTCGACTTCAAAGACGATAACTTAGTGGCAGTAAATGCAATTTGATTTTTAACTCAATGAAAAACAAAGTGAATAATAATATTATACGTTCAGCAAACGGTTTATTTTGATGAGTGCGGTATCTCAAAGAAGTCACTTAACCATATCAGAAGCTTGGAGAAGTGTTGGCTAGTTAGACTGACCAAACTCATTTCGAAATAGTATACGACCGATTGGAGTCTAATATAAGGGTAATTTCGATTATCTGAAAATATTTTATGAGGCCAGAAATTCACACTAGTGATCAAAGAATCAGACATGCAACACTTCCCAATGAAGACCTCTATTTAATGCTAACGACTCGGAGGAACCAACACATGAATGGCGTTCTTTTTCATCTTCACTCGGTTCCACACAAACTGTCCTAAATCACCTTCACGATGTATGTTTCTATGCTTCTCAACCAATGAAGTGTGTCACATTAACAACCAAGGCACCGTCTCATCTCTAATGAGTAGGCAATAGAGCTCGTGGATTGGAGGAGAAATGAATATTTAATATTCTTTTGTTTGGTGAGTCCTATTTTTCTCTTCAACCTGGTAATAGAAGTATTTTTTTTTATCTGGAGGGAACGTGGCACTTGAAACAATCTTGCTTTCGTGCTTGAAATTGTCATATGACTGTGGTGGTGTGATGGTCTATGGTTTTTTCATTGATCTCTATACCATTCGAAATGGATCTCTGCCCACTCGCCGATAAGGAGATGAAATCCTGGAACATTTTGTAGTCCCATCCATTGGACATGACTTCCTGTTGATGGACAATAATCAAGTCACATCCTATTAACTTGGTAAATGATTTCCTTTTGAAGATGAAATGATACAAATGGAATAATAGGTTTTCTCCAGTTAGGAAACCAGAAGAGCATTTTGGGACAATCTAAGTAGACGTGTTTCTGGACGCCCACCACTTTCAAAAATTCTCGAAGAACTGGAAAGAACAGGATAAGTGGAATGGAACAATCTAGACCGTAATTAATTACCTTTTTTAATCCGTGCCGCAAAGGTTCTTAATACTTCTGCTAGTTTAGGAAAACCACATTCCCAACTAAAACTATTTTCTCTTAAGGAAACATTATTTTTTATTTGTTTTCCATAATTGCAAGCATTTATGGAAAACAATTAAAGAACTATTGTGCATATTTCTTTTTTAATTCGATACTCATTTTGTTTGCCAAACTAATGTCGTTTTTATATCATACATCCCACCACGTAAGCCCTTAATATATCAATCAAATAATCAATTTCCCTATCCAAAGATCAATTCAGAACCTCAAAAACATATTAATGATTTTGAATGTTTCGTAAAAGTTTGTGCTCTTTCAATTGTGAAACCTGTAGACTTTTCTGATATGAAACTTTCAGAACATGGAGAAATATATCAACGCAATTATGCTGCCACTTTTAAAACGACAAGATTAAAAACGGTTTTGATTGTCGAGCATTTATTAACAATTAGACAGCAAATGTTTTAAATTTGATTTTTATCTCATTATTTTATAATGATATATTTTGTAACAAAAATTGTTATTCTACTGTCTTCAAAACAATAGATTATTTTTTATTTCTTTTTCATATTATTATTTCTATTTCATTTCAAAATTAACTGCTCAACATATTATTAATATTTATTAAATAATGTCAAATCTTCTTCTATACATTTTGATTAATTTCTAATACCATTCTTTAATTCCAAGAGCTATTAGTGATAATTTTTTTGAAAATATTCCAAACTTAATAAATTTTAATAATATACAAAATTCGAAGTATTTGTAGAAAATTTTATGAACTCATAATAGTTAGAATAAATCAAAACTTACTTATATTTAAATCAATATTAGTTTGAAGTGCATGATATTTTTTAACTTTTTAAATGAATATATTTTCGCTTTATTTTAAATTATGCAATTTATTTTGATTATGAAATCAAATATATTCAACTTACACTTATATGAATGAAAGACTAAATTATATGTAAATTATAATTGAATGCTATAAATATAATTAAAAATAATTAAGTAAGAAGCTTTCAGATGTGTGTGGGAAATGAATTTACTTTCTTAAAATATTTTAAATAAAGTATTTATTAGAATATAGATTTTAAAATTTTATTTTTAAATCCTTAAATAAAGCTTATTTTACTTACGTTTTAAAATATTATTTTACTGCAAATTCAAAGAAATTTTACCTTGATTTAAGTTCTGTTCATTTCTTGAAAGCGCTCCATCTTGTATATATTTTATAATGACACAAAAACAAATATTAACATCTAAAAACTTAGTTGCTTTTTATCTAAAATATTGCTATGTTCAAGAAACATTTTTTTTTTGCTTCAAATATCTATACTTTTTGAAGAGATTTTTTGTACACATACGATCCATTTTTTAAATATTTACCATTAATATTGAATAATGGCCTTCGAAATATTTTGTTTTATGTTTGTTAGTTTCAGAAGAAAATAAATTGCTTCTCTATAGGTGGTGTTTATCTTTAGTCGTCTACTTGACAGCCACTTTATGTGCCCAAGTAAATTATTCTGTGCCGTGTATACTTTTTCAGAAGCATCTTCAAATATGAAAGCAGTTTAAGTTATGAGTTAAAAATAATGGATATGGTTTCAGGATATACTTTTATGCAATTTAAATTTATCCTATTATGTATTCCATGCAAAATATAAAAGTGGTATTTTTCTTAGATGTTTACGGGAATTCATAGATGATTTTAAATTTTTTATCCCTCTTTTAATAGGCTTTTTAAGGGGATTCATTAAAAATACTTAGTTGATAAGTAAGACAGTTATTGATTGAATTACAATCAGTATTTTTCAGAAAATATTTAAAATTACTTCATTTTAAAATATTGTTAGTTTGTTTCTAATTTGTAATTGTATTTATGTAGAAAGAATGAAAAAGGGAATGATAATTGTAATAAATTATTCAAAGTCATTTCAAAAGAAAAATGATTTTTAATAAGTTTTTTTATGTTTATAAATGTTGGAAAATAATTATTTACCATTGATATCAAAAAATGGTTTATATTAATTATCTTAATATTCTTGACATTAAACATTACACTTTAATTATAATTTATTTTTGTTATATAATTTACTTTGACACTGAAATAAAAAAAATAGCCCTCCAAAAAAAAATTCATCTATATTTAAAGTATATGAGTAACATTACGAAAATATTAATTTCATTATATTATTCCGTGAACTTAATTGATCTTAATATTCTTATAATTAAACATGATCCTAACTAAGTTTATGATATAAATAATACCTAAAATTGTTTAAAAAACGTAATTAAATTATGTATAAATAGATTTTCTAAGTACTCCTAAATTTTAATAAAAGTTTATTACTATTTGCTCGGTGCCCTTAAATATTATTTAAATACTTTACCTTTTATAAATAAAACATTCTGATGTTTATCATCTCGAAATTTCACTAGGTAAAAACGATAAAATAAAATTATAAATACAGTTGGCTATTTTTAACCTCTATAGTCACAGAATACAGCTGACTGATGGCTGAGTGATTAGAATTCCTGACTCCTGAGCTATGGGTCCAGAGTTCGAATATCGGTTCGGGCATGGAGGCTGTATTCTCTCGGTGTTTCTGTGTCCTTTCTTTTGAGATCATGGATAAATGTGTTGCCCATCCTATAAATGGGTTTGTCGTGGTATGACGAGTGTAATTCTGCTCGCTTCCGTAGCTTGGTTCATAGTTTGCCCACTGGGTAATAACAAATGTGTAGTAGTTTCCGACTCTTATTGTGGCGAAGGGTTAATCACCAAGTGACTGCAGCAATTTAAAAAAAACCAGAATACATATAAGTATCTTTATTAAGTTTGAAATTCATGGGAAATATGTTGGTACACAAGTACGGCAACATCTCTTGAAACTTAAGAAGATTTTATGAATTTAACAAACATATGTTATTATTAAAAAACTAGATTTCTTACGTATCACACTATATTTATTCAAAAATTTTTATACCATTTCTCAAAATTGATTCCCAAAATATAGATAATAATAATAAACATTTCAACTAATGTATATTGTAGTCATGCATATAACGTTATTCAATCTATAAATAATAAAAAAAATGTTATCATACCTATAAATGTCATTAGAGATAATCTCAATCTCAATGTAACGTGGCAAAAAAGTTTTCCAAATATTGAAAACCACTGTAATATTAAAGGTTGTAAATATTTTTCATATCTCCAAGTTTAGTAAGTTTAAATAGATTTTATAATATTGAGGAAGTCAATAAAAAGCGTTACATTGCACTAACAGGAAACAAAAGTTAATATATTAACATTTATCAAAAATTTACAGATCAGAACATAATTCTGCTGAAAAAAATTTCCTATCTTTACAGAAGAATTGAAAATATTCACACTAACTGTACAAACATAAAATAGTGTTGAAATTTACTTACTTTAATTTAATTAATGAATAATATTGATTCTTCCGTGCCTTAAAATTAATTGTAACAAGTGTCTCCAAATTTTCCAGCCTTAAGGCTATAATGTTCACTCCAATAAATGCCAAAGGCCGAAAATATTTTAATTTTCTGCCATTATTTATAATTTCTAGATTATTTGCAGAGTACGATTCTGAATGAGCATACGCTTGCTAAATTCATATGTTCTATTACTGTAATCATTATTCTTTGTATTCTTTCAACCATGACAGTTGGCGGTACCTAGTGGTCTAATAGGTAGGTGGTATTCTAAATTGAAAACAAATGGCACTAAGAATAGTTTTGTAAGCGCAGTAATCATTCCTGAATAAATTGATAGGTTCGAGAAGATTCTGGTTTATTCCACCCACTTCAAGATACAGTAATTAAAGTATAATAAGCTATCAAGAAGCCGCTATCTTACACAGGCAAGCTGAAGCCATGATACCGAGCCGATGGAAGCGGAACTGTATTGTGAAGTTTAGTTGTGCGTAACCCTGTTTAAAAGACTTATCCGACCAAACGTCCATAAATTATATTTTGATTAATATGCTATGTTGTGTGATATTTACTAGTACGGAAAAGAAGTTCAAAATAGACTGTAAATACAGAACATTCAATAAACAATGGAATTTTTAAATTTTGTGATTGAGTCCACTTATAAATTTCTACGTTTGCTTTCTAATGAAACTATAGAGATTCTCAAAGAATATAAATTATGAAACGAAACATTTTCAAAATTATTCAAAATAAACAGAAAGTTTCGGATAAAAGTATTTAAAATGTGGAATGAAATTGCGCAAACTTTGTGTATGAAAATAAATATTGAAAAAGATGCTGCAACTCGTTCCAGTTTTCATGTGGTTCTTGAAATAGCAAACAATGGAAAACCATTCATCGGTGATCCAACAATGCTTAATTGCTGTAGCCGAAAAATTATGTTCCGAAAAAAAACTAATTTAATTAAAACTCTGTGAGTTTTTCAGCAAACACCCTAGCTTAGAGGATGTAAGACAACGGAGAAAATATATCAATTCAACTGGCTGACAAAAAGGAAAATCTTGAATGGTTTTCTCTGTCCTTATATAAGTCAGTGAATATGGCTCAGGTGTTGATCTTAATTCAAGAAATAAATGAAACATATGAAGTGTATGAAAAACTCTTCTTTATATAGATGGTATTTAAGACACAACAACTGGGAAAGAATTTTTAAGGGATTTGACAATGGCATTAATAAAAATAGCCTACAATGGAAAAACTTGAAATCTATTATAACTGATCCAGGCGAAAACATGTTTGGTAGTAATAAAGCCATTGTTGCATTTGTGTCAAAAGCAGTAGAAAATGATGATGGTTCAAAACAATTAAAGATAAATAATGTTTTAAATTATTTCAGTATGCTTGTAATACATGCAGTGGTCTTGCTTTTAATTGACCTTTAGAATTTAAAAGTTTTTCGATTACAACATAATACTGCAACCTATTTTTGATTTTCTTTTCATAGTTGGATAGTAACTTAATTTGAAATATGTTGTATTATAATTCCTGGCTACCATGATTTTCAATTTATAGCCCTACTAGGAACAGTAATGACAGAACGTTATATAATTAGCCATCCAATGGGTATGTCATTGTTTCCCCGAATGTGGGTCATCATAATTTATAAGTAATTAGCAAACAGAAGAAGTCAAACTTGTTCTGCCATCTTCAGAGGTATTACTCAAAGTTATGTTGTATTAACTAGCCGGATAATTTTTATAATTAATTAAATTACATAGACAATTTTCCCCTGGCTGGAAATCACTTTTTATTTCATTCATTTCCTTTCCCTTTTTGACAAAGTGGAGTGTCCTAAAGTAAGACTTTGAAAGAAACTGATTTTCCAGGGGGAGAGCGAGCTGAAGACACATGCATGCTGGGAGGAGGAGTTACAAGAAATGGCTGAAACACACGCCACTAAAAAGGACCCTGTTGGTTATTTAAGTCTTACGTTCAATTGGAGTCAATAAATAGTTAAATCTCCAATTTGTGAAATAATAAAATCCTATGAATTTTTTGACGGAAGAGGAAGAAGTTTATTTTTGTAATACGAGTCCAGATGAAGAAAGTAACCCTGAATGAATGGACTCTCTTTTCGAAGCCCTGAAAATAGGCCGGCCTAATACCAGAACTTGTCTTATGTAAATTTATGTTTTTCTTAAAATTTTTTTACCAGCCAGTAGTTTTTTTAGTTAGGTTCTACCTATTTTATAACTTTAAACTATGATTATGACATCTAGTATAAATTATGAACTCCACTGAGTGCTTAACCATGGTGTTAGTAAAGTTTAATTATTTGAAATAATGTAAGTAACTGAGTTCGAATGTGTGTAAATAGATTTGTAATTTTATGATTGAATTAAAAGAAATTTTTAATTACAAAAACACACAAAGCCAGTTTTTGATCACATGTTTTCAGATTTGAATCTGGGTAGAAAAAAAAAATAAATACACAATGCAATGTTAAAAAAATTATACATTATTTAAATTTAAAATATAATTTGTAAAAGCTATATAATAACCGTAGTTAAATGCACAACAGCTAGGATATTGTGACAGGATATTTAATGTGCACTTGTCACCATTAGAGAACATCTTCGTTTTGATATAGATTCAAATTCATTAATTACTAAATTACACTTTCTAATTAAAAGAACGAAAGTCATAATTAACCAGGCTACTATAGCATTTGACTCCAAATATCAATTCTAGGATAAAATAAGACATTCGAAACAAATTTTTTGTTATATAACATTCTTATCTTTCAAATTATGATTCTATTAACAATCATCAAATTTAAACGTGTTAGCTTAGTAATACTTTTAAATAATTGCTCTGATCAGCTTTAAGTTGCAATGCTATTATTTTATGCTAAAAGTAACTTACTGAAATTAAATATGTTCATATAAAAATCGAACAACAATTTTACGTTATATTGTTCTATAATGAGTTAAATATATTAATTGTGATGTATACGTTTTAGGAAAAATAACAGTCAAAATTTTGAAAATCATACACGTGAGCTATAGTATATTATTTAAAATGAATACAGTTGCAAAATTTGTAAACAATGCAAGAGAATAAACATAAAAAAAGGAATAAATTTTATCAGTTCATAATGTCACTCTACTTTCCATATTTTTATTAATTTATATATACTTTGATAAATTTCTTTGCAAATCATATGCTTATTTTAAAGTAGATGAGAAAACAGAGTTATATTTAATCTAAAGGAAAAAATACCATTTTATAGCTCTCTTATGATTTATGTATGTTTTACATTATTATAAAATCCAGCTATCAATATCTTCAACATGTACTTAAACATAAATATATGAATCTTTTGATAATAAATTTAGATTTTATTAATAAAAACAACTTTTTCATTAGCATTAATAAGAGAAATAAGTTAGTGAATTTAATTTAGTGCAATTCATTTAATAGATGTTTTTAAAATGAAGAAACTCCTCATATTTTATTAAGATACAAAAATATATTGTTAGATTTAAAAAATAGATTCAATATATACTTTAGTTGAAAAATTATATTTTTATGTATTCTTTACATTTGAATTGAATATTATGGAATCAGAATATGTTGCTAACTCAGTTACAAGAAAAAAATTGAAAAAATTTAATTTATTAATAATTGAAATGAATTAAACATGATTTGACTGTTTGTCGAATTAAACTTTAATATGCAAAAGAATAAAATCTGGACGTTTTTGGGATCATATACATTTTAAGAGTGATATGAATTTTTAATTAATGACTTTTTGTAATTATAAGCAGAAAATTAATTTTTTTTAATTGATGAATCTAAATTTATTAAATTACTTGAGTTTCTTATGAGAAACTATTTTTTATTTGTTAAGTTACTTTTCATGTTGAATTATGATGTTATATACTGCTAAATCTGTATTTTTATCTACATAATTTTTAAATTCGTGTTTATTTAAATTGTATGCCAGTAATGTTAGTTGAATCATTAAAATTTATTATTCAATGAAGCTTCAGAGATTTCAAGTTGTATGTAATAAGATTTAATCAGAGGAAGAAATTCATCACATAAAATGAATATATTCTATTTATTAATTTTGCTCAAAAGTAAATTTTTCATGATGATGGAATTTTAATTTACAGTATTTTTAAAAAGCAATGCATAGCAATGCAAATAAAAAGCAATGCATATTGAAATTTATTTTCATATGACTTTATTTTTAAAAAAGATTATTAAAATAATTAAACAATTTCTTGATTTCTTTGCAGCAGCTTAACTAAAAAAAATATGATTTCAAAAATCTTAACATTTAAAAAGTAAACGTTACGCTATGAACAATTAAATGAAAAATTAATAATTTGATTATTCATAAGGATATATTATTAAGATACAAAAATACATTTGATATTAAAGAAACAGATAATAATTTATGAAATAATTATCTGTTTCTTTGATATCAAATGAAGTTTTTGCTTTGTATCAACCTTATGTGCTTGAGTTTGATTTAAATAATGTTTCAATGAAAATTTTCCCTGTGAAATTATTAAATAGTTGACAATCTAAACTTATTCATTCAAATATTATGATTTAAAATTGAAAAGCTTTTAAGTTTTTAAACTTTAAATGCAAACCGATTTTTGAAATTATAAATACTTTCTTTCCTAAAAACTTAATTTCAACGGAATAATGTATTAAAATATTTGATTATGATGAAAATGTTCTAAGAGTATAAAGAAAATCTGTATCAATAATATTTAATTTAAAACATTCATAATAATGGAAAATGTTTCAATAAGAAATTTTATCATAATTCTAAAGTATTTGGTAAATCTAACTCTACTTTATATTTGATTCATGTTCTTAGAAAATTGCAAAAAATATTACTAAGTATTTTACTACTATAATAAATCAAATGCAATGAAAACTTCATTGTTTTTACTTTTTTATAAAACCAAGTATAACGTTGATTGTATAATGCCCTTCATCTTTCATCTGAATCATTAGCTATTAGTTAATGACTTGATAAAGAAAATGAAATGATAACTTCACCCAAATGATTTTAATGACGGCAACTGATCATTTATTAGAGAATGGTTTTATCAAGTATTTTGGGTTATCATAAATGAATTCATTAATTACACTGAAACATTTCTGTGTCTAGATTGCAAATCTAATGATTATCGCAAATATTAATGCACTTGACATTAAATCGTAATTCTTTTAAATGCCTAACTATCAGTTTAAGAGGAGTGAAAATGAGCGCGCATTTTTTCATCATATAAGTGAACGTTTTTGGCCAGCCAAGATCCATATTTTTGAATGAATTATCAAGCAAATATCCAAATCTATTAAAATTGTTATAATTTAATACAACAGATAATATTCAAGCATAATTAAAAACAAATAATATTCATGCATCTGCAGCAAATATATGTTTATAACTCTCCAGTAGTTTCTCATCATTAATATCTTAGCTTTTAGTATTAAAACAATGGAGAAATTTAAATTCATTTTTAAGTTAACATAGCAACCTACACATAACTATTATCACAAACGCAGTGATGTTAGCTGAATACATTAAATAAAAATGCTCGTTTTGCTGTTTTTTTTTAAATAAATAAGATTTTATATAATTTAAAACTTTTCATGTTAAATAATTTATATGTGAGATGGCAATTAAAGGTTATGCTTATACCTTTAGCCAAATCTATAATCCATAAAAAAACGGCATTGTTTTGTATAAGCATTTGTTAGAACAATATTCCTTAGCTGTTTCAATACGTTACATTGTCATACATTTACTCTGTTTTTTTTGTTTTTTTTTTGTTAAAGAAAAATAGTTTCGAATAATTAATTACCAGTATTTTTTATCAGAGATAAAGTATATTGAAAGAAAGTGTTGTGTAATACTGACAACAGCAAACATCAGAAAATATTGTGCCATGCACTTTTGGTCATCAGTATTTGATGAGTAGTTCTTATTTCTATTTAAAAAATAGCGAAGACTGAAATTTAATTAAATTTATTGCTGGTGATTTTGCCCATCAAAAGTATATGATAAACGTTATATTCTAGGCATGTCAGGAATACCAACAGCCTCTTTTCACATTTTCTTTTGAAAGGAAATTTATTATTCATGAAGTGAGCCTTCTCACTGAAATCTGTTCAATTCACTGAAAGTGTTCATGAAATGTCCTTTATATTCCATTGTCCATCTATATTGATCATTTTCAAGAATATATTCTCGACAGTAAATTATTCAAATCTTGTTCCTACATAGTTAACATTTATAATTTAATGAAAAAAATGACTTGAATGTCAGGTGAAGTAAGAACGCTATTCCTATCACAATTAGTTCAATAACTGTGCATACGTTACTATTGGTAACCGGTAACCGGGCACATTCAATAAAATCTCAAATACTTAGTTTTATTTATAAAAACGACTTAAAATAGCTTTGTTGTGTATTGGAAATTTGACAAAAGCAAAAGCTTTACTTAAAACAAAATGATGAAATGTAGTGTGTTGGTTCACTTTCTTTAAACATAACTGTATACAAATAAACTTTGAACAGTTTATAAGGTGAATACTTATCTTGCAACTTCGGCCAAGAGGCGAAAGAGATTTTAATTAAAATTCATAGATAATAATAAAATATATATTTAAATAAAATTTATTAAAACTTCATGCAATATAAAACTCTTAGACAAAATTTTTGAAGCTTTCAAAACTTTTGAATTTTTTTCTGTTAATATTTTATTACTTAAATGAAGTTACTTAAATTTTCAGAAAACATGGTCTAATACACAAATCTTTTCACAACTTATAAATTTTATTTTCATATCTAATGCTATTTTAATGCATTCATAGAATATAGATGATCCAATGTATGAGTTGTCTTTTCATAAACGTTTGCTGAAATACAAAACACATATTAATTATATATGAATGAATATGTTTTGAATACGAAAAAGAAAAATAATACCCAGTTAAAGACTATCTCTACAAATATATCACGGAAGAGTAATTCATTTTAATGACTTTAAAATAATATATCTTATAATGCAAATAAAAACAGGATCCTTGATAATAGTAAATTGAAAATATTTTAATGAAAATTTTATGCAAATAAATTCTGTTATTTATAGAAAATATGTTAAAGAACACATATTTGTTCAAATGTTTCTCATATCCAGGAGAATATAATACGCGTTAACTGAAATTTATTTTATATATAATTTTTTATTTTTAAAATTTCTTATTTATATGAAAACCATTAAATAATGTATAATTTATAATTAAAATAATGTTTTATTTATTTGAGTTTTTTTATAATATAATAATTAAATCACAAATGAAAATTTTATGCATTAAATTACTCTACAATTTTTTACATTGAATATGATTTATAAAAATGCTTAAAAGAATAAATGTTGATTAAATTATAAGAATAAATTGAAAATAAAGCTAGATTTTTATTCGCATTTAAGGAATGTCTCTATAATAAAATTTAGTATCCTAATTAAATGTCATACACTTAGCAAACATGAGTTAAAATTATTCATTTTAGGACACATATTAATGCAATATTATCAAGGTATAAAAGTAAATAAATCCATATGAAAATATTTAAAAGCTCCATAAGCATCATTGTATTTAAAATGTATATTCATTTAGGTGGTTTTTGCAATTACAAAAATAGAACTTTTTATTGATCTTTTATTAGAATGCTTTAAAACATTTTCATTACAATGATCATACATTCATAGTTTCTTTATACAACTAAATCATTTTAATAACTACACCTTTTATTAACATGGAATTTAACCTGTAAAATGTTTGACATATTTAATTGAAAAGACATCAAATGGTATATTGATAACAGGATATTTAAATACATATTGTATTGTTCGCATAAATGATTTCTGTTCATAAATAAATGAAATTATTTTAGTTCTTTGCAGGTACCATTGTAATGCATTTTGCCAAAATAATGACTTTATTTAAAAAAGTAGTGCTTCATAAATACAATCTCTTGTAGACAACTAAAGATAAGATTTTTAAATAAAATGTAATTTTATTATATAATATAATGTTTAAGAAACTCGATTTTAGTCGTATCTCATTATTATTATATCATTTAATAACGTTTTATAGTATATAATATATTTAACAACTTTATAAATATTAAGAGACAATAATTTTTAAATAAATCTTATTTATAAGTTATAAGAGTTTCTTTCTCAATCTTTTTAATTTATAGTTTAAAATGTGTATCTTAGAGAAATAATTATGTGTCTAGTTAATAACTAATGCGTGGCAAAATGTATTCTGACTCTTATTAAAGATAATGTATGAAAAAAGTAGCAACAAAAAGACAGACTTTATTTTATCTAAATAAATAATTATATTTAGTGAACTTTTCACTGTAATTTACTATCAATAGTACATTAATTTCGAAAACTAAGTTATTTTAAAATTTAATAAAACTTTAAAATCAAACTTTGGTTACATTTAAAGTTATTTTTATTTAAACCAAATGGTCAATATTGACAAGCATTTCAATAAAGAATGACATTTTACATATTTTCTTACAAAAATATACAAAACAAAATCATTTTTCCTAAAACAAAATGTTAAAAGAAAAGTATCAGATTCTTACAACATGGATCTTAAGAAAAGGAAACGAAACAACCTGTGAAAATTGCTAACAAGTTACAGAATTAAGCTATGTGAAAAGCGAAAAGGAACGAAATAGAAAAATAAAGTCTGCTCTTATTTTTTTCAATACAAAGATGCTTTTTATTATGTTTCTTAGAAACATCCGAGCTTCCTTTTTAAAGAAACGGAAATTTGAGACTAGAAACTTTTGAAGAAGAGTGTACAACTTCCTCAACTTACAAAAAATCTGCAATAGAAATGGTCACGCTGTCATCCGTAATACCTTGACTTTATTTAAAAGTACTGGAGTCCTTTAAAAAAAATCAAATACGGAGAAAATATAGGGAGAAGAACGAAAAGAAAATGAGGTAAAATTTTAACAAGTGAAATTTCCTGATTCGGATAAAGGAATTGGAGTAACGAGCAAATTTCTTTTTTGCGTATCTTTTATTAGTGTTACGATGAAAGGAAAAATTAATTTATCGGAAAGTTTGGGCAATTTTGAGTGCAGAAATTAATTTTTGTGCAACAAATAGTGTTTTTTTCCAATCATTTAAGGTAAAAGAGCCTACTTAGAATTAGAGTATGTATATTTTCTTAAGTTTTATTTTATAAATGATTAATTTAGTTAATAATAGTAGTAAAATAAGTATAACAGAAGTAAAATAATATAAAATAATTATAATATCTAAAAATTATAGTTCAAATGCTTACTAAAGTTTTTGTAAGAATTCGTGACACTATTTTCAAAATTGCTGTTAAGGGCTACATTTTAGAGGAATGATACTTGATCAGATTTTGGAGGTATTATATGGATTTGATTTAATGTAGAAAATAGTAGGTTGCTTGCCTATCTATCATGTTATAATTTCCTTGAAGGAATTTCAATAATAGATATTATATCAATGGTGTCCAATGAAACTCGTCACCAGATAATAGTACTATGCTCATAATAGTACTGTGCCATTTGTTTGTAGCTTTACGGTAACATGTATTTAAATTCCTCATTTAATGTATCTTTCATTCGATGGAGAAGAAATGAACTTTTTTCTTGTGTAGTGATGTTTCAGTCAAATTTTTTCACATGTTTAAATCTAACAATTTTGAATTTGCTGCAAAATATTAAAACGTGCATAAATGCTTACATTGAAGCTAAACACATTAAATGAATTTCTTTTTAAACCGAAAAATAATAGTGTTGAAAGATAAATTTAACTTTCAACATCATTCAATATTTTGTTAAAATTTCGGTTACATGATGATAATAACACGATAATTAATAGTCTTAAATATAATAACAATATCTTTATAAATAAGAGAAGATAATTAATAGTCTAAAAGAAAATGATTTACAATACATCATTCTAACTACTGTATCCTTACCTTGTTTTAAGGATTTTGAATTTAAGAACAAAGAAATTCATGTGTGCTTTGATATATAAATCTGCTTTATAGATCTGAATCCCCTGAATTGAAATTTAAAACCAATTTATTGCAATACTTTTACTCACAGTTCTATTTTTAAGGTCTTGATAAATTCAACAAGTTGATGTAGCTTTCAACAAACTTACTTTAAATTCGTAAAGCAATCAGAAAAGTACAATTTTATTGGATTGCATGAATTACGATGGGAAAAACCCTTATGATGTCTCATTTTATATCCACTGCGGGTGTTCCTTACTAAAATCGACAGGTTTTTGAACACCACTATGAGTAAATTTGAATACAGAGTCTCCTATCATTCAATGGCAAAAGGTTTATTGTTTGCCATCAAGAAATTTCTTATTTATATTTGATTATAAGCACTTCTCTAATCATATTTGAAGCAAAAAGTATTATTTTATTAAATTATAACCTAAAAACGTATGCTTTCCTCACTGTAAATTATTTTTTTCTTTTAATAAATCTTAATGACTTGAATTCCTGTTATCTTAGTACTATATCTTGCTTAAAAATTAATCTTGTAAATTATTACATGATATATGTAAATACTAGCATACCATTTCATAAATTTTGTATCCTTATATTAAATATTTACGAAATATTTTTCTGATATTGCTGCATTTATGCATTATTATGTCTTTAACAAGTTATCTCACTATTTCTCTTACAATAAATTTCTATATATAATTTCACTTAGGATTCTGAAAGTTTCATTTATGCTACTGACGGTATTTAACATATATTCAGGAATCACAGAAATTATTAGAAATAACACAAAAAATATTCAGTTAGTTCGTTATTAAATCTGTTATTACTCTGGGTAAAAATGCAAATAATTTTAAAAAATTAAAAAAAAATGATTTTTTCACTCAAAAATTCCAAGCATTACATTTTATTAAGTAGCATCTTTGTTTCCCTTACTTTTCTAATAAAATGATAAACATCTATTTAAGAAGTTAACTAAGAAAAAAAATTTAACTATGAATAGTAAATAGCAAAGGAAACAGTATAAGACAATTTTTACGTAAATGCGTTGTAGTAATGCACAGAGGAAAACCAAATTCTTTGGTCAATATGAACTAAATTAAAGTTCAAAATATAAATGCATTTGAAACCTTTGGCTGGTATTTCACATTAATTTATCTTTAGTATTCTTCTTCATTTTTTATTTTATAAAATTGATGTATTATCGATCACTCTTGATACTAAATAAAAATTTTCCTGTTAATTCAAAGCAATATCAAAATATTATTTAAAATCAAGGAGAAAAATAACTCTAAAATTTAAACATAGCTTAGTTTTTTTTAAATTTCTATTAGAGTTATTCTGGATCTCTATTCTTATAATCATGCTTTCACTTTATTTTTTCAATCTTCTAATATTCTTTCAATTCATTATATTACAGTTTAGAAAAATGTAAAATAGAGAAACACTGAAATATTTTCAGCACAATTTTTCGATTATTTTATTATGATATAAATTATAGTTTTATATAATGTTATTTCAGCTTTTTTAGGTTGCGGTGGACACCTGCTCTTAAATTCTCTACAAAATTCAGGAAAAATATTATTATGATTGTGTTATACGATTAAATTTACAAACAATGCTTCAACAAATTCATATTATTTAAATGTGGAAACTAAAGGAAATCCAGATCAATATATTATAATGTTTTCAAAAATATGTTAAATCTTTTGTCGAAAAAATTCTAGAATTTTAATCATTCTGCTGTAAAGCTAAAAAACACTTGACAAAGTTATTTGTTGAAAGGACTTAGGATATAGATAAAATTTAGTCTTATGTGTGAGTGAATACTATTTTTAACATTTTGAGCTTTTCTTTATAAAGCTATTCCTGTATATTTTTAAGAAGAAAATATTTTATATTTCTCAGTATTCTAACAAAATAACTATTTCTTTCACGTTCTTACTATCCTTTTTCTGTCTCACGTTGTTATTGTTAGGATTTCATTAAATATCAATAAGGTGATAATGTCATAGGAAATAAATGTAAATATATATTTTTCTTAGGAAATTATTATGCTAATAAAAGATTACTGTAAAAAAGATAAGATTTGGGAATTAGTTAAAAAATGTGATGTACAGCTGTTAAACTACAGGAAAATGTTTTCATAAAAGATATAAAGTGTTTGACCTCTACATTTAATTTTAAACTAAAAATGCACTTATAA
Source organism: Latrodectus elegans (assembly GCA_030067965.1). Taxonomy (NCBI): domain Eukaryota; kingdom Metazoa; phylum Arthropoda; class Arachnida; order Araneae; family Theridiidae; genus Latrodectus; species Latrodectus elegans. The sequence continues at coordinate 30,705,608 of CM057822.1, read as the reverse complement.
AATTGAATTTCACCTAAAGGAAAGGTTTGTGAGTGCTGATTTTGGAATCAAACATTTTTCAAAGAAAACCTATAAATTTTCTGTATTTATTTCTGTCATTTGCCTCTGAAAAACATAAAAATAACATCTGAAAAACTTGAACAAAGGATACAAAAGGATTGCTGCATTTAATATGTAGGAATAGAAGAGAATACAAATTTAAATACATATTTCTTACAATCGCAAATGAATAGCAATAACTGCTGGCTGTCTTGGGTGCAAGTGAAAAAAACAAGAGTAAAAATGAAAATATACTGAGATTTTTTTTCAAATATCCCAAAAATTTAATTCCTTTCTTTTTAATTTTTAAATATAATTAAAATTTATAATTGTAAAGATACAAAATTGAAAACGATGAAGTTTGTTGCACAATTTGTTATGAAAATTAAATTACTTTCTTAAAATACTTACTAATCTTATTTGATATTGCTGGACAATTAATATACAGGTACAAGTAATTTAATGGAAGAACGATGTGGAAATTTTACTTTTAAATTTTGCATTTTATGTAAAATAGATTGATTTAAATAATTTTTTAACAAAAATGTATGCATGCAAAAAACAGAAAAAAATGTATTTTTGATTATATTATCTTAAATGTTTTCTGAATTTTAGATATGGATCTATCTAACTTACAACCAAACTGAAATACTAGACGCATACAACACAGTTATAAGTAAGAAAATGCTTTTACGAGTGTAAATGAACTTATTCTGATTTCAAAAATATTTTACTTCAATATTAAACGTTGCGATGCGATAAGAACTATTTTAAGACATTTTCTGCTATTTTATTTAACTATACACTATGCTAGTTCTTCAAAATAATTTAATATATGATGCTGTAAAAGTTTTCTACTGGGATAATATTATGAAACTTCCGTTGTCTTTATGGTTAAAAACAAGCTGATTAAGTATACAATCTTCTGTTGCAACGAAATAAATTGTAGAAACAATTAATGAATAATGTTTAATTTATTACCCTGATATTGAATTTTAAGGGCTCATGTACATATTTCAACAATAATTATCATTTCTTTGAAACTGTTACAAGCCACATTTTTGTTCGCTATTAATATTGAGTTATGTCGCATGACATAGTTTGTTTACTTTTTCTATTTTAAGAAGAAAATAAATTGCTTATGATGGTGAACTATTTATCTTTGTGCATTACTTTGACAACCGTTTTAAGGACTAAAGAAATCCTCCTTTCCAGAACATATTTTATCTGAAGTATCTCTCTGAAGTTATGAACCAAAGAATTATAAATAAGTGCCTTGAAATTATTTTTCCATATACGAATTATTTATTCGTATTATATGATACAAAACTCGTGAAAATACGATAAAATTCATTAAAACAAAATCTTTTTCTGTCCTTTATTATGCTAGTTATCAGAAAACGATAAGGTTTTTTTTTTGAAAAAAATGCACTCCACTTTGTTTTATCATATATGAAAAACACTATTGTTAAAAATAAAATTAATGTTAGACTAAAGTTGTTTAGATTATTTTTTAAAAACAGAATTTTTTATAAATCAAATTGAAAAAATGGATTTAAATTTATAAAATTATGAAATATTTTGCATCGTTCTTTCTATTTATTTACTAAGAATAATGCTTTCATCTTTACAGCTTTCTATAAATTTGATAAAATAATAATAAAGTAAATAAAAGTAAAGATTTTTTCTGATTAAATCTATTAAATAAAAATGCAATATAACCATTCATACAAATTATTTATTTCAAATATCTATATTCTTTTACAAACTTGAAGCTTAAACTCCATTGAAAATTATTTCATTAAAATATTAATACATTAAAAATCACATGAAATTTCGCGATTCATCCATAATTATCTGAAGCCTTAAATACAAAAGATTGAATTAAGTAGGTTAAAATTTAATTAGTACTTATGCACTATCGATCATTTTCACAAAAAAATGTCATCAGATAATGTGAATTAGTGTCAAATCATGCAGCTTAGTGACCATGCGTCAAGCGTTTTTTTTTAAATTAAGCTTATAATTTGCATAATTTCTATTCTTAATGAATTTAAGTTGTAAATGCATGAATTAAAATTGGAATATGAATAAAAATTAATTTTATCCAATTGTTTGAATAAAAATTCCTTGCTTCGATTTTTCTCATATATTATGCAAAAATACTTATAGTTTCTAGCAAATGGTGAAAAATTCTTTTGACAGAAACTGTCGATGGAATGGTATGTTCGCACCATTTTATTTGCGTGCTATATACTTTGAAAAATCTCCATTTGAAATATTAATAATAATAATTCTATTCTAAGATTAAATCCAATTCTAAAATTAAATTCTAAATTTGGCTTTTCAAGTTTTATTTCAATTTCTTAAGTCCCTTGAAAAATCCTATATCTAATTTGGTGTTATTTGACAAAAATGACTTTCTAAAACCGCCAAGTTTTAAATGAATAGAAGAATTAAAATTTCTTCATAGAATCAGACTTTCTTTAAAGTTCAGCTCTTTAAGCTTGAATAATTTTGAAAAATGTCATAAAAAATGTTAAGGGTAAAATTATATTTGAAAAGAGTTACTTACTCGCAAAAGATATAATAAAATTTCGAAAGATATTATAAATTTAAATATATATTCAAGAAACATACTGTCCTTAAACATTAAATTTGAATTTGAAAACTGCGAAATACGAGTGTTAAAAGTTAAAAAAAACTTGAGAGTTTAATTCTAATAAGTCCTATGAAACTATGAAATTTAACACATAATTTAATTCTAGAAGAATATATTTAATATATTCTTCTAGAATTAAATTATGTGTTAATATTATATATTTTAACACATAATTTAATTCTAGAATTATATTTTAATATTTAAGTATATTTTAATATTTAAGTCTTCATATGTTTAACAAATATAATTAGATTTATAACAAAAGTATAAATCTTTAAATATCTCATAAATGTTATTTAGATACACACACATACACAGAATATAGCATATAATTATGACATCACTTAGTAAATAATGATTTCCTTTTTCACCTTGTACAATATAATTCCCTATGAAAATAGTACTAATATTGCAGTGTAATTGTATTTTTTTACAAACAAAATTCTCCGGGAGTTAATTATAGTTTCCGGGCCAATATATTCATGCAAACTTATATCTCCAACTTTAGATGTAATCTTTATACAAAATATTTGAAAGAAATGTCTTGAAAAGACGTCCAGCATAAAAAGCAATCACCTTTTCGTCTAAATGTGATGGTAGATAACATAGAATAGACACTATGTCATGAACTCACAAAAGCTTTATGTGCTTCAAATACAATTGTTTTGCAAATTGTTGTCACCATTTCATAGTTTTCATTTTGATAAAATAGGAATCGGTAAGATGAGAATGGTGGTGATAGGTAAAATAAGAATGGTGATGAATTTCATGGATGATCGTTTACGCAAACGTCTTTTTCATAAACTTATTTCTATATAAATTCAACATTTTGCCTACTTCGAATGATGGAGTCACTCTAATTCACTATTCCTAATAATATGTAAACTTCCTCTATTTTTAAATTTTTTTAAAGAAAAAATACAAAAAGTGATTGAACATATTACTCCAAATTATACTTAGCATATACTACTAATTTTATTATATATTTAGATTTAACTGGATCTTAATTAAAATTACATTTGAATTTACCGAATAAAAGAAAAATAGTCAACTAACATGAGTTTGTAAATCTGTGTAAAGTTTATATATAAACTCCCTTAAAATTGTATTCAAAGTTACTGCATAAAGTAAATATTATGAAATATTTTTTTGATCAATAGTTGATTTTATTTTTTATTTATTTATTTTTTTGTTATTGTAATTTTAAATTTTAAAAGATGAACTGATATATTATTTAAATCTAAAAGACATAAAAATATCGTAATAAATAGAAATCATGCGAATAATAATCCCATATTTTTAACAAATAAAGGCATTTAAAAATATTTTGTTGATAAGAATTTGAAAACTATCTCTGGAATTAAAATATTTGTCTAGAAATGCTCATAGAATCTGGCATCAAGATTAGAGGATTTCCAAATTCCGATATCACCATCGATGAATTTATTCCAGGTAGCCTTAATATCCTATCAATATTTCCGTAAGGAAGAAATAGAATGGGAGAAATGTATTTCAGGGAGAAACTACTATCATGGGGAGAATAGTTATTTATACGCGTCATCTGTTGGAAATAGTTCTATAGGCGCAAAAGTTTGTTTATGAATATCCGAAACATTAATAAATATCCGATCGCGTATAACGGATAAGAACATTTATTTAGAAAGACAAGAAATTATTCCTAGTACACACACCTAAATATACTTTAATATCGAGAGCTCAGATACTTTCCAACAAGTAAACAAATTACTAGTATTTTACAGTTTAATGTAGTTATGTATAATAATGTGGTTTCATTCTAAAATAAACTACAATTTCATAACATTTATTTATGTATTATACTAGTTTTTTCAATTAAGTGTTTTATAAAGGGTAATTGATTGTTTGAGCAAAGAGATATGTTGTTAAAAGTAAAACAGAAATGTCAAATTTATATCAAGTAGAAACTATACTGCTGGCCATTAAAATTGCTACACCAAGATGGAAACATGCTAAAGACGTGAAATTTATACGAAAGGAAGAAGGTTCTGTGCTATGCAAATGATTAGCTTTTCAGCGCATTCAGATAAAGCAGGCGCCAGTAGCGAAACCTACATTGTGTTTAAATGAGGAAATTGTTCAGCCGGTTCCTCATACACAATTTGCATTTGAACGTTGTTGCCTGGTGAAAAGTTGTTGTGATGCCTCGTGTAAGAAGGAGAAATGCGTACCAGCAGGTTTCTGACTTTGATAAAGGTCGAATTATAGCGTACCGGGATTGCAGTTTATCTTATCGCAGTATTGCTGCTCGCGTCGGTCGCGAACCAATGACTGTTAGCAAAATATGAAATCGATGGGTTCAGGACGGTAATACGGAACGTCATGCGGGATCTCAATGGCCACCTATCACTAGCAGCAGAGAAGACAGGCATATTATTCGCATGGCCGTAATGGATCGTGCAACCACGTGAGTCAAGAAACGGGGTCGTTTGGGAGACAACAAGTGTCTTCACGAACAGTTCGACCACGTTTGCAGCAGCATGGATTCTCAGCTCGGAGACCATGGCTGCGGCTTCCCTTGACGCTGCGTCATAGACAAGAGCACCTTCAATGGTGCGATCAACGAGAATTTCAAGACGTCATCTTTTCAGATGAATCCAGGTTCTGTGTACAGAATCATGATGGTCGCATCCGTGTTTGGCGGCATCGTGGTGAACGCACACTGGTAGCGTGCATTTGTCATCGTCATACTGGCCCATCACCTGGCGTGATGGTATGGGGTGCCATTGGATACACGTCTTGGTCTCCTTTTGTTCGCATTGACGGTGCTTTGAACAGTGCACGTTACATTTCTGGTGTGTTACGACCCGTGGCTCTACCCTTTATTCGAGCCCTGCGAAACCCTATGTTTCAGCAGGATAATGCCCGACCGCATGTTGCCGGTTTTGTACGGACCTTCCTTGATACGGAACATGTTCGGCTGTTGCCCTGGGCATCACGTTCTCCAGATCTTTCACCAGTAGAAAACGTCTGGTCAATGGTTGCCGATCGACTGTCTTGTCACCAAACTCCAGTCACTACGGTTGATGAACTGTGGCATCGTGTTGAAGCTGCATGGGCATCTGTACCTGTACCTGCAATCCAATCTCTGTTTGACTCAATGGCCAGGCGTATAACTGCTGTTATTACTGCCAAATGTGGTTGTTCTGGGTACTGATTTCTCAGGATCTATATCCAGCCAAATATTTTGAAAATTTAATAACTTGTTATTTCTAGTATAGTATATTTTTCCAGTAAATATCATTTTGTTAACTGCATTTCTTCCCGGTGTAACAATTTTAATGTCCAGTAGTGTACATTTGTTTGTTTAAATACGCGTGTAATGGCACAAGTTTATAAGTTTCAATAAAGTATTTAAAACATATTAAATTATTACAAAGAAACTATATGTTTGCCACAGATATACAACTTTACTAAACATTCAGATTAATGCCAACATTGAGTGAGTAGATCCTCTGGTGCTGCCACGTGTCCTAGGATTTGAAGAGCAGAAGTCGTACTTTCACCTTCATGGTGCTCTGTTTAAATGAAAGGTGCTCTCAATTGTACTTAAATTCACATTGCCAAGACAAAGCGAGCTTGGCTTGCCCATGTGTCATAAGTAACAACAACACCATAACGGATATGCAACTTACATGATGCTTTTTATACCACTCTAAATTAAAAAAATCATTTTGAATAAAACTGCTTTGAAAAATCAGTGATATTGAAATATTATGAATTGTTTATGATGCATTCCCAAACAAGGGAAACAATTATAAACTTCTGACTATATAACTGAAATACTTAAAAAGAGATGGGATACAAAAGATAAATCTGTTTGGATTTAAATGATAATTATTATTTATAAAATAATAATTAAAATAGTTATTTCTTCTGAATTATTATGTTGTTCGTACATGTTTTGCTTAAGGATTTATGTTTGTATTGGCTCTTAAGTAAATTCTTAACGAATATACCTCTCATGTTTTATCTTGTTGGTGAGGAACGTTACACTTTAATTGTTGGGTAATTGTGACGAATATCCATTCAATTATGACAAGTTTTGCTGTCTCACGTATTTACGCTAGAATTCTTTTACGTGGGCAATTCTGTTACATCTGATATTGATCACAAGCATAAATTAACAAAAATACTTTTGTTTGTTTGACGCTTGGCACCTTTTCCACTCTTCCTATAATCTGTGAAAATTGTTAATTTACGTACCTTTTAGAGTAATTTCTGCTTGTTTACTTTAACTTATTCGAAAATATCTGAGAAGCATGGCTTCAGATCATCATGAAGTTTTTCATTGTGAAACATTTTTCCTTAGATCTTTTAGTCAACAGTTTAAGAAACATGTTTCAAAATTGTATAGCTTTTACTTAATTTTAAGGTAAAATTGTACTTTTTTCTACTAAAGATATTTCAATCTGTTACACATGAATCAACAATCATTTTAAAAAAGATTTATTTAAATTATCGAACTATTACTTTCATAAGTTTATCTAAATGTTCCTGAGAAAAGTATTTATAATTTAATTATTTGCATTTGACCACAAAATTAAAATGTATACGAACGAATCCATGTGATATTTTATAGGGATAATTGAATAGTGTAAATTTCTTACATAAATTTTCTTTAAAAGCTCGCTATATTAAAATTATTATTATATAAAGCTTTATAAGCAAAAAAAAAAAAAACAGAGAAATTTTAACTGTTAGTTACTGAAAGGCAAAATATTTTTTCGTTTTTATTCGATAGTTTTAGGTGGAGTTTATCAAATTATAATTGCTTAGGCACTGACGTCTTTCTTTTTAAATAAATTTTCACATTTATTTTTCTCAGCACTCTTTGTTTAGCAAAAGTACTTACCTCCTTGAACTCATATATTAAAGAGGCATGATATTGGATCGTCAAATAAGTATAAAATTTAATACCATAAAGTAAAAATGTGTATGAAAATAATTATATTGAAACTGAATAAAAGGTTAAATACATGACCCTGCTAAATTGATGAGAAACTTAGTCAGTGAAATTAACTTCGTAGCCAGTTAAAATTGAATAAATTGATTTTTCCGTTGCGATAAAAATTTTAGCAAATAATCTCTATCCATTTTAAAATTATAATTGCAAAAAACACTACCTGAAAAATCATTCTATTCATTTGCGTAGTTGCGCCGATGTGTAGTAAGAAATTATGTCAGATCTCTTTTTAAATAGTAGGAACTACGATTTGTAGAAGAGTATAATGTGATTAAAACAAAACAAGTTTTTTTATTCTCATGTTTCTAAGAAAATCAGAGTCTAATTTTTCATTGTGATTTTCTTAATATTCTTTTCATTAATTTATTTGATATCTTAATTTTTTATTCCAAAACTTCAATTCCCCTTTTAACCAGTCTATCGTCCTATTTATTTCCAGTTATTTAAACGTAAACAAAAATCCGCTATAAAAATAAGTAGTTATCTTTTTAGATGTTAAAGATAAAGAGAGCTCTACTGCAATCCTTTTAAACATCGAAGACTAAATATTGAAAGCCCCTAAAAGTGAATACAAATGGATTAAATAATCTATTTCAATATCTAAAATTATTTAAAAGTTTTTACTATTAAAAAACGTATCTAAAAATTTATTTTAGTTTTAAATGGTTTTAAATTCGTTAATCATGCAATTTAAAATAAAAATAGTTAATTTTGACACGAGATTATTTTTAAGTGAGCCTATAATATTAAGAAATTTTACACATACAGTATTGTACAAACTAAGATTTATTATGAATATAATAGTTTTATCTTAGATTAAAATTCCAATTAATGAATTATAATACAAAACCGAGGTAATTATTTATTAATTTGGGAAGTTAAAATTTAAATGTTTGCATTGAAATGTAATTGAATAAGATATATTTTGTAATGATATATTTGAATAAGAGACAAGAATATATGTATATGTATAAACATACACATATAATATATATATATATATATATATATATATATATATATATATATATATATATATATATATATATATATATATATATATATATATATATATATATATATATATATATATATATATATATATATATATATATATATATATATATATATATATATATATTTTAATATTCAAGTTATTAAATATATAAGTTTTAATATATATATATATATATATATATATATATATATATATATATATATATATATATATATATATATATATATATATATATAAAACATATATAACATGTATACATAACATAGAAAGCATTTCTGTAGATTAATGCTTGAGATACAGAAAAAAGAAAGTAGCTTCATTTCTTTTTTCAGTTCTCCTCACTACTCTTCAGTATAAAGAAAGAATAAAGGAATCGATTTTCGTTTAAGTCATTGAAATGATGGGTCCAGGCAGCCCTCCTCACTTCAACATACTCCAATAGTTTTTTTTTTTTTTTCACCTTTCGTTTCCATCTGTTACACCATTTGAACAGTAGTTATCATATCATTCCCAACTTTTGAATCAAATATATTTTTAATATTCAAGTTGTTAAATATATAAGTTGTTTTTTCATATATTTTACAAATCAATAAATTTTAATATATTGGAAATATACATCCTTTTATACAGAATAGAATTATACGATGAATGTAATTATGGTACATTTTTTTTCAAAATGACTGATATAGAGTGTAAGTAACAAATGCTTGGTCAATAGTGTGCTATGATAAAATCGACGTGAATTATTAAATATAAGCAAAAAATATTATAACATTAAATTAGACAGTCAGTGCAGCACATCAATAGTGTGCTATGATAAAGTCGACGTGAATTAATAAATATAAGCAAAAAATATTATAACATTAAATTAGACAGTCTAAATTTACTGAGTCACTCCAATTCAAAATATTACTAAAATAAAGACTAAAAGACATTTATGAAATTAAAATAGACTAACATTTGCCTATGTATTGCTAAAACATTAATTATTAAATTTTAAACTGTTCTATTATGCTAATAAATTAGAGATACAAATCATTTTACCATACTATAGCATTTTTACTTTCAAAAACTTACTAATATTTAAGATTAGATTCTCTTACCTGCTATAATATGAATTCAGCTTTTTTATCTTCATTTGAATGTTCTTAAGATTATGTTTTAAAAATATATCTATTAACAATTTTTATACTTGAGTATTCCAAAAGAAATGATTCCCTTATATTTCGATAAATCTTAAAAAGTGTTTATTAGTAGACTTAGAAGTAACAAGTTGGTGACAATTAAATAAATTCTTTATACCCAAAATTCCTTAATCTTTTAAAAATAGCAATTTTATAAATGTATTTAAAAAACTCTTTAATAGGAGCATCCGCAGATATATTTTTTTTATTTTTCGGTCAGTGAAATATAACAATCCTAAATATCATAAAATGCATAGTTTTAAGATTTTGAAGGAAACCCTTCCCAACATCTCTTATTACTTTGTAAAGTATCCATGGGAATCTTTCCTACTTAAACGGATACCCAGCCAAACTGCTGTTTTGCGTTTCCGGAGTGGCCACACAATAATCCTCATCTTTAAGCAGGGGCAAAATATATACCCTGAGTACCATTGGTGCTCAGCAGACATCGATTCACCTGCTCATATTTTGGTGTGTCTATATTTTATCAAGGGCAAGATTCTACAGGACCCTCATCCTTTATTTGGCATTTTACCTATATTCGGATTTGTGAAGACTTTCTGGCTCTGTTCGGTAATCCCGAGGTTAGAAACAGCAAAAGTTTAGCAATGATTTCAAAGATTCTGAAAATGATTAAATATTCCTTTAAGTATAAAATTTTTAAAACAATCAGAATTTAAAACCCTGATGTTTCTTTAAAAGATTACTTACTTAAAATTTTTTTTAACAGTGAAAATTTTAGAAAATATACTTGATTTTTATTTAAGATATTCGAATTCGCAACAGTATGCAATGCTGGAAACTTATTTGAAAACCAAAAAGTTATATATAATATTTATATTTTATGTGTCATCATAATAAAAATATTAGCACAATGCTCTGCAGAATAATATAGTTCCTCCTTCATTTTGTTTTTCCAAAAAGAGGCAATTTTCTTTTCGTATAATAACCAAAAGTGACTGGTAGTGACTAACACATAAAAACATTATATTACATCTGATGTCATTATAAATAACAAGTCATTGTTTCTCCATAAGTTTGTGAATGTTTTCGAAAACTCAGATATTGTCTCAATGATAAAGTTCCTACCTTAGATGATATTCACTTTGTTTTTCCTCCTGGAAGAATAAAGTGAATATCATCTATGTAATGACATTTCTTTTTTTAGTTATATCTATACAAATTTTGATAAATTATTTCTGTGAAGATGTTATTAAAGAAACCCAGAATCATTTGTTAAACTGCTAAATAATTCTTAAGAATTTAATGATAACACATTGATTTTTATTTAAAGTATTTTTTAATTATTGTTTTTAATATATTTGAAGAATATGACATTTTTAATAAAAGAAATATAATTCATTATAAATAATAATTTTTACGCAAATTTTTCTTTTATGATTTTATAATATTTATCTGATGCACAAAATATTCTTAATTAATGTAGATAAAAATCATATTTTACAAAAAATTTTTAGTATACTTCAAATTTCGGAATCATTTTACATCTATGAATGCGACGAAATATGAAATATTTCAAAAATTTCAACTATCAATTATTATTGTGTAATAATACCAATCTGAGTAACTTCTATTATAAACATATATCTTTTAAATTGTTAAGTTTTACAATATTTAACTTACTTAATTTTACAATAAATGAATAGAAACGTATTTTCCGTTTTAATATTTATCCCGAATACTCTTTGCATTTATTTTTACTTATAGAATAAACTTTTTATTTGAAAAGTTTAAGTAAACAAACATGTAATAAAGAAGATTATTTAAATGTTATTGGTAATTTTCCAAAAAAAAAATTATCATAATCATGCAGTAGCAAACATTTAATTCTTAAACTACGGGAGATAGATGTTTTTCAGCAATTTGCAGGAATGTCTACAAAGTTGGATATTAGGGAGATCTTTAAACTTATATTTTATAAGAAGATTCTCTAAAAAAATCCCAGAAAAATATTAGGAATAGAAAATTTTACTATGCCTCTCAGAGCAATAAAAAACCCACCAAATAGTTTTAATGACATCTTGTATTAAATAATTGTTATACATTCTAAGAAGATTTATTTGCTTAATTATTTTAGCAAATAATCGCTTTGAGTTGTACTATTTTTTAATGTAAACTATTTTCATCTATATAAAATCAATTGTTTTAATTTAATAGTATCTATTATTTAGCTATTCTTCCGTTATGCATTAAAAAATATCATTATAGAAATCAATAATAGATAATACAAATAGAAATGGAAAAAATTGAGTGCTTGGAATTTTATCATTGATAAAAATAAAGCATATAAGAAAATTACTTATTAATTTATTTAATGTAAGATAGATATTATTTTTTTGTGAAAAAACATGAATACGTATTTTTTTTAAAAAATAAATTATCAATATTTAAAGAATCAATAAAATAATAGTTTTCAATACTTTTTGTTCCCGAAGGCAATAATTCAGCTTGTACTAATTTAACTGTAAATTAAACAAAATAATTCAACTATATATATATATATATATATATATATATATATATATATATATATATATATATATATATATATATATATATATATATATATATATATATATATATATATATATATATATATATATGAAATCATTTTATTATCATATTTGATTCTTTTATAAATTAGAATGTATATTCCCTAATATTAATCAATTGAAATTAGTCACAGAAAATGAGATTTAGTAGTTATTTCTTCTTTGTCTTATGATTTTAAAAAATAAATACAATATTCTTAGCTTCATCAATTTTAAAGTTTAGATCTCATTTTTAGTATTTTACCTAGTTTAAAATCTTCATACTGATGTTACTAATAATAAAAAAAATCTTAAATATTTTCAGATATTTCTGAATATTATATTACAGTATATTGTGTCATAAAAAATTTCAAAGAAGTTCAGCAAATATACAAAACTTAGCAGCTCCAAGAAATATACCAGCAATATAAACAGTTTAAAATAGTAAAAGCAATGTATAAAAGACCATAGATTTGAAATATTGTAAGCGTTATTAAATGTATGTAGCCATTTTAAAATGTATAAGCCCATTAGGTAGAGAAACATATAAGTAGAATTTAGAAGTTACATGAGATTTACAGAAAAAGCGGATTTTAAATAGAAATGTATAATATAGATTTTTGTAGAAAAAAGGAAATATGATCAAGAATAAAAACTAGGCATTTTCTCCAAATGCTCCACTCAATTTCAAATCTCAGCGCGAATGACATTTTTCCATTTTTATCAAAATCTTTCTAGGAAGGTTATTTATTTTTCTTGATATTGAGCAATATTATTGGGGATGTTTATTGTATGAATTTGAAAACTGTTTTCGTATTTCATTTGAAATTGAAAAATGCATTATATCCATCGATTGAAAAAATATACTTTTATTGCAGTACTTTATTCATCATATATCTGCTCTATCTCTTTAAGTCCTTCCCTCTCCCTCTCATCTGGTTCAATTGGTTCTATATATGATGAAAATTTACCACAGAAAGTTTTCTCTTGCTATTATTTACATATACGTAAAATATGCTCACATTATTTTAAATTGTTCTTATGAAATATTACTCAGTGGTTTGTTATTATAAAAATTCCAAAAAAATTATGTTTTGGTTGTTTTTAATTATTCATTTAGAATATTACTCAATGGAAAACATTTATTTAGTATGTCGAACCCAACCAGCTTCACTGAAGCTCGTTGTGAGGTATTACTTGTGAGGTATTCTTTATGTATTATTTTTGCAGCAACAACACCACCACCTTGTGAGGTATTTTAATTTTTTAATTATTGACATTTTACAAACTGGCATGCAAAATATATCAGTATGATATGAAAAGAAACAAATTTATTAACAATTGTTTAGAGAATGAACATAAATTAATTATAATTAATTTCACCTATAAAAAATTAATTAGTTTTGTTACAGAAATTTATTAATTCAAATAATACTTTAGTTATGATATTTGTTGCATTAGAAAAATATTTCCTATCAAATCATATGAAAATTCTATGAATTAAAGGGTTTAAAATAAAAAAACATGGCAATGAAATTTAATAATGTAATGGAATATGTATACAAAATATGTACAAAAATCAACTACTTTATTTATACTAGAATTATCACAATTATTTTTTTAAATCATAGAATTTTGTCGTCACCAAATTTCCACTAGGATATTTTAAGTTCATGTTCATATATATATATATATATATATATATACAATGTATATATATATATATATATATATATATATATATATATATAAAATGTATATTAAAAAGATATTTTATATAAAATATTTGTAATGTTTATTTTAATATTTGTTAACAATAAAATAAATGTAATTTTTACTGTTTATTTCCATTTATGCGTATATTTAATGATAATTCTGCTTATTTTCATAATTTTATTGGAAAATCAAACTATAAATTAATATTACATGCATGTTATAAACATTTTATGATATTCATTTATATTATAAATAAAACATATTCTCACATACAATTATTTTTTCATATAATATGGATTTTATGAATACTCTATTAATTATGCAACTGTGCTATTTAATATTTAATATTTATTTTCAAGTATGCATAATTTATATTAACGGAAATAAAAGTCATTAATAAAAGGGAATATAAATTTCTATAATTCAATGGTATAATTAATATATAATTTGAGAAATATAAATGAAAATATATAGATTAAATGTGGCACAAACGTAATATAATGTTGTAAAATAGAATGATATTTACAAGTTAGTAAAAAAATAAACCATAATCATCAGAACTGTATTAATTTATAGTTACTATAGAAAATGCAAAACAGTTTTTAAAAATTCAAAGCGGTGAAAATGCTATAATATCTAGGAAATTATATTTCTTATTTTACCGTATGTGAGCAATAGAAAAATAGTCTTGAAATTTTTTGTAATAATTTAATATCAAGCAAATATTTCACTTTGATGATATATTTCCTTCAGGTTTTGTTGATTCTGGTGTAGTCCCATAAATATTTTCTCAACTGTAGAGTAAAAGTAACTTAATTTATTAATATTTTTCGTAATTTTCTCTAAGTCACAGAATAAGAAAATTTTGTTAAATTTTTTTAAACAAGTGCATAATTGGTACTTCACACCAAGTTTCTGACGTTCAAAAGCAGCTGATTAATAAAATTATTTATCAACAGACTGAGGAATGAGTACTTGTAATACGCATGGATATCTTAAATATTTAAGATTTTCAAGATTACTACTCATCGATTTCTGGAATAGCATTTCTCACTGTTACCATGGTAGCCTTGTTGGTTAGGAAAGCAGCCTCTCTATCAGAAGGTAGTGGATTCAAATCCTGACTTAATTGAATATCTACCGTATTCACTAAGGCAGCCTGAGCCACATTCTACTAACTAAAATAATAACTTTGGGCTTGTCAGATCAAATATAGGGAGTCTTCTGCTTGGTCAATGCTTCATATTATTGAAGACTCATCCATTTACTTCCACCTAACTGGTAAAGCCTAATTCCGAAATAGGTAAGGAGATGTGCAGGGTGATCTTTTTTAAAGTGACAGTGTTTGGAGCGCTTTGTGGCTCTAATCTAATAGCCGAAATAGCACCAAACTTGGTATTTAGACTAATCAAAACATGGAAAAATAGATCCCGTAAAAAAATTTAGCTCCAAAAATCGTCACTATTACATTTTATGGTGCTTTACAATGCATAAAATGTGAGAAAAGAAAAATACTAACACATACAATCGTATAGTTAAATTATTAATGTTTATTTACTACATTAACTTCCCCGGTGAGGAATTAGACCTCATTCAATGTGAGCACCGATTTCAGATGTAACACTGTGCATTCTGTGCACAACGCTCTCCACAGCCGTGTGTAACAAATCACGAGGAATATTCCACGCTTTGTTATGTTGTCCTTTAGACAAATTTGATACTCTACCAACATAAACGCACCTTCCGGTAGCGTGAGAGGCATGGCAACTGGAGCTCAATTATTTCAACTGAGATTATTTCTCGAAGCTTTCTACTACTTGCTTTTACAGCCCCCTATTACTGGCAATGTACAACATTTGCATTTTTCTTTACCCATGTTTTATACTATTTCTCGTTATCGTAAACTACAGCAGTGACACAAATGCTCTGGTGGCAACTTTTTGAACTAAATATATTTATGAAATCTTTTTTTTCCCCATGTTTTGACTAGTCTAAATACCAAGTTTGGCGCCATTTCGACTATTAGATAGAGCCACAGGACACTCCAAACACTGTCACTTTAAAATAGATCACCCTATACAATGATGCACCAATAACAGTTGTCATTTTATCGATATACAAAAGATTGTCTTAATCGGGTCACCGTTGTTCAAAGGATTATGTTTTTTATGACTGAATTTATAAATATTAGTGATCCAGATTGGGAATATATGCCTCAAATAACAATAAAATTCTCACACTCACTTTCCATGAAGATTTACACCTGCGGTGGTAAAATATTTCTAAGATCTTAGAAAATGATAAGAAAAATTACTGAGAACCGAAGCGCGATTCAATGAATATGCCACATTTTAAAAGCAAATTGACTAAAAATTTTAAATTATATAACAAAAATATCTTATGAAGGTAAAAGTTTTCCATGTTATGCAAGATTAATTAAATATATTAGAAGTAACAAAAGATTTTGATCATAAATTTCTTTATAATTTTGGCATGAGCAAATTATTTAACTTTATTATGCTGCTCTGAATTTTACTAAACAGATATAAAATATTATATTTAATTAATGTATATAAATTACACACAATAAATCAAGTAAATCTGCTTCGCACATATTATAATTTGATTTATATAAATGTCAAAGGTTCAATGAGTAATTAATATTAATCTCATTAAAAGATTTAATTTACCAAAATAAATTTTATGTCTGAATTAATATTTTCATAATAAATTTAAAAACATTAGAATAAATTGCTTAAATAATGTGTTTTTTTATAAAATGAAAATATTTTTGATGCATAATTCAATTAGAGTTTTTTAGCGTATATATATGTATATATATATATATATATATATATATTATAAGCAAATTAATAATTTAAAACAAATAAAATCATTATAATTATTGTTTATAAAAATATTTACACGAATATAATTTAAGAAAATTTACACAATTTTTGTTAAAATAATTTCATTTTTATATTAATATTTTTATTTTTTCAAATAGTAAAACTCATTGTTTAAAATGAACAACAATGGAAAATAACGAATTCTTTTCGTATATTTCATTATCATTTTTCATAAATATAGGTAATAATTTTTCATTTTCAAATACGTTATGTATGAAGCAATAGAAAAGGAAATATATTACACTCTTGTTTACCGATTTTAATGCGAGGAATGTTATAAAAAGTATAAAAAATAAAAATGAATTTTTGTTTACTCGTTTTTGTGGAAACGGCGATTACTAATGCAATTAGGTGTCATGGGATGAATGTTTTGCGATGTTGCTTCGAATTAGAAAAAAAAAATCTAAGAAAGTAAAAATTATTTAGACACTTTATTGGATTTTACATGTTTTACAATATTAATTCAGTGTTTCAACTACATAGATAATATAAGAGAAAGAAAATTTTTGCATGGAAAAATAAAGCTGTCAAAGTGTGGAAAAACGATGAATTGTTTTCTCATTCATCAAATTTGCTTGGATAACCGAAGAAAACCAAAAAAAAAAAAAACACTTGATGTGATCACTCACTATTTTGTTAGATAATTTAAGAAAAGTTTATTCTAAGAATAGATATTTATATTGCTTTTCCTAAGAATAGAATTTTAAAAAGGAAGTACACTGAAAATTTTCTGCTGAATATAGCATAGGTATGTCAAGTCAAATGTTTTAACTTTTATAAAATATATATATATCTGTGTGTAAACACCTTTATAAATTTATAAGACAATGATTGTTTATGAAGATATAGTGTGATTAATTAATATATTTCATAAAACACAGCACCAATTCATGTTCTAAGTGTCAACCAGTATTATCCATGTACTTGAATGATGTAATGAACGAATTTGTAAATGAACGTTCTTCGATTATTATTTAATTTTGGTGATAATCTCGCATAATAACGAGTTTTAATATAAATGTGTTTCATGTCATGTTTACAAAGGCGCTTTTAAACATCTTGGCAAATGTTTAAGATTTTCAAAAGTAAATCAGTGAATACTTTCACTAATGTATAAAATATGTTGTATGATATCAATTTTAAACCCAGTTCAATATTGTGTGTAATGTTTACTTATTTAAATATAAGAAACTATTATTATTCATTTAGTATGTCTTCTATCATTTGAATATGACAGGAAAAGATATATATACTTATTCATATTTTCCATTATTTCTTGCAATTGTAATTTTTTAAAGCATATACAGTAAATAAGGTGACAAATAAATTAAATATTTATATTTAGAGGGTGAGAATCATATACAAATTAAAGCACATTAACTAATTTAAGTTGTTACGGAGGATTTTGGTTTAACTTACATTTTTTCTTGTTTATACAGCCTGTTACGAATACACATACTGCATTCATTTATTAAATAAATATCCACTTGAAAGCACAATATTCACTTTAAACAGGAAAATTTTATAATCATATTATTTTAAATGCATATATAAATAATTCTATTATATAATTATTCATTCTAAAGAGCATAGTGAATAAATGCTCTTATGTTTAATAATGAAACGCTGCATAAACATAAATTCACATTGTTTTTAAATCAGAGATGAAAATTAAAATAATAATTAGACACACACACACAAATAAATTAAAATTATCTTATGCTATTTTAATCGTTTTAAGCTTTAAATATGTAGGGAAACTTTGTGAAAGTATTGTGATCTTGGATTTGAATTTTAAAAATTATCATTTTAACAAGTTAAAAATAACTAATCATAGTAGAATCATATGAAAGAAAATTTTTATGAGAATACATATATGATATTATTATTAAAATGAAAATCAGCAGAATCCAGGAAAATTTTACGAAAAAGGTTTCTTCATAAAGAAACTTTCCACAGAAATATAAATGAAATTAATATTTCATTGATTGTTATTGAATTAGCCACAAGGAAATTTCAAAAATTTATATTAATTGGCTGTATTTTTGATAAACTATTGTTTTTGATGTAAAGTGTGCATTACGATCAATGATTATTTCTAAAAAATGAAATTGCCAATATATAGGAAAAATTCTCAGCAAGCTGAACATTTTGAACAAACTTTTCGGGTTCACCGTGGTCAAGAGTTAGAGCAAAGAACGTTTTGGAGCATATGGTACTGAGTTAGGTAGTATCCACTGTTGAAAACAGGAAGTAGATATTGTACGGCTATATTTTCTGCATATACTTCCATCGGAGTTAAGGCTTGGGAATTTTCAAGGTTTTGTGCCTTGGAACTCTTGAATATTTCCCATTATTTGTGAAAATCCTTCTACTAAACAATTTACGTAGTTGATGTTTAAGTGGCCCTCGGCAATTAAAAAATCTAAACGTGATGTCAAAATGCATTATTTTGTAAAAGTATTCTATTTCTCAAATAATTTAACTGATTTTATAGTAAGAAAAATTAGCTTTTGTTATATTGTTTTCATTGTTTTTTCTTGCCAAATCAATCATATTATTCTATTCTATAATAAAAATAGTTCATGTCATAATATTAACTAAATCAATACCCTTGTTTAGAATAAAATTACTTCAAAAAGAACTTTCTTCAGAGCAAAAGAATAAAAAAAAATTTACAAAAGTTGCTTACAAATATCGGAAGGATTTATTTAAATGAGTTATAATGCAGTTCATGAATATATCAAGTTCATGATTATAACTGTTCTTTTAATATTTAAATAAAAAAAATCATAATTTATTTTTAAAAATATAAGCTAAAGTATCTGTGTTATATGTGGATTTTTAACAAATGTGTAAAATATATCAAAAATATATAACAAGACATCATATCAGAGTATAACTATTCTATAGTTATAATTAAGTATGTAAATAGAAATGTGTAATGAAATTTAGCTGAACGTTCACTCATGTTCAGTGAGATACAAAATTTTTGACAATAAACATACAAAAAAACAATGGTATTGACCGATTCCTTATAATTTACTTTTAACAAGCTGAATTGAAATATCTAAGTGAACTGTTTCTTCGAATTCTATAAACACAAGAACAGTTAGGAGTTGAGTCATTTTTTTCGTGTGAAAAGTAACCTGCATTCCTTTGAAGAAGTCTCAAAAACTTATCCATCTTACCAAAAAAAAAAAAAAAAAACTCATAAAAATGTCCAGAGATGGAAGGTAGGAGGCAAAGCTATAGCAGATTAACCAGGGTGCACCATGTGGAGGTCTGCTACATACAACCCCTTATGAACGCAGTGACTCTCCTTTATGTACTCAGTGCAGATAACATCAAATTTTTGGTGCTACTCAACTCGACTCATGCCCCGCACTTGTGTTTTAAAACTGTAGAGTTCAGAAATATTGGAAAGCGAGAGAAATAATGGCGTAATAGCCAAATTTCTGGGCATTTGTATTATATATATATATATAAATTTTCTAAGCGCATTTACTTTTCCAATAATATTTGCTTTTTATTAAATATTCTATTATTAATTATCTGTTATTAATGAATCAAGCAAATTCAATCCATTACGAACTTCTATATAAAATATTATTTACTTTTATCTGTACTTATAATGGTTTTTATCTTCTTTCTTTTTTGATGATTGAAGATTGCGTGTGATGTGTAAGTGTACATTGTTCAGTTAGATTATAGACGAAATATCAAAGGTAAGAGAGACCTATGGGCTTCAACTCCTTAAATATTTAAAGATGTTTATTCAGTGTGTACTAAATTGATGCCGAAATGAAATTTAATACCACCCCAAATTATAGTAACGAATGGAGGTCTAAAGTGGCGATGGATAACTCAACAGTTCAGCTGTTTCTCCCATTAGTGTCTTCTAATTCAAATCCAACTATTGTGGTGCTCTTAGTACAATCAGGTTTTATATGAGAAGACAGTATCATTTAGCCTTATTGTCCATGTTCACCGTACATCACATAATTGGCTGACAAATAACATAATGGATACTGTTTTGAGTTAAGTGTAAATAAAGCATTAGACGGCTTTCAGCGAGTTCACTGAGCTTCAAACAGTGTCTTATAGAGTGAATAACTCTGGTTAATGCATCTCAGATTGTATCTGTTGCTCTACCGATCTCGATGTGGTTTAGCAATCCATCACTGATAAGCATGCAAAATGCCTGTCATCATTTGAAGTGGTGCAACATGCGATTGATTTCATTTGTTTGCATTTTACCTTTGCATCCAGTTGTTACTAATTCATAATTGTTTCGTTCAACACAATCACTAATTTTTCTGGAAGATAATCAACAGTCAATATTGGTTGTTATTCTTCAAATATTGACCGTAAAACCTCACACAAAAGATATTCGATATCAAATACGTGGCACAGTTAAATAGTTGTTACAAAAAACTCACGAAAAAACAATTGTCATTCATTAAATAGGCAGTCTTCTCTCTTTATAAATTGCTTGCAACATGTCACAACAATCTTCCATTAAGTGTATAAGCACTGTAATTCTAGTGATTTTATTATCTTAATGCTACAAATATATGATGCAGAGTGTCCCATTTTGAGTAGAAAAGAATGTAATTCAATAATATAAAGAATAATTTTAAAATATTCACATTTATCTTATAAGAATTTGGTGGAAGCAAATGTCACATTATTGAAATTATTTTTAACTTTTTTACATAAACTATAGTTGGAACATAGAATTAAATACATTGAAATTTATATTTTAATCAATTTTTACCTCACTCATAGTAGAAAAAATGAGAAATTTTAATTTATTTCATTCACCAGAGTTACCGATAGTAAAATATTATGTTTTGACAGTATAAGAATTTCAAAACTTCGTAATCATAAAAATTAATTCCTCTCTTGATTCCATAGAACTTACTTATATTCAGCTCTAATTTATTTAAATATTTTTCATTAAATTTGAGACGAAATTAATAACTGCGGGCTTATGTGCTAGATAATTAAATTTCGCAGATGATACAAAAAGAAATTTTTAAGAAATTATTAAAAAAATAGTTTGAGGAGTAAAATTACTATTGTATAAGAATTAAATATATCATTTTGAAATTAATTACTGTGGATACGTACATGATTGTGTTATCTAAATGAAATATCGTTTTTCGCGATAATTCCTAATCATTTTTTTTCTTTTTAATTTGGAAATTGGATATTGTTTCAGCAACAAAATATTTCCAAAATAACAAAGTTTATTTAGGAATATGAACATAAAAAATAATGGGATAATTATTACTATTCTTAAACTATTAGTAATGCTTATAAATAAATTTTGTTAATAAACTGTGCAACATGAATGAAATTTCTCAATACATATGTTCCAGTTTGCGACATTTATACATTAAATTTTGCTTATTTATCGGTGTATAGCTTGTACTGCCTACAAAAAAAAAAACATAACCATTTAAAAATATTGTGTGGCATGCTCTTAAAAATCTTAATCTACAATTCTCAATTTAGTCCAATTAATCTATCAGTTTATTAGGCATCTTAGTCTAATTTCTCAATGATCTAAAATATTTTCTTAAAACTGTGTGAAAGAAATTTTGATTACAATTTGATTGAACTCACTGGAATATTTTTTTCACAATTAATTATTAATGGTTGGAATGAGATTCATTGAGTCTTGCAATGTGAAAATAATGGAAATTCCCTCCATTTGACTATAAATCTTCAAAATGATTTTTAACAGTGCAGACAATATTAACCATTTTTCTGGATATTTCACACATTTAATATAATAATAATAATAAATTATTCACAATGATCACGTCACGACAAACTTTTTATTTAAATTAAGTGCAGCTAGCAGTTATACGGTTCCAAATGATAAATTGGTATTTATTGGCGAGAAAACTTGGCGACAGTTGGCGAGATTTTTGGCGACTTGGCGAGAAATAGATATTTCTGGAAACATCCATCACCTAAGCTCTAGAACCAATATTTAGCGAGATAGCCTAGAAGCTTCCAGAACCTTGGCGAAATTGGTAGATTTCCCCGCCAAGTCAGGTATAAATACCGCAGCCCGACATAGTTAGTTTAGTTTTGGGAAGACAGTCAGTGAGTGAAGACGATTAGTCGTGACTGCTAGTCTAGAGAAGCTGTTCCCTACCTGAGGTATTTGAGACCTGTGATTGGAAGCTGTTACTTATTGTATCCGACGAATTGTAGCTGTATAATTGTGATTGTTACAGCTGGTATATCTAGTGGAATTTTTACGAATAAAAGTCTTGTGTTCATTGAGTGGTTGCTTTATTCAACTCTCGATCCACACGAACCCGAAGCTCGGTACAATTTAAATAACAGGAAAACAAAAGTAAAAGATAAGCAGCAAATAATATACTTTCAACTTATCACAAAATTATCCAACTCATTTAATTTAATATTATATCCATAGTCATAAAAATATGTGATGAAATTATTTATCTATGTCACATTAAACAACATAAAGCTTAATCATCAATCTTAGAAAATTTGAAGTAAAATTTTAAATTTATAATATATAAATATTCAAAAATAAATATTTAATCAAAATCTCACTCTTACGATAGCATTTTATTTTGTTCTTGGAATGTTTATCGTCATGAAGGGCAGTTATGCAATCATATTTAAAAATATATAGTTAAATAGAATTAACGTATCACACAACCAGAATTATATTCATATATATTTATATTATTTAAAAGTAGAATTTTATTAAATTTTTTTTAAATTTTTATTTCTTCAAAAAATGAGGAAATATGAAAATAATATTCATTAAAAATCTAAATTATAATGCACATTATGATTCGAATGCTAAATATTTACTATGCATTCAATTTATTATTAGGTTAACATACAAAAATATATTTGACGTGTTATAAATAACTACTGAGATTTTCCTTTTGATTACATTAACATATTAATAAAAAATGCACTTCATACATTGCATAAAAATAATGCGAATTTTTATGATTTCGACAGTATAAAGTTAGCTTTTTTTGCAGTAGATTTATTGATTAAATGTTAATATCCATTCAACATTATCAGAAGTTGCAACAAATATTTGTTTTCAGAATTTAGCTCATAACGAGTGATAGTTTAATTCCATAATGGATTATTAAAAACTGCTTTATAAATTAGTTTTAGTGTTAAAGTTATAATTTTATAACTGAGATTCAGAACTGAAAATTATAAATTTACTGAATTTAATAAAATGCTTGAATTAATCAAGAACAAGTAATAGAGTAATACTCACCTTTTAAATTGAACATTCTCTTTGAAAACATATTGGTATAGACTGTATCAGATGTCTTATTCTGAGTTAGATGGTCCGGACTTAGAGTGAAACAGTTTGTAAGGATTATTCTAAACTGTACACTAAAAAAAATCAACTTTTAAAAATAAATTGAAGCATTTGAGAATAGTTATTGTATCGAATTCATTATTTTTAATACGTGGCTTGATAAAAACACCACCAAAACATATTGTATGCATTTATTAAAAATGTTAACAAATGAGAAACCAGAAAAATTTTTTACAAAATAGAACTGTTGCATTTTGTTCTCATAAATATGGATTACATTTTGAAAAATATATAGTCATTTTTGCCAATTTATTAAGGATTGAGATGTAACATAATCAAAATAATCGATTTAACGCTCTAGGAAAATTAAACGAAGATTTATCTACCCCTTAATCTATTTTTTCTTTGTTTAAGCAGCGTTTTTGCTTTTTCGATTTGAAAACGATTGGTTGTTTCTTGCAATACTGAGAGTTAGCATTTCAGATATTTAATAATTACTTCTGCAATAAATTTGAAGCACAAGTTTGCTATATAGAAACTTTCAATGACCAGACATTTAATGTTGGTTTTATAGTTTATTGTATTCAATATAAATACGCACACACACACACACACACACACACACATGAAGAATAAAATAAAAACATCTTTAAAACAAATTTATCTGCATTATATATATGTTTTTGTAAATCATCATTAAAATATGAAGACAATTTTTTTTACTTAACACTAAATGCGTTTATTAACACTTAACATTTTTATAATTAGTATACTTCGGACAATTTCCAAATTTTAATATTCTCAAGACTCGTAATTTTACACATGATACATGTGACATTCTAATGAGGGAATAATTTCATTTTTTAATTCCTTTAATTTTCAGAACGTTTTTGATAATATCTTTACAATAAAAATGTGCTTAGATAAATAAAGAAAATTCACATTTTGAAAAGAAGGAGAAATATTGCTTGTTTATAGTTTAAATAAATACAAACTATATGTTAAATGTGAAATTGCAAAAATGGATTTTAACACTGTTTGACATATATCTCTCAAACTGTGCATTCGTTTTATTGAATAATGCACGGTAAAATTATTTAATATTTTAATTTACAGACATTTACTTTACAGATATTTTACTTTACAGAGTAGACAGAATATTTTCTAATATGAATTTATATAAACTAATATGTTAAGTTTTTAAATACTATATATATATATATATATATATATATATATATATATATATATATATATATATATATATATATATATATATATATATATATATATATATATATATATATATATATATATATATATATATATATATATAAATAATAATAATTATTTATATTATAAATATATATAGTCTATATAAATATATATATATATATATATATATATATATATATATATATATATATATATATATATATATATATATATATATATATATATATATATATATATATATTTATATATATATATATAGCAAAAGGAGCAGTCTATATCACTACCAAAATATTTGTATATGAGAACAGCGTAATATTTTTCAAAAACACCATCTTAATATCAAATGCAATCTTTCTTTAAAGGATTATTTTAACTGTTTTTAGAAAATGTTAATCAATTTTAAGTATAAATAGTATTTAATAGTAATTAAGATAAATTAACTTGCAAATAAATAAATACATTCACTTACCCGATCGTAAGAAAATTTAACTTAGAATTTTGAAAAATTATACGGATTAAAAAAAATTAAACGAATAAGAAAAATATGCTAGTTAAAACCTCATTAAATTACATTTTGTAAACTTTTTCTGACATTGCACAAAATTAAATTTTATTTCATTTCCAATATAAAAAAATTTTATCATTCACAAATATATTTATAATATATCACGCAAATTATAAGCGCTATAGATATATTATAAATGATTTATCACTCTGAATGCAAAATCTGTAATAAATTATTTAAAATACATGAATACAAATATTATTGTAACACCTAGTTTAGAAAAAGAGTGCCCTTATAAGGTAAAATATTATTCAAGTTTCAACTTATTACGTATATATTGGAGTACTTTTTGGTGCATCTCAATTTTTCATACGGTAATCTAAGCATTATTTTTTCGGTAAGGAATAAATTGACACAACAATCGATCATCGAATATTTTTCAACCTTTTCTCCTTTGTTCTCAAAGATAGTAGAAAAAGGGATAAAGACGTAAATGAGAAAACAAAGGAAGAATAAATTTTTGTTTACCTTCTTATTTGGGAGGCTTATTGGGGATCATGCAATAAAATTCGAACAGAGTATACATCATGAAAATAATATCCCGTAAAAATATGAAGATAACATATATTTTAAAAGAAAAAGTATATATATTGTTATTATATAACATTTGATTAGAAATTTCAGTTTGTGGAAGATTTAATGTCAGATATTTTTAAACGGAAATGTTTGTGTTAATTGGAGTTTAATTATTTTTACATAAAATTTTCTTTAAGCATGTGTTTTCTAATATTTACTAAGTAACTTCATGAGCGATTTGTTTGCTTAATGCAAAATTAAATAAAAAACGTTATGCATTGCATAAGAGTATACTAAGTTTATTTTTAAAATTTTGTTAAAGTTAAGATTAAGGAGTTAAAACTGGTTAAATAGTTTTAGATCTTTATCAGAAATGCTATATAATTTTAGTCATACACATGTCATTTAGCAATGAAAATGGAAAACGCTGTCATTTAAAAAAATTGTTAAAAAGTGTAATGAAATATTTTTGAAAACACTTTCAGTTCCATTCTTATGATTCTATAATTATCAAAACATTTAAATAGCAATCTATATTGCTGTGTTTTGGGAAAAAATTTCATGTTATAATTTAGCACTTGAAAAAGAAATGGTTTTTCTGAATGTAACATTTTAATTAAAATTAATATGTAATTGTATTGCACTAATTTTAAAATTGTTGCAAAAATTGCAGTAATTTTAAAATTTATTGACGTTAATATTTTAGGTATTATCCAATGGATTTATTCACACTTTTCCTCATATTACCTTAGACAATTATATAAAATATTTTGCTTATCTAATGCCTAAATTAAAATAAATAAATGTATGTATTGCCTATGTTAATAATTAGTAAATATTTGCGATATTAAGTTATATATAGATTGTATTCACTTTAAATAAATAAAATTTTTCAAAAATGTATTTTATGGAATTTCAGAATTTTATATCTATATATATTGGGATCAATAAATTATTATATTTTCATCCTTTAAATAATTACAAATTAATTTTAAGTTTGAAAATAAAGGGAAATATAATGTGTGCATAAATATATTTAGTTGTCATTATTCATGTTTTTGGAGAAAGTTCAAATTAACCAATTTAAAGTGACAATATTCAATATGTTTGTTATATTTTTAAGATTTACTGATTTGATGCATTCCAGTGGATAAATTTATTAAAATTTTTTAGTTAAACTTACGTACTTTCTTGAATGCTTATAAAGAAAATGCATTCCTTTTTTATTAAAATTCAAAAGATAAGTTCTTGGAAAATAGATTAATCACAAAATAAATTAAGAATTTTAATTGCATTAAAATTTGCTTAAATATATTGAAAAAACATGCCTATTTGGATTATCCAATAATTTTTTATTTTCTTAAATATATGGTGGGAAATATTTATAAAGATTTTTCATTTTAAAAGCGGGAAAGTAAAATTTTCTTATTTTCATCAGGTGAAAATTCTCATGTACTTCATCGTCTAAAAGATAAGGTTATTTGAAATTTTTTTATTGCTCTGTAAAAAGAAGTAAAAAATAATTAATTCCATATTATTCATGTAGTTTGAGATATTCTTACATACTCCGGGAAAGAAGAGTGTATGCCAAAATCTGTGTATTTAATAATGTTTTTACTTTATACAGAAAGTTATCGCAAAATAGAAAGCTAATATTTCAAACCTTTTAAGAAAAATCTTTACAGAATTTAAGTAGATGAGTTAAAGTAAATGATTATAATAAATGAAATCATTCACAGATTAAGAAAATACTTTTTTTTATTTATAAGAAGAATACATGATTTGTACATGAAATATAAAATGGCTATTTCGAATATATATGCTGATAAAAATTCAAAGCATTTCATGTTGATGTATTAACTTTCCTTTCCTTTGTGAATGCTTTTTACAAGTCTCATAATGCAAACGATTAAAAATATGCTGCAATATTTCCTTAAGAAAATACTTATTAATTTACTATCACGTCCATCAGATCCGAGACACCAGTATAAGCAATTTATCGATAAGAATTGAAATTAAATCTTTTAAACGTAAAATTATAAATATTTAATTCTACTGAATATCCTATATTCGAAGCAAAAAAACGTCTTTTGGGAAGTTGGGATTTCCAAATCTTTTATGTATGTATAAAATCGTTTTCTTAAAACAAAATTAAATGCAGAATATAATTATAATTAGAGTCTATGAACTAGGAGTGTTAAAAAAATATATTGTTTGATTATTATGTTTCATAATGTTGAAAATAATTTACATATTTTAATATTTCAGAGAGATACAGTGTTATAAATTTTCTACAAGATTTTTATTATTCGAGATTATATATACATATATATATATATATATTATATATATATATATATTATATATATATATATATATATTATATATATATATATATATATATATATATATATATATATATTATATATATATATATATATATATATATATATATATATATATATATATATATATATATATATTATATATATATATATATATATATTTATATATATATATATATATATATATATATATATATATATATATATTTATATATATTTATATATATATATATATATATATATATATATATATATATATATATATATATATATATATATATATATAAGATATATATATTCAGAGAGAGAGGGGGTTTTTTAAGGATTTAATCAAATCTGATCTGTTGTACAAATCTAGTATTTAATATTTAATAATTCATGTAAATATAAAATGTGATCAAATATTTTTAATAAATATTTTGTAACAATTTTAAGTTTAAGAGTTTGTAACAACTATTATCTAACTTTTCTCACTCTTCAAAATTTATATATAGTGACTCTTTTAAAATAAAATGGCTTGCTTTAGTTATTTTTTTTCATAGTTTTATATTAATTTCTGCTGTTTTTGATAAATTTGTTCTATTTTTAGCAAATTGAGTAGATTTGATCTTTTAAGTAAGCAATTGTCAAACTTTTATAAAATTAAAATTACCAATTTTGTATTTCCTTTGTGATTTAAATACTTAATTTGGGGGACATTGAAGAATTTCGGTCCAAACTGCAATTTTATTTAATTTCTTTGTGTCATAAATTCAATGTCAATAACGAAAAAAATATAATATATTTCGTCATTTGCAATGATGATAATAATGAATCATCAAAAATATTGATGGTGTCTAGAATTTCAAACAACATAACAAAATAATTTCTTTAAAAGATTTTTAATTATAGAATAAAAAGCACTTGCGTGTTACTTTACTAAAATTTAATTTTTGTGAATTTTTCTATGTCAGTGTACAATTTTTTAATCAAAAAATAGGAACATACTTATTCTTTCTCCACAATATTTAATTGATTGAAAACTTCATTGGTTCTTTGAGAACATTTTACTATTTTTCATTAAAATTCATATTGTTTAAATTCCATACTTAGGAAATCTGCAATAATCTGTTTTACTCACCACTCAATCAGGTTTTGTCAAAAGTATCTTTATAAGTTTCTTCTGAGAAAAATATGATACCCAAAAACTAACTCCGTCAACATTCTGAATCGATTTATGATTTCCTTTATTAATCTATAGTTCCATAACATCATATTTTCCTTTCTAAAGCCAAGTATTGTAACCGTATCAAAACTGTAGATAAATATTAAAAAAAAAAAAAAAAAAAAACATAGTCAGTTTCAGTGTTTTTTCTATCGGAACTGAAAATGACTG
The DNA here is from genome assembly GCA_030067965.1 of Latrodectus elegans. Lineage (NCBI taxonomy): Eukaryota > Metazoa > Arthropoda > Arachnida > Araneae > Theridiidae > Latrodectus > Latrodectus elegans. Next base: position 30,675,141 of record CM057822.1, on the reverse strand, counting down.
GGTTATATATATTTCCCTCTTTCTCTCTCTCACTGATTCACTGATCTCTCCTCGCTACTCTTTTTTCTCTCAAACTTTCCATTGCCATTTATTAAGAGAAAATGTGAAAAAAAAACCCAAGACGGCCACTATTCTGTGAAATGGGGTGAAATATCGAGGGTGTAAAATACTTTTCTGTAAGGGGATAAATTCTAAGTTCAGTTCTTAGTCTGAAAAGAAAACCTGAATATTCTAGGGAAGCAGTGAAAAAATAACGAGTGTACCGAAAAGTGCAAAGAAAAGAGCAAAAAGAGAAGATATTATATTTCACATTTTTTTTCAAACTTTGTTTGGCATAATTCCAAATGTTGAACTTTTTCACTTATGTAGAACAGGTCTTATAATATATTGAGTTTCATATGAAAAAATTCTTTTTAGTATTTAAGAGTTTTATTATTGTTTTGTATTACCATTCATACAAAACACTACTAAAATTCTTTAGAGTTTGGTTGAGTTATGTATTCAGCAAAGAATTTAGTTTTATGATAATTTATTGTATTTGATTTTTTCAAATCTAAAAGACAAGAATGCTGATAAAATTATTTCCATTAAATTGAAACAATTATTTAGTAAGTTAAAATATGCATTATTTCTGAATGTATATAAATGCATTCGTTTTTATTAATAATATTTTATTTCATCTATTCACTAAGATATTTTTTACATTGAAATCCAATTGAAAAAGTTTGTTCAAGTTATCTGGGGAAAATTAACATTTCTTTCAAAAAACTAAATTGTTCTCATTATTATTCTTATACAAAAATATTCATTTTTATTAATACTACCTAATATGAAGTATCCACTAAAATAGTTTATAATATTAACATTCGTTTGAAAGAAAACGTTTAATCAAATTTTCTTTTGTAAAGACTGACCTCTTTTGGAAAAAAATAAGTTTATTTACCTTTAAATATTACTGTAAGTTTTATTTCAATTTCAATTTTTACAAAACTTTTTAACACTGAATATTTTTAATTTTAACTAAAAACAAAAATATTAGGCCGTATATATGGAAATCATATCACTTAGTTTTTAGTTAGAAATCATATCACTTTAGAAGATATTTGAATAAAAATTAATGCATCATATTTTAATTTCATTTAGATTTCTCGGCTATATTCAGATAAGATTACTTGGAAAACAATTTATGCCAATACAATTCTAACAACAAATAATTACTTTTTAATCCTTTACCTTTTTAATGCTTACAGTTAACTTTCGAATACATACATTATATTTAGATTTTTCTTAACTTCTATTCCCCAAGAAGATTTTTTTAAATATATAAAAATAAATAAATGAATAATGAAAAATGTTTTTCTTCGTTGCAATTGCATTTACATTTTTAATATTGCATACTTTTTCTATGATTACATTCGTCATTGATGTTGATGTAGTAAGTGTTGGTAGTATTCTTCGTTTTCTTAAATGAGCAGTTTCTTAAAAAACATTATTCAGTTGCGGAAGATATATATATATATATATGTATATATATATATATATATATATATATATATATATATATATATATATATATATATATATGTATATATATATATATATATATGCATTAGATCAAGGTTGTCCAGACCAAATTTGATCTCGGGTCAATACAAATTACTAAATTGATTAGAAGGCTCCAAAAATAAAAAAAACATTTTTAAAGAAAGGTTTAATAGCGTTTAATATAGTTACTATGTAACTGTCACATTAAATTGTATTACTGATTCATTAATTTATTTTTTACAATCGTTTCGATATCAACATTAACATCAGTTGTTACCAGACACAGTGCGTGTGTAAGACACATGTGTTTGACTGTGAAGATCTATATTTCAATTTTATAAAATTCATTGTAGAATACGCACTTTATCAAAGAAAGATACTGCCCATCCACGAACCTATTTCTAAAGCAAGATTGGTTAATTTGTGGAAATGATCGCCAGGGAGTTTAAAAAATCTATTCCAGACTCTGTCCATGTCTTGTAAAAGGGATCTGATTGTAGGTTACATAATTTCAATTGATAATCTGTGCTTACACTTTCAATAGCAAATGTAAATGGATGACTGAAAAAATGGTATATCACTCTCTAATTCTTTAAAATCTGCAAATTGCTACTCAAACTTCACAATAACATCGTCATTATGCTTCAGGGGATCCTTAAAGATACATCCTTCAAAATTTTCCATCTCTGTGTAATTTCTGCTCTTGTGACGTTTTGAGCAATTTTAGTTTACTTTTAAAACCCAATACATCCATACAAGTTAGAAATATTGCTTCCCTTGATTTGTAAAATCAAATTTATTTCGTTCAAGTGTTGTGTCACGTCAGTTAAAAATACAAGATCAGCTAAGAATAAAGTATCTTGAATGCAATTTTGCAGTTCAGAAGCGTCTTATTTTATTTCCTTTTTCAGAAATAATGTTATTTCTTTTCGTAAAGCAAACAAAATGTTCAAGTCACCGCCCAAAACTAAGCCATCTTATTTCGGAGCGTAATAGCAAATCTCCATAGGTCACATCAATTTCACTTAAAAAATCTCGATATTTTCTATGAGTCAAAACTTAGTTTCCGACTCTAATTAGATTTGTTATTCTAACAACAACGGGTAACTAATGTCATTTTCTTTAAGAAGTTAAGTGATTCCTGTCAGTGTTCCCACCATAGCTTTTGCTCCATCAGTTACAATGCAAGAACACATTTTTGAAATCCTCCGTAGTCTATGAAAGTTTTATTGACAGCTAGATAAATATCTGCATCTTCAATTGTTACGGGTAACGGTATAAAACTTAACATTTCCTCCGTAATACTAAAATAATTTGAAATGCAACGAATAAATATTAATAATTGATTGATATCTGTCTGGTCGGTGCTTTCATTCAAATAGATTGCGTAGCATTCACAATCCAAATGCAATCACATAATTTTTTTAAACATTTTCGCCCATAACATCTGCTCGTCATGCCACTGTTTGATGAGATAATGCTACAGATTGAAAATTTTCCACCAACTTTGACTCAATGCAGTGTTGAACCATTGAAACTGCGCATTTTTTCATTAAAATCCCATCATTGAATGATTTTTTTGCTTTAACTAATAGTAAAGAAACTTCATAAGACTCAGCCAAACTTTGTTCATTAGCTGTACTGACTTTTGGAAACATACTTGTTTGATGTATAAGTTATTTTTTATACATGGCTACAACAATTTTTCTTGCTGCACCGAAAAGTCTTTTATTCTTTTCTTCATGCAAAGTTGTTTAGTGCCGTTGCACATTGTATATTTTATTCCTCGACAAAACTTCCATACGAATCATACACTGAATTTTATTGTTATTTTTGTAGATCAGATACCCTAATTCCTATTTTTCGTTAAAGACATGATTTTCATCACTTATTTTTTGCTTCTTCACAGACATAATGAAGCTTGTTAATTTTCATAGTAAAGTTCTGTTTACTCTTTAATTAAATCACAAGTTTAAATTGACAAAAGTAATAAATGAAAGAACAAAGTCAAAATGCACACAGTCACTATTATTACTAAATAACTATTTCACAACGCTAGAACCATCAACCAATATATAAACGACAGCCAATGCTATTTCACTCTCCAATCGCCCGACTGTTAACGGGAAACGCAATCTAATAAACCAATCAGTTGCAATTTTAAATTTAATGACCTTCTTTGTGCAATCAGGTGGCTTTTCTCACAAATACCTATGTATGAATATGATTCTATATATTAGTTATTTATTTATGATAACGTATAAAAATAAAGTCATTTCTATCAATAAAATTTGAAAAAAATGGAAAAATTTATTTCCAGTGATAATACTGAAAAACCGCCGGCCGCACAAAGAAGGAATGTGGGACGCAAACGGCCCGCGGGCCGTGCTTTGGGTACAGTGCTACATTAGACATAGAAGAATTGGTGCCAAATATTGCGTAACATTTATTTTTTGCAGCAATTATTTATTTATAGTGATCATTTATTTATTTTTGATGTATTTTGGAAATATATGTCAGGTGGGGAGGAGAAAATAATTTAATATAAAATATATGAATGCTTATTTATAGTATTGAAAATACGTGCAGTAAGTATTTACAAGAAATTTCATTATTATTAGAATATCATTGATATAAAAAAATTTCAATGAAACAGAAACACGAAAATAATAAATTTTGATTTGATATTCAAAACTAAAAACATTTCTCATGTAACTTACATTGTTCAATAGTTTCAAATTTAAATTTTCCTTTTAATTTTGTGAATATAACGATCCAGTTTTATCAGTTGTATGATCCAGTTTTATCAGGTGTATGATACAGTTTTATCAGTTGTATGATCCAGTTTTATTAGTTGTATCTGACCATGCAAATTGTAGATTTACAATTTACATGGTCAAAAATGATAATTTTCATATTACGTGATTTCATATATTATTTTAAAACATAGTTGTTGGGAATTATAATACATTCAAATTATATATAGCAAGATTTAAATAAAACAATTTCAATGAAAATGAACACAAATATGAGGAAAATAATGAAACACACAATTATACTATATACAAATTTATTTAACTAAATATAATGTAATGACACAGGCCTATAAAAAAATTTTTTTTGGTGCTTAGGATTTTAGAGCAGATTTTAACTACATTTTTATTGCTGAATCTAAATATGAAAGCAGTTTTTCTGTATCAGCTCTAGATTTTTAGATAAATTCACTTATCTATCAATGTTTTTTTTCTATTTAGTACTTTCAAGTACAAGTGTTGTAAACTTTATACAGGGAAATATTCTTGTATATTTGCCCTATTGTCAGTCTTCTTTTGTAACCAATTGAATTTAAAATAATAATATTTAGGAAATAACTAATTATTATTTTTAAAAATTATTATTTTAATTCATTTATAATAAAAAGAAGACAAACAATATGAGATATATAACTGACTAGTTGACAAATTCTTAATAAATGGGATTGAATCCTACTTATTAGTGCTATTCAGTTAGTTCCATAGAAATCCGATAGATGGAGATGTCTGTCCACTATCTGAAGTGACCTCCAAAGCTTCAACCGCAGTTGAGAGTTGAGAATAGTTCATGAATTCCGGCGGTGCAGATAGATAGAGGTTAGCGTCATATGAAATTTCTCTTTAGTAACGAGTTGTTAAAAAGTAAATCTAAGTATTTGTGTTGTTGAATAGAAATAAAATGAGTTCAAGTAGAAGAAGCTGTGTACATAATCCCGATATTTTTTGCTACATATGCGGAGAATACACGCTACTGGAAAACAGAAAATCTATTAGTGACTTTGTAAAGAGGGCTTATCATGGATAAAACCTGGGCATCATATATTGTCTGTAAAACTTGTACACAGCATTTACGACAGTGGACTACCGGGAAAAGGAAAAGCCTGAAATTCGGTGTACCAATGGTTTGGAGAGAACCAAAAAATCACTTTGATGACTGTTATTTCTGCCTAGTAAATATTACTGGAATCAATCGAAAGAAACGTAATAAGTGGACTTATCCAGATTTAGTTTTTGCAAGACGCCCTATCCCTCACTCAGAAGAAGTGCTAATTCCAACTTTTCATCAGCTACCAGAACTCTGTGAGGACGCTTATTGTCTCTCTGATCAGAATTCTGATACTCCTGTAGGTGACAGCGATTTTGAAACGATATCATCAATTCCTCAATGTTTCAACCAAGATGAGTTAAATGACCTCACTAGAGATCTCAATCTGTCGAAAGAAGCTTCTGAATTAATGGCTTCCACTTTGAAGGAAAAAAATTTACTTGAACCAGGAACGAAAATTACTTTTTATCGCACAAGGGAGAACGATCTGCTGCCTTTTTTCTCTGAAGAACAAAATCTTGTATTTTGTCATGCGGTTAGAGAACTCCTGGTAAAAATGGGTCTTCCTGAATATTTTCCAGATGATTGGCGCCTATTTATTGACAGCTCAAAGCGAAGTTTGAAATGTGTTCTTCTACATAATGAGAACAAATAAGGCTCAATACCAATTGCTCACTCAACAAAAATGAAAGAGCAATATGACACCATAGCTTTGGTCTTGGAAAAAATAAAGTATCGTGAACACCAATGGGTGATTTGTGTAGACTTAAAAATGGTAAATTTTCTCCTTGGACAGCAAAGTGGCCACACAAAATATCCTTGTTTCTTGTGCTGCTGGGACAGCAGAGACAAAATGCAACACTGGGTTAGAAAAGAGTGGCCTAGGAGAGAAAACATGGATGTTTGGGAAAAGAATATCATCAACGATCCTTTAGTTCCACGAGAGAAAATCATCTTTCCACCACTGCATATCAAGATGGGTCTAATGAAGCAGTTTGTAAAGGCTCTTGATAAGAATGGATCATGTTTTGCATATATAGGGAAAAAATGCCTTAGCTGAGTATGGAAAAAATTAAAGCAGGAATATTTGATGGCCCACAAATAAGACAGCTGATTAAAGACCCTGACTTCATAAATTCAATGAATGAGATTAAACAAAAAGCCTGGAATTAATTTTTTCAGTTGTCCAAAATTTTCTGGGTATTATTCAGCATTTCATTGACTAATTCAACATAGCTGAAAACTATGTTGAATTAGTCAATGAAATGCTGAATAATTTCAAATCCCATGGGTGTAACATGAGCATTAAGGTGCACTATATACATAGCCACTTAGACCGTTTTCCTGATAATTTAGGAGAGATTAGTGAGGAGCAAGGTGAAAGATTTCACCAAGATATAAAATATATGGAGGATCGCTATCAAGGAAGTTGGGATATTCACATGATGGCAGATTACTGCTGGACTTTAAAACGGAATTGTTTCAAAATACATTCAAGAATGTCACGCAAAAGAAGTTTCTAAAATGTTCAGTGAGTAATTTGTTTAAATCATGACTTTTTCTGTTTTCTTTTGTATTTAATAAGCAATATCTATGTAATGTAATAAAAATTCCCTGTTTAATTTGTTTGTTTAAACCATGGTTTTTCTTTTAAAATAGTGTAATGCATGATTCATTAAAATGTTGATATTTTAAAAATACAAGCTGATAGGCAAAAATTAATGGCATATTTGGATTCAGCGCGTCTCATTCATATCAAATCACCTCCAAAATCTTTGGCACCAAAACCACTGTTGACCAGTGTTATTTAACTAAATATACAAATTTATATGAAAGTCTGAACATATATTATGAAAATTGAATGAAATATTAAATATATTATAAGCGTATTTCTCTTTTCTTTATTTTTCAACCAAAAAATCAGGATCCTTAAGAAAGTTAGTTAAATTATTTGATTATTGAAATATATCATGCCTTCTGAATGAAAGCATTCCGTAGATCAATTGAGACAAATTATAGCATTTCTTATGATAATATAACATTATGGTCATATCTGTACAACATGTTAGACTAAGTTTTTTTTTTTTATGGAAACAATGAGCCAAAAAATTTATTAATGCATGCGATTTTATAATCTCAAATGCAAACATTAAATCACTTCTTTATTACAGATTGATTAAACTGAATTTATATATTAATATTTATTGAATATTATATATTTGCTTGAATATTATGCATTTTGAAAGTTAAAGAATATGAGCATATGAGCAATTTAAAAAATTATTATTATTTTAATAATGAAAGCACAACCATAAAATGATATACATATATATATATATATATATATATATATATATATATATATATATATATATATATATATATATATATATATATATATATAGAAACATTAACTTGATTAAAATATATAGACTTGATTGAAATAAATAGAAACAATAATTAAATTGATGAAAAGGAAATAATTTCTCATTAGTACATATTAGTAATTTGGTAAATGTGTGTGATGCTGAGTTATTAATTAACGAAAATGGAAATAATGGAATGCCTTTTATCTGTTTTGTTGATCTGAAAGCAACAAAATATTTGTAATTGGATGCATGCATGAATGGAGATCCAATAATAAGATTAGGCACAGATTATAAATGCATTTGTAGGAAGATATTTTTCTGTTTTTTGAACAATACACATTTCCAAGATAAACTAAAATAGCGAAACGTATGGCAATATTTATTTTTCTTTTAATCATTTTAAAAAATAACAACTACACACACACACACACACGCATATACACACACACACACACACACACATATATATATATATATATATATATATATATATATATATACATATATATATATACATATATATATGTATACATGCTTAAGCAATTCTTGCATAAATTTTATAAACTGGATGAAAAAGCATAATAATTGTTGAACCACAATCATTGAAGCAAATTTAAATACAGGTAATATTCCGTTTAAAATGTATTAGCATATTAATTGTTTAGGATCCTGTTTTATAATTTATTTGAAATTTATATGCATTAGTTTTAGTTAATAAATTTAAAATTTTGCTTCAATAAGAAATTTTAAATTTGACAACTATTATGCATTCTTAGTGTCTATTTGATATAAATATTTATTGATCAGGATATTCTAATATTGTGGTTGTTTTTCAGAAAGCATATTTATCAAAAAAAATTTAATACAAATAATATATTTTAAATGAAACAAATTTTAAAAGTTTAATCTCAACCTGTGGATTTTAATTTGTCATTTAATTTTTCAAAATTATGAAATTTTATGTGATATATATTGTTTTACTATGTAATCTAATTTTGGTATCGTTAATTGTAACTATTTCATTACATTAAACTATTCAAGCATTTTGTAAAAAAGATTATTTTTTTAATGAATCCAGAATTTTTTAAAAATATAATAAAGTAAATATAAAACATCATGAGCTCCCAATTGATTTTTGAATAATGATTTCCAAATTAAAATATTCAAATGTTTTTAATTCATATAATATCGGATTATTTTAATTCTAGACACTAAATATTAGTTAAAAACTATTTTAACCATATTATAGGCATCATTTGGAGAATTGCATCAATGAAAAATATCTCAGACTATAATTTTTTTCAAGTATTAAAACCTGATATGCATCGTGTAGATTTTTTAAATATGATTAATCAAATATTTAGTTTTCGAAAAATTTCCTTGGACATTAATTACTTTTAAACATAATCAACGAATCAATATTTCTTTGTTTTTCCACCAATATTTAAACTGTTGATAGATTCGAAGGAAAGCAGTCAAATAAAACAATTCAGCCTGCTGGATAAAAAAAAAATACCTTAGCGATGAGTGCTTCGTGCAATCACGCATTATCGACTTGAATTATGACTGATTACAAGTAATCATGGGTTCCAAATGCTGGGAAAGGCATCACTGCCGTTCAGAATACCAAAAATAATTTTTAGAGTTATGCAGTAGTAAAATTCAATAACACCCTCAAATCATGTTATCAGGTGCAGAATATGTGCGTCGATGTATAATGCTACAGTTCAACTGTCTTTAGTGACAGTGTCTCCAGATTCGAATTCGACCATCATGGTATTGCATGCAGAATTAGAATGTTTCAATAAAGGCAATGCAGTTATATTCATTACCCAAATATTTCATTCATTACACCATTTGCTGTGGAAATGTTTCTGGATTTGAATCAAAGGTAATAAAAACTTTATTGGTTTCATTGCGGACATTAAACTTAGTTGCAAATGACATCAAAATGGTTGTTGTTAATACTCGATAATACCTCCCTGTATATAGCTAATTGTTGGGTTCTACGAATAAGTGGTTGTTTGTTTACGGGAGTCATCGTAATTTAGAAGTAGGGATTAAGCAGAAGGTACCTAAATACTTGACTTGCCATTTCATGTATCATTTAGAGAGAACATTGAGACATCTATAGTGAAAATTGAGACCACAATATATTTAACATGATCCATATGTCTTTACTTGACGAGTTATTGTCCTAGCCGACAATGATTCATGTGTAATAGAGTGAATATGTATTGCGCTATGATTCGTAATTTGACTACGTGACTCATCACTACCATTCACACAACATGCCTGTCATTACGTGTAATATTCCACTAAGTGAGATGCGATCAATCCTGTTGGTCCACTGTTCCCTCAAATATTCAGCGGTTACTCACAATCGTTTGGTTTTGTTCTGCTCTAATACCAATAATTCTGTGGTAAACTGAATCCGGAATTAGTATATATAAAGGAAACTTCTTCGATCGAATTTAGACATTTGTGCAAAACACGTTTTATATCTTCTACCTAGCATATTCACACAGTTTAAGAAATAAAGCACATAAAAACAATTGTGTTTCTTGAAATCGGCAATACCTTCTCTTTTAATATAGCATGATTGTCTTCTCCATTCCTTCTCCATATCAGTTTAGAAAATTGCTTAGAGTTTTACAAGGGTTACCTTTTGCGGTTTGTGAATAAAACAAATTACTTATAGAAAAGTTCTCATGAACAACAATTTACATTGCAGATATAAGAATACCTCATAATGAACTTATGCCATTAAGTTATTTCCTACAAGATATCAAAGACATTTCTTGATTAAGAGAAATTCAGCAATTTTGTGGATTTTGTGTTAACTGATCCTTCCACCAGAAATTGGCATACACTTTTTCTTCAGAAAAACAAAACATTTATCGAAGTTTAAAAGCAGAAGCTCAAGAAAAACTGCAGATAGCAAAAATAAAATTTAATGGGAATGAAGGCGAGGTTTATTTCCTTATACTGCAATAATATTAGTTTGTAAAGAAGATAAGATTTCATGGAGAATACTTCTGAAATTAGTCACAAAACATGTCCCCTTTAACTGAAAATTTTACAAAGTATTTTTCAAAAGACCAAATCAAAGCGCTTATATTGATCCAAGATTTGTTCTATGTTAAGGATTCAAATTTACTTTGCAAAAAGAAGAAAATCAGATTGACTTGAAGAAAATCTGGCTGAATTTTTCCATCAAGCATCGAAATTTAAGTAACGAAAATTTACTGGTTTCGATTTAATACAACTGTTCTTCTAGAGAAAATAAGTATTCCACTTTAATGCAAGAATTTCAGAGTTCCTGTTGCAACTTCATGTTTAGGCATGACGTTGCAAAGGGAACGAGAAAAGGTGGAATATAGTAAGTGTGTTAAAGAATTAAATTCATAAAAATTTTATTCACGACAATTGTTGAAATTAAATTATGGGTATAGTGTTAGATTTTCATTTATAGAATTTATTTCATTACCACTGCACTTATGACGATTATATGAAAGGATTTATATCTAATACAATTCTTTACAATTTTCTCTTGAATTTCTATTACAAACATTTTAATCATTAATTCTTAAATTTGTAAAACCAAATGACTAAAGTTTTAAAAATGATAAACTTATTTACAAATATTGGAAAATATTTTGTTCCTCAAATGTGTCAGACACCTAATATAACTCTATATCTCAATATCAAAAGTTAAAATAAACATCAGTTGTTATGAAAACTGTAGCCTGATTTAAGTTAAGTAACTGAAGTTAATGTCAAAAAATGTTTGCAGAGACATTAAAGGTTACTGATAAAAAGAAAGAAAATGTGTTATTTTTATTTTATATTACACACAAATAACTTCTTTTCTGGTGTATAAGATTTTTTTTTCATTTATGTGTCAATTTTATTTTACCTAACGTCAGAGGTTTCATATTTTCTCAGACAAGTTTTTATTTTTAGTTATTTTTTTTACGGACAAAATATACTATTAGGAAATTTATAGTAAATATACTTTTGCCAAGTTGTGTTTATTGAATGGTGTTTTTCGATACAGTATATGAATAATTTCGTAATGTTTTCAGTAATACATAAATAATTATAGTATTAGACATAAATATATTTGGCTTACATTTATTAAAAAGTACATATTCTACAATTAATTATAGTTAATTGAATATATGGAGACTTTTTTCTAAAATGATATATATGTAGTATATATGTATATATATCAATACATTAATTCTTGTGATGTTGTGTGATATTGGATTTGCTCTTCATGCAAAACAACCATATTTTTGTAAAGCAGCTTTCGGAAAATTAAAAGAGAAGTTCTCAAATGATTGCTTAGGTATGCAAATTCATTAAACATAAATCTTTTGGAACTCATCTGTGATTTGAACAAGGATTAGAGGCAAAACGAAATCAATTATTAGCGCTAAAATAGTGTTGAATTATTAACAATGTAGTAGTCAGTGTGGGTATACATGATGAATCACGCATTATTATCCACGTGACCATTTACAACTCATAATTGAATGTTATTTATCATTTATGATTGAATTTAAAGTTGCGATATAAATAGTAAATTTTTATATTATTTTAGAGAGATTTGGTATACGTTCAATTTCTAAATATTCTTACAAAACAACAATACTGTAAAATTATATTAGTTCGTTAAGACGGGAAAAATGTACTTAAAAATATTTTAATCACCTGTCTATTTATTTCAAATTATGTGCTGGATCTCTTTTACAACGTACCGGTATATATATATATGCAATAAAAATAATGCAAAATAATTCATAATGGTAAATCAATCACACAAGTAAGTCGTATATTGTTAATTAAGCGATTTTACAACTATGTATTTTCTACGCATGCACAAAATTGTTTTTTTAGTGATATATATTGTCCCATACTGAGAAAAAATAAAAAAATAAATACTACATAAAATTATATAATTTCAGTTTTTCTTATGCCCCTTCACATTAATGAACATTTTGCGTTTAAAAAATTTTAATAAATAAGGGTATAATTAAGCAATGAGAATTAAGTTTCAAGATTCTTCTAGATTTCTATTTGCTTATCTTTTTCGATTCCTATATCTTAACCTTAAATTATCTTGAAAGAAAATGGAAAAGGAAAAAAAAAATAGTTACAATGATCGTTTTCACGGAAATGGTGTGAAATATGGAGGGCGTAAAATACTCGAGTGAATGGCACAAAGCAGATCTCTCCCTCAAGAAGCAAACCGGCAACATTTTTGCGATAGTACGCAAAAAAAGTAATAATAAAAGCAAACATTACGAAAAGGGAGAGCAGTAGATATATTTCCCTTTCGCACATTTTTTTTTTCTCCTTTGGCATAATGCCCTTTCTTTGGATTTTTTTTCCTTCAAGTGCTTAAGAATTTAGACTATAGCGTCTCAATTCCTTTAAGCAGTTAATGTTTTTCTTTTCATCCTAGTTTTAAAGGCGACCACTTAAATAAGACATTTAAAGCTAATTTGATTTATGCATTGGCATTTTATCGTTGACTTTGAATACTTTATTTGTTTGCAATAAAAGTGATAATAAATTGACTTTAAGACGAAATGCTCCTTCATAATAGGAATAAGTTGAATATATTTCAGAAAATAGTTAAAACTTTCAAAATTAATTATACTTTAATTTTATAATTATCATGAAAGTATATAAAATGCTTATTTCGTACTGAACGAATACTTCTATAAAGTAATTTTCTCTTTAATATCATCCATTTCTGAATCTATTGATCAAACCGGAATTAAATAACTTTATTTAATTGTTTGAGATATTCAAAGAAATTTTTAAAATAATTTAACTGGTTTGGAAATTTTTCCCAATTTACAAAGTTTGCAAGTGTTTATGTGAAAGTTCTATATTTATCTGATTTTCACTTGAAAATCATTCTAAATAAGCCACGTTTGCGCTTAGTGTCTAAAATGATTATTCATCAAATAATGATCTTTAATAGCTTGCTATATTCAGCAGATCTCAGTTTAAGAAATTGCAGTGTAGTTAATATACTAATATATTTAAAAAATATCCTTCTAAAATATTTAAGTCTATCTCACATTTGTCTGAACAAAATGGCTACAGTAATTGACACAGTAAAAAGTGAAGCCTAAAATCTTGTTTTCCAACTTTAACAATGACTATTTTAAACACTCTTTTAATATATTTGTTTTAAATCTATATATTGATAAAGAATGAGTCTTAATTATGCAGTTTTATTATTAGTCAACCTCAATGGTTTCAAACAAATTATTTATTAATGTATATTAATTTTTTAGTTTTAATTTTAATGAATATTTAATACTTTTCCTCTCAGTAAATTAATTATTATGATCCTATACTTTTTCTTTAAATGCTGTTAAGTAACTTTAATAGGTGTTTAAACACTTATTTTATTTAAAATTTATTAATAATGCTTATAAATTGTGAAATTTACATTTATTTTATAACAATTAAGAAACATTGCGCTTTTTAACACATTAATTAGTTGGAAAATTCAAGTTGCTGCAGCTTTTTTCAATATAAAAATTAAAATTTTGTTTATAACAATTTCATACAGCCAAATGTTATAAGCATTATATTAATACTTTTGTAAACAAAATGATTGTAAATGCTCAGCTTCTTCTATTGTTGTAGAGCTTATCTAAATTATTTGTGAGTGCTAAAAATGATGCTTTTCTCAATCTATATTGATGTCTCAATGATGATAGGACAAATTTTGTTCTAAGCTAATTTTAATTAAGTAAATAAATATACTTCGTTCTAATATAAAAAAAATTAAATATTTGTTCAGTAATATTGCTTTAACTTTATGTGAATTCATCCAAGATTATTCTATTAAATCTATAACAAATAATTAATTAATTATTTATACATTTTTAATTTTATTTATTACAATTACAAATTTCTTTTAAGTAAACTAAATCAAATAAATAATTTAAATAATATATAATTTAAAACAGTAATAAAATATATAAATATCTTTGAAAAAGTCTTTAATCAAAATTTAGAAACATATACCGAAATTAAATAATGAATAACAAAGAGGGGGGATAAAGGTATTTTCATTACGATACACAATATTGAAAATCATTCTAATAAGCAGTGAGTTTTAAATGTATTTCAATAATCAGTTTACAAGCACATACACACAGACATATATATATATATATATGTGTGTGTGTATGCATATATGTATGTATAAGAATGGTTTACTTATAAAAATTAGAAAAAAAGTTATTTGAAAGAAGAAATAAAATATAGAAATTAAAAGTAAATTATATTTAATTTGGATATAAATCAAATAATAAATAAATGATATAAAAAAATGAACGATACACCTTAATGATTAAGAATTCAGATATAGAAACTCATATTTTAATATTTGACATTATTCGTTTCAGATTTTACTATCCAAAAATAACACTATTAAAAATACGGTTTCTAGTTCTGTACGTTAAGATTATGTTAGTTTTATATGGCTGTGTGAAATAAATATGTGTCGTGAATGTGACTTCATGATGAAATTACTTAAAAATGTTCACATAAAGTTTCACGTGAACATAAGTTTAAAAGAAATCGCATAGTTAGTTTTGAAAAATTTTCTTTTTCAAAATTAATTTCCTATATAAATGAAATATGTCATTTGGAATTGTTTCGTTCACTATTATCAAACTAATACATCACTATATTTCTAAGTATAATTCCTAAATTTTCAGTGTTTTAATATCTAAATTATATTTATATAATATATCGTTATTAACAAATAATAATTTCCCATTATATTATTTAAGTAGCTTTATAATAAATTTTTATTTTCGTGGATGTTTCAAAGTCTGTTAAGTTAGGATTTTCTCATCTATAAAACACTTTATTGAAGTTATCGAAAAATACCATTTCTTTATATTTTCATTTAAGTATCTTAAATTAAAAAGTGCTAATAGTAATGGATATTTTTCTTTGTTCACAAGCAATTTACATATATTGGGTGAAATTTTATATCTGAAGTTATAAAATAAGAAGATTTATTCAAATTTTCCGACATATTTTCACCAAAATCTTACGTTGCTCATTTATTTCAATATACATACATCTTACATTTTATGTTTGATATACTGTTTAAATCAAAAAAATTCTTTCTTGGTTTATTTTGGTCTTTTAAAGCATGTATCAAAAACAAATAAAACAAGGTTCGTTTACAATTATTGAAATTAATTTTTATTAAACCAATATTTTACAGTGTCAAAGAGATGGATTTATAATATTTTAAAGAAAATAAAATCACAAATTGGTAAAGCAAGGTACAAAATATAAAAAACTGAAATACAATATAAACAAAAACGGCAGGAGATTTAAGCATAAAACTTACATATAAAAAACTTAAAAATAATTGTAATAATAAATTACCAAGCGTACATAAATTGACAAAAAAATAGATTAAATAGAAAATACAAATAGCACAGAACGTTCAATACATTTTCTTCTTTATAGTTCAAATTGCTATGTTTACTTGAATTAATGCAATTATTTTGGAAAAATAAAATTGTTGTTTTGAATGATAATAATATTCTTTAATGATATATAGGTTTTTAAATTACGAATTTGAAAAGCATTTTATGAAGCAACCGTCTCTCACATTATGCCGTTTATGGTTGCACAAACCAAATTATTTAAGAAAGTAAAGAAGAAAATTTATTCATGAATGAATAGGAATTAAAGTAAGGAAAAACAGCTGCAGTTTTACATAAATTATGTTTAAATAAATCAAATATACTGAATAGACAAATAGTGATTATCGTGTTCTTCATTTTAATGTAAGCAATTATAAATATATATATAATTGTAATTATTCAATAATAATTGCATCTTTTATAGAAGCAAATAAATTAAAATGAATGAAATTTTGGGACAATAATGATGTAAGACAACATGGAAATAAATTATTGTTTTGACCTCATTTCAGGACATATCCATGAAAATTTTAAAAACCAGATATTTTTGTTGTGATTGAGTAATGATTATTTATTATGTATCATTTTTCAATCTTTTGTTTTTAATTTATTTGAAGCTATGATATTTTAATTTACATTAAGTAAGAATCTTATTTAAATTTATGAGCTTCACTAATGGTATATGAAGGAAATTCAATATATACTTTTAAAACATTATATTCTGTATACTTGACTGACAATTCCTGTTTTCGTTCTATACTTGCATAAATCATAGATGCATGTCTTACAGTTTTAAGTAAAAACATTTTTTATCTATAAAGCCTATTGTAAAATTTATCTTTTAAGAATGCATATTTCTTATAGATATATTTCATGAACTTTCAGATATTTGAAGTTATTTCTCCAAAAAAAATATTTGAAAGTTCAAAATTCAACTTACCTCATCTCTAAACCCTAAAATCACATTTTATCGCAAAACTAACATAATAATTTCCAACATAAATTAAAAGTTCATCAAGCTGCATTTATGAACAAATATAAGTAGAACCAAAACTTTGAATTATGCCCCTTAGAAACTAAATGTTTTGGGACAGTTGTTTTTGAAAGTCGATTAATAGACAAAATATTTTAAAAACCAATTATTTTCAAAATAGTTAGTTAAAAGTACCATACAATACATTGGAATATAACACAAATAACATAGGATATACAGGCAGAAAATATTGGTGCATGACAATATGTACACTTTTAGATTCTTTAAAACAGATTAAACTAGAATATTGAATACAAATTATGCAGGAACTAAAGTAATTAGAATGGTACTTGAATTGGTTGAAAGCAATATAAGCAAAATTATCTCATGCTTTAATCTATAAATTTGAGAAGTGATACAAATATATGTAGGTTCAATAATTCTAAATAATATGTATTTCAAATAAATATTTATTTATAATTTAATTGTAATTATTAATGATATTTAAGTTTATAGCTATTTTCATTTAATGAGAAATATTTTTACATTCCCTCTTAACCATAATCTAAAATTAAAATTTAAATCTAGTTTTAAAACTTTACAGTAAATACTCTAGTTTTAAAATGTTTAAAAAAATCGAATGATTAACCGTCAAGTTAAAACCCATATACTATTAAACATTTTGTAGTAAAAAATAAAACTGTTAAAAGTCATAAATGAAGCAAACAAATTTGAAATCCTGTAAGTTTTGCTTACATGTGCCAAGTTTCAAAATATTTTATGCGTAGAACGTGCCTCATGCTAAGATTGGTGTAAACAAAACATCAAGCTCGCTTTGACGGGGTTGATGGGAAAGCCTCGTGTCGCCGAACAAAGCGAAAATCTATATTAGATTTTGCTTACTTCTGTTTAATTCGCACAGCTTCAAAACAACTCCACTCAGAGAAAGAAATCTAAGTTATGTTCTTTTCAGATACACATCAATGATTTCTTGTGTTCAGTGAGTGATTCAAGTAAAATTGATAGCAAAATAAGTTGCTTTTAAGTGCTTTAAAACCGTAATCAACTACGTTTAGTAAAAAAGACACTTTATATTAATATTTTCAGTGATTATATATGCAGCATTCGCTTATACAATTAAAAAATAATATATAAAAAATAGGTATAGTTTAAATAAACATATATTTCCAGAAATATATGTAAATCGTTCAATTTTAATCGATTGCTTATGTGGAAATATTAACCATTTACATAACTCTAAATAATTTTTTAATATACAATCAGCGATAATAATTTTATTTTTTCTCATACTAATGACATTTATAATTATGTATATGAAATTGCACACGTATATATACATAAATATATATATATATATATATATATATATATATATATATATATATATATATATATATATATATATATATATATATATATATATATATATATATATATATATATATATATATATATATATATATATATATATATATATATATATATACATATATATATATATACATATATATATATACATATATATATATATATACATATATATATATATATATCTATATATATATATATATATATATATATATATATATATATATATATATATATATATATATATTGAAACCACAAATATAAAATTGGAAAAATACTTTACGATGCAAATGATGAGAAGAAGGCATAGGGACCACGTTTTCATCAGGAGGGAGATGGCCAGCTATGTAAAATGAACACTCTTCTGATATGCTCCAAGGACAAATGTCTAAATATTTCCCAGCGATTCTCCCGAAGAGTGTTCGTATTAAAAAACTTAGTTAAAATTTAGAATAAATATATATATGCAGAAAAGTAAAAATACTCACAATAGATGAAACACAAATAGAGTAGAAAAATAAACAATACAAAGTTAGCAGAATTCAGATTGAATATATATACTGGAATAGTAGGAGAGTTGCCAAAGGTAATTTTGAAATTAGAATAAAGAAATATTGCCAGGAGTAATTAAGTTCAAAATGTGAAAGTTGCTTAGATACATGTAGTAGTAAACTTGAAATTAAAATGTATTAAAGGAAATTTAATCTTAAATTATGTATAAAATAAAGCGTATAAATGTAAGTGTGTTTTCAATATTCTTGTAAGCACATCAATTCTTGGGTGGCCCTTCTGTAGTTATAAAAATTACGCATTACTTCGATCTTACAAGGAATTTCCTACTTTCTATATATTTTAAAATAAAATTAATTGGAATATTCTTGTTTTTTGTAACTATTAAGTGTTTAATTTGATTTTTAGTAGATTCATAATTGTTACAGATATTATAAATGCAATGAAATTCATTAATTATAACATTCTGTATATTTTTAAAGAAATATTTGATTTCCAGGATATTAACTTATTAACATTAAAATAATATTCGTTTGTTTTGTCAAAGACATTCGTATATGTAGCAGAAATATCAATAGTCATAAATAAATATAAAAATTCTGTTTTAAAATCTTGTAAATTAGTTTTAATTAGAGAAAGTTCTTCAAGGTAAATAGTTTCAGAAATATCTGCAAACTTTAAATTGTTGAAAATAATGAAATCATCTATGTATCTGAAAGCAAAAGGATATTGATAAAAGGGGCTTTTTTTAAAATAATGTAGAAATAAATATGCTAGTGAGCTTGAAAAGTTGGATGCCTGTGGAATTCCACAATAAAAATATTTTCACTGTTAAATATAAAATTATTATAAAATCACATTTGAGCTAAATTTTTCCAGAATTAAAAATTAATATTTAATTAGTATCTATAGTCCTGATAATAAAGGTGTAATACATAGTTTAATTTATCAGTGGGAATACTTGTAAAAAGGTCTTTAAAGTCAAAAGAATTAACACAATAAATACAATTTTTTGGTAAAAAATCAAAAATAGATTTATTATTATTATTAATTTTCCAAGTGGCTTCTGATTTAACAATATTGTCATATATATTCTTAAGAAATTTAGCAAAAATGATTCCGCAATACTCATGTAGGATTTAGTACCACAGGTGATAAATCTAAACTTTTATGGAATTTTGTGAAATTTAGGAATGACTATTAAATAAGGAAACTCTAATTTATAGTTGTTAATATTTAAAAGTTTATAAAATCCAATGATTTTTTATCATTATTTTAATGATATTAATTGTGGAGTTTAAACGTTTATATGTGCTGGAATTTATTGTCTCATTATCAATTAAATCTAAATAAAATATTTTACAAAAAAAGCGTAGTTATTAAAGATTTTATCTATTGGCGTAATGATGAAGTTATCTTTAAAAAATTTTATTTAGATTTAATTGCGCTGGCTAGATTTTCTATATTGTAGTTCCTATTTTATTATATTCTATATATTAGCATTGTGTGTGTATTTGTTAGTTTAATATACATTTATATATACTGATAGAAGCTACTTTTTGTTTTTCTCATAAATTTAACCTTTCTATTCTAACTTTTCTTTATCATCCTTGGAACTTGAACCAGTTAATTTATTGTTGAATGCTTTCGATTATTTATTTAAAATAACACGTAATTAATTAAATATTTTAATGTAATTCATTAACAAACTTTCTCAAGTGTAAGCTCTGAATTTTTTGAAGGAAATACTTAGTTATTGCACTTTATTTTGATTCAATGGATATATTATTTAATACATTGTTAAAATTATATAAGTAATGAAATCATGCAAATTGTTTGCAAAACCCATCATATTAAAGTATTTTCTATAGGAATCCTTGCACTGTTAAATCATAATGAATTGAAAGATGATAATGTTTAATCAGTCTGCGTTTTTAAAATACTTATATTTCTTTGCATATTAGATCATATATCTCTTCACTTACTAAAATTTTTCAACATTTTTTATTTTATTTCTGCATATATTTTGTGAGAAATATAAGTAGTACAATTGAAAATTGTTTTTGTTTACTATTCCTGGTTTAAATGAAACAAACATTTTTGCTTTTCAGCTATAAATATTTCCAGATAAATTTAGACTTTCAGGAAATAGAAGGTGAGATGAAATCCTATATTTTGAGATATTGGATAAGAAAATGATGAAAAAATTCTTCCTTTACGGGAAAAATGTGGACATCTTTTTCCTGGGATGCGAAAACGGAAATCAATCCTCAAATTCTTCTATTTTTAATCCTATCATGCAAGGTGTCAAAAAAGTGTAACTGATTTATTTTTTCAAAGTTAGCGATACATTTTTAACACTTGATTTTATTCCTGTGATGCAAACTTCAATCTATGAATACTGCTTTAAATGAAATTAAATAATAAGTATTAATCTTGTTTTTTTCAACCGTAAGTTGTTTGTTTCTTTTTCTCTAGTTAAGATCATGATTGCGTTACTTTATAATAATTTTCACTGACGTATCTATGACGTCAGGTAACGTTTCATCAACGTCACACATAATGATAACCACGATAGCGAAAATCACTATTGAATGTCTAACAATATTGTCAAAGCTCAATTTTTTAATAAACAATTTATTATGAAAAGAGACCAAATCATCAGTTAAAAAAATCAAGATATTAACACTTTGACAATAGAACTGAATAAAAAGAAATTGTAAAATGGGAAACAAGATAAAGCACTTTATGGTTAGTCTAAAACAGGAAAGACTTTATGAATTTTTGAAAACAAAATTCCTTAAATAATAGAATTCTAAATTAATAATTGCAATATTTCTAACCAACCTCTTTTAAATCTTATAACAAATGCCTTTCTTACTTTACGCATACTTCATTTTCTTCATTTTTTATTCATTTAAAGAATTATTGCTCATTTCACTACCATCAAACATGAAATGATCAACAAAATATGCTTAAATTATCTATAATACTTTAGAAAATTTCTATTTTACTTTAATGGAAAATTGTTTATAATCTTAATAGCTCAAATAATTATATGCACTAATTTGCCAGGTACCACCTATTAAATTTTTTATCTTTATTTTCTAAATTTTTATATAGTTTTTATATTTTATGTATAATTTTTGCCTTGTACGTAAGCTTTATATCAGTTTGAGAAAATTTTCCATAAAAGTTCATGGTAACTGCATTTATTTATACACTTCAATCTTTTGAGCTAATCATTTCTTTTTGACAATACCGGAATAAGTGTGAAAGATCCACGTAAAAAATGTCAGCAGATAATAATATCATTATTACAGGAGAGTTTACTTTGCTATTGAAAATCATTTTAAATGTCAAAAAATAGTGGATATAATATTTCTGGGAAGTTCTTAATATAATATTAGTTTCCATTTCATACATATAATCAAAATATTTTGTTGCAGACACACATTATTTTTGAAGCAATAATATCTGAATTATCTTACAATAAAATTTTTTATCTTACAATAAAATTATCTTACAATAAAATTTTTTTATCTTACAATAAAATTTTTTTGCATAAATTCTCTTTTTAAATTAAGTAATCTCTTTCGAGGTTAGTTAATTCTATTTTAAAATGTTTTAACAAGCTAGTTTTTTTATAAAATGAATACATATATTTAATATTCGATCTGTTTTTTATATTGATCCAGGTTTTCCTTAGTTTTTATCACTCGACGATCTTTTTTCATACACTAGGCCTAATTAGACCTGGATTTACAACAAGTGTATTCTGAACAACTTGCAAACATTCAAATCCTTAAGAGGAGTGAGGTGCTGAGGAAAAAAAAAAAAGGTTGATTATTATTTTCTTTTCAGCTGGGCAAATGTCTGCTCTGAGATTCAGTGTGCATTAAAATGATTTCCAAATATATATTCTGTATTAAAAAGAATATAGTAGCACAGTGTATAAAGTAGTTTTGAAAACTGTACAACGTACTAAAATATTTTATTACATATTTTTATCATAATGAATAGTAAAAAACTTCATCAAAATAAATTAAACTATATAATATGAATTGATCAGAAATAAGAAATGAATAGAGATATTGATGAAAATTTATTCATGAATTCCTTATGTGTAAAACTATCTATATCCCAAGAAATTGAGTACGTTTCAGTTATATATATATATATGCCATATTATACCTATCTATACGGATAGGATTAAACTTATTCTGCTCTTACAAATTGCAAATTCAAGTAGTCTTCTGACATAGTTATCTCAGTAATTTTTCTATATTTCTGTGCAATTTGTGCAACTTTTTATGTAAGAATTATAAACATTTTTTTGCCCTTTTTCCAAAAAAAAGTTTCATTTTCTAAGAAAAATTCTATAGAAAATCCAGTTTTCTCTCAGTAATGGAGACCAAGAATTGTATAAACTTACATGTATAACCAATGATTACTATTAACGCTATCTTAACATTTTATCAAGGAATTGGATGATTAATCACTTGCTTACAGAAAAAAATTGATAACGAACTGCAATGGATACTAAAGTAATGTTGAAAGATATAATTACAACACACCCATGTTTGAAATGGGAATATAATTAAAAAAAGCAATAAATATATCTTTAATTTAATTCCCCCCCCCACCATCAAAGTATTATTACCATGTTTTTTTAAATTTTGTTTACTTTTTAAAAAGTGTTATTTTTTTGGATGCAAATTTCTTAGAAACATTAGTTTTCACCAGACTCCTAGTTATAATTGTTGCTCAAAAATCATAAGTTTAAAAGTGGTTACAGTTTTTACCATCAAAACCATTTCATTTTACAACTTTTTCTCAGATCTTTAAGATTGATCTCTTGCTGTTGGAACAATATTAACTTCAATGTATTTTAAGTAAAATGTCTAAGATATATTGCCTCCACGCTCCACATGTAAATTGAGTAGAATAAACACAAATCAATATTGTTATATGATTTTTATGCTATATTAAAAAATTATTATTATTAGATTTATTAGAATTCAACTATCATCTGAGTTGACAAAAATTATGTTGTGTTAATGATTATTATCTGAACTGCAATTCATAGGATTATATATTTTTTTATCTTTTTTTCTTCTTGACATTTTTATAATCACTATTCACAATATAATATTCTTTCAATTATGAAAGATATTGAAGGTCTAGACAAATTATTTTTATGTTTTTTATACTTTTTCCTTTATTACTATAGGCGGTAGGCAATCATCTATTAATTTATAACATTACCATTTATTAAAATTTGCTAATTTTCATTGGCACGTGCTTTAAAACAAAGAAAAATCATATCAATTTAGTAATTTGTGAATAAGGCTAATATTTTTGGCAAAAGAAAATTATAATTCAAATAATTTGAATAGATACAGTATTATAATTTCCAGAAAAAGAAATTCGAAATAATAAGTGTGCAAAAGACATTGTTTATGTTGTAAAAAGAATATTCAGTAAAACGAAATTTACAAATGAATAAATATGCAACAGTAACCTTCTAATCTTCAAAGCCTTGTAAGCTATCATCAAATTAATACAGTGAATGCAAATATTAAAAAGTTCTTCACAATTTCTTATAAGTTCAACAAACTAAAAATTAGGGTAATAAACATCACTTCTGATAATTTATTTCATTTCCACCCGATATTATTTTCATTGTCTCTTTAAAATCAATAAGCTTCCTCTTAGAAAATAAAGATTTGACAGTATATGTAACTATATATATATATACACTTTTTACTAGAAAATAATTTAAGCCTTTTTAATAATTGCAAATTTCAGGTGGGTTTCTTTTTCCAAACAGAGACAAAAGGAGATCACAATTAATAAAACAATTCAAAAGAGATAAGCCAATTTAATTTAAGAACAATGACGCACAAAATTATATTTTCTAGAAGAATGATTCAATATTTTAGCTCACATTGAGTTTTAACATTATCCTGTAATTTAAATATCAATGGTTCTTCGTGACTTTTTGACGCATCTTTAATGTTGCATTAGCTTAGTTTACCTCACATGAATTGGAATTATAATAAAACTGGAATTCAAGTTGTGGAAAATAACTTAAAAATCGTATTAATGTTTCTGAAAATGCATATTAAGCCACTATTTTCAAATACAAATGCAATATTAACGCTAAATAACAGAGCTTAATATGTTTTATTACCAACTAAACAATATTTATTGGTGAAGGTATAGTTTTCATACTGAAGAATGTATAGATTTTAGAGTATATATACTAGAATGCTAATTACATTTCCTTATATGTGTTTTATGAACATACAAAAGAATTTGAAATATTTAATTAAATGAGTTAAGCAATCAGCAATAACACTTCCTTATTTAAACAATAATATTGGAATTACATATTAAATTCTCGTAGGAGGTAATTATTTATTTTTTCTTCGTTTATGTATAGTTCTGTATTTTTTTCCATTTGACTTTTAAAAATAAAATAATGAGAATTATTTTGTATTGTACTGCATACATAGCTTTTATATATTAGGATAATTTTAAAGTCACCCCAACAGTTGTTATTGATAAAAATACTTGTTCAGGTAAATGATATCTCTAAATTTAAGAAAAATACTATTTTACTGTACAAATTAGAAAAATTACAAATGTTGTAGTTCTTGCAAAATTTTAGTTCAAAGACTAATTAAATTAATTTACATTTAAGAAAACAGTTTTTGCAAACTATTTTATTGTTCAAAATTATTATTTATTTTATTGTAGGGCTCTTTTTTCATCAGTAAGGTGTTTTCTCTTCATTTGTTTATATACAGTTTAAAGCTACTAACAGCTTACAAATTATATTATAAATTGTGTATTATATGTAATTTATCATTCTCTATCAAATGTGAGGTGCATTTAAAAACAACACGAACATTTACTGCTATGGTATTTCACACAACCATCAGAATAACAAAATCACATTATTTACTCTATGCATTTGTTAATTTTTAAAGAAAAATATAATTCTTAATTGAACCAAAATATTGCAAATAGAAAAATTTGCTTTCATTCACTCAGTTTAAAAGATATGTTAACGATATTTAAAAGAAATATTGTCAACTAGAAGAATATATTTGAAATGCCAAATTCTGTAGAGTTATAGAATAACTTCTAGGATTTTTTTTTCTAACTTAAAGAATATTAACAATTTAAAGAAAGTTCCAGGTTTTTAATTTTCTCACGTTACTTTCCTTTTGTGGGAAACAGCAAAAATGATGAATAAAAATTTAAACTTAATCAACGCATCGCAGAACTGATTTTACAATACAAGATTTGCATTTCTTGGAAATCTAAGCTTTGGACTTCCAGTTATTTGCGTAAATGCTATTTCTGATTTTCAATTTTTTCTGTCCTTTTTTGAGGGAAATAAGTATACCGAAGTAAATAGAACAAAATTGATTTTCTCTTGTGAAGTGAAAAATGGATCTCCATAAAAACGGAGCGTTTTTCCCTCCAGGTGCTTGACTCAATTTCAAGTCCCGAGGCGTGTGACAATATTTCTTTTATTTTTATCAGAAATTATTTTCAGCTCTAGGTGGTTATTTTCTTCTCCATATTTGAATAGTATTATTGATTACTTTACTTTATGGGTGCATTTGAGGGGAATTTTCATATGGCTCAAATACTGAAAATGTGTTTTCCTCAAAGAATCGAAGGTTGCTTACGAAATTTTATTTATATTTAAATTATATCGAAGGAAAGAACTTGTCTTATTTTATAATTAAATTCCCACATTTTGAATTTTATTATATTTTAAGAGCAATTGTTTCAATATTTTATTTTTATGTAATAAAGTTAAATGGTTTATATGCATATATATTGTAAAATGTTGAAAATAAATTTTTTCCGATGATGCATTTTGCATTTGTAATTTAGAATTTATACATAAAATTTAGAATTATTTTTGAATGTTTGAAACAAACGAAACAAAAATTAACGCATTTATTCTTATTATCAAATCAGTCAATGTATTAACTATAGGAATTATTATCTATAGCAATCTATAGTAGGCTCCTTTTTTTTTTTTTACAACAATCATTCTTAACATTTGTTAAAAAGACGTTATGAAAATGATGCGATTTTTCTTTTTATTATGTCTTCTGCATCAGTGGATGAAAGAATATTTTTCTAAACTCCCCGTTTTTGATATAAAGTTTGTCTTTATATTATTGTCTGATTAGCAGCTTATCTCAAGTAGTCTAAATTATGGAGGTAAAAGTGTTTGCACCAATTATATCTTTATATTTTTGCAGTTCCTAGTTATAGTTAAAACACTATTAAACATGGTTAGCATGAATCACTGAATTCTAATGAAGATATAATTCTCATTGGAGCATAAGCATCCGGTTCGATCCCAGCTATTATTGAGCAACGGGAAATGGATGTTACTTTTCTGCCTGCATATTTCTCGAGATGGTCGTTTGGGAGTTTTCCACATTTTCCCAACACTACATGTGAATACTGATCACTGTCCATGGAAAAGTTTTCACTTTGCATGGAGAATGTTAAAATTTCTCACAATTGAGTTAACTTTTTGGCTGACGATTACGTGGAGTTAATGTATAGTTGATTTGAGCTCCTAGCAGTAGGACAAAACTCTTCAAAATGAAAGGCCTTATGTTTTCTTCCAAGCCACTATTGAATAATTGAGGTGCATATTGCCTTCATTTTTCTGCATGCATGACAGTCAGGTTGGATGCACGGAAGTTATCAGAGTTTTCCCTGATAAGGTCAACTCAATATGAAAATATCTCCAGGGAGACAAATTACAGAGTGGATATCAAAGTACCTTAAAATAGCTCTGGCAATTTGGTAGACCAATAGGCGATGCCAAAAGTGAGGTTGGTATTGGCCTCATTCCACGTACCATAATGTATCGTCACATATTCATATATCCTGTTGATGAAATTATGTTGTCAAATTTTATTTAGTTAATTTAAAACAAATTAATTTTAATTTGTTCATATGTCAATATTATTGATTGGATATGATTTCAAATTTCATAGTGGTTTATCTATGTGAACGCATTGGAACTTCTGGAATTCGTAATCTTTTAGGCAATACAAAACTCTAAATGATAATAAAGTTAAAAATTAAGATGTATTATCAAATTACATTTATGATGATATTTTTGTCTTATATTATATAGTTTATAAATCACATTGAAATTTCACTGATTCAAAAGGTAAAGTGTTAATAAATATCTCTGAAACCTTAAGTAATTTAATCTTTAAAATTGTTCTTAAGTTTTTTAATTTTTTTATTGTTTTAAATAGAAATCTTACCACACACATATATTAGTATCAATATTTAATATTTGGAAACTGCAACAATTGTAAATTAATTTTGCTTATGTAAAAAAAGGTATGTATAAGGTATTCCGGATGAAATATCATCTGAATGTAACTATAATATACTCATATGATTTATTTAAAATTAATTTAAATTGCTCAATTATTTTTCTCTAATGGAAAAATAATAATAGAGAAGCAATGTAAAACTCCATAAACATTCTTAGAAATTTTATTATGCTTAAATGACTCGCTAAAAAGTTTAACACTTCAATAATTAAAGTAAAAAGATAAAAATGAGCACATTTTCGAAAGCGAATTACAAACTTAAAGTTATTTCATTATTATCTCTTATTATTTGCCTTTTGAAATTTAATTACGATACAAACAGATTGCAGAGAGTAAAAATATTTTTAGCAAATGATGGACATCAAAATTTATTTTTATCATGATAGAAAATTATTAATTAAAATGCCGATAGTGTAAAAACAGTTTATAATTTAATAAATATAATTTCTAACTTAAATAATTTAAATTTTTTACTCGAATTATTGATATAGACGCATTTCTGCATAAGAAAATATTTCATATTGCATTTTTATAAGCACATGCATTTAAAGACTGTTTGCCTGCATATATGTTTCTGAGATTTTATTCTGAAGTTTGTAATTTCAATGTTATATATGCACTGCTGGTCACACAAATTGCAATTTTAAGAAAGTCAAGAGATACCACAGAAAAATATATTTACTGTATAACATGTTGACGAAGTATCAAATGATTAAATTTACAGACTTTTGTGAAATGTTGTTCCTGCCAAAATCAGTGCCCAGAGTAGCCAGTGCTCAGTAGTAATTATTGAGGTCACCATTGTCACATGCCTCGCCGTTGATTCAAAACGAATTTGAGTGTGTTCTTGCGGTATAGAAGATCTAGCAGCTTCCACACGTTGCCAAAACTGATCTCGCGTGGCAGCTGCAGGTGTAATCTGAGTTAATAGTTGAGCAATAATGGACCACAAGTTTTCTATCGACGAAAGATCTGGAGAACAAGCCGTCCAGGGAAACAATTCAATCTGGTAATTGACAAAGAACCCTTGGACAAAGCGTGCTACGTATGTTCGCGCATTATCCTCTTGAAATATGGATGCAGACAAGTCCTGACGATTAAATCTTGGAGATGTTGCACTGGCTGCATAAAGAACTGAAAATGATTACTAGAGGAGTGTGATCAAATACCTCCCCATACTATTATACCCTATTCAGGACCAGTGTGGAGGTGCATAACGCAGCTGTTCAGCACCTTCTCTCCACGGGGTCTCCAAACTCAAATGTGACCATAGTGGTGTTGCAAACAGAAGCGCGACTCATCAAAAAAGGCAATTTCAATCCATTTTGCCGTCTACATCCTTCTTTCATCACACCATTGATGGCGGAGATGTCTGTGGCTCTGCGTCTACGGTAGACGAAGCAATGGACGACTTGTGGACAGACCACTCTGCTGTAAATGGCGTCTAATGCTACGAGCAGTTACTGGATGATGTTTTACAGACTGAATGTGCTGTACTATCGTTCATGATATGGTTGAGCGATCCATCACTGCCATGCTCACAATTTGCCTATTATCACATGCAGTGGTGCATTGAGGAGAATGCGATCGAACACGTCAGTCGATAATACTCTCCTGGTTCCAACGATCACATATGCTCATTACAGTTGTTTGGGTTTCGTTCAACACGACTACCGATTTCCCTGAAAGATAATTCACAATTTCGGTAGGCCGCAATCAGTCCACTGTCGAACACAGATACTTGATCAAAAAATGATCGCTGTTTTCTACAACGTATAATTAATGAAATTTAAAAAAACCTAAGAAAAATACAATTGCCTAATCAGAAATCTTCAAAATCTCCAAGCCTTAATTAGTGATTTGAAATGATGCCACTGGCACACATGATTTGTTTCTGCTCTGAAATTCTAATCATTTGCATACCTAATCTCCGTCAAGGCATGTTATAAATTTCACGTCATTTTCCCGCTTTCTTCAGGGTGTTGCTTTTACGGTGGCCAGCAGTATCTCTCTCTCTCTCTCTGTATATATATATACATAAATATATATATATATATATATATATATATATATATATACACATATATATATATATATATATATATATATATATATATATATATATATATATATATACACATATATATATATATATGTATATATGTATATATATATATACATATATATATACATATATATGTACATATATATATATATACATATATATGTACATATATATATATATATATATATATATATATATATATATATATATATATATATATATATATATATATATATATATATATATATATATATATATATATATATATATCATTTCTGAAAGATAATCCACATTCTCGGTAGGATATCAATATAGTAGTTTCATCATGGAATAAATGTATCAAATTAAATATAAAAATTCTGTTCTATTATAAAAATTGTGATATATTTAATTTTTGTCACATTTATTTTAATGATAAAAGATTGTGTATTAAGCAATTTACACAAAATTATTACAAAATAAGGGGATTCATGATTTTAAAATATCAATTGCTTTACACATTTGTAATATTAAATGATATAAGTTACATGTACTTTCTATTTTATTCAAAATAATTATTTTTTACTAATTATGAATACTTGCTTGAGTTTTTTCCAATATCACTTAAATTTCAAGTGTATTGTGGTGACTCATGAAGACTTCTCTAAGAAATTGTGGTGACTCATCACATCTTTTCTCAGAAACTCTTGACCTTTTACAAAACACTTGAATTCGTGAAGTAAAACTGAAAAACTTGTGTATCAAATTTCTGTGCCAGTGGTATTAACTTCATAAAATGTACCCAACCAATCAGCATACTTTGTAGGCACGGTTTATAATATTCTCGGTGAGATTTTAACCGAACACAGAACACTTGATCTCAAAATCTCATGCTAAGAGGACGCGCTGTTTCAGTTCTCCTAAATTTCTTTGTTCCTATGTTGCTTGTGTTACCTGCAATAAATGTTTTTTGTTTTAAAGATTGCCTTCTGAAATAAGTTAAACATCAACTATACAACTTACACCATAGAATAAAATACTTTCAAAAATTAAATTTCTTCTGCGTTTTACTTATAATGAAAAAGAAATCTTTGTCAAGAAAAAATTTAATAAAAATTTAAAAATTTAAAGTCTTAATTGACTTATTTATTTTCAATTCTTAATTGATTGTTAGACTTTTATTTTCCAATTTTTTTTATGCTTGTTGAGAATATCATAACTATTTATTTAATTTTGGTGATTTAAAATGAATATGGAATGTTTCTTCATCCAAAAATGTCTGGCGTGTTAATTAAAAAAAAGTCTCTCCTTTTGAGAATATAAATAACTTCTTAAAAGAAAATACTTAATAAGTCTTCCTTAAATAAAGTGTGTTATTTGATTTTATTTTAATGTTTCTGTGAATGAAATGTGTTATTTTGTGAATAAAGAATGTCCTATCTAGTAAATTAGATAATATTCAAAACCAGTTTATATACAATTAATTATTCGATACTTTTAAAATTTTTCCACTGATGCATTAGGAAAATTAAATATTTTACTTAATTCTAGGGTACAGCATGACAATTTAATCAATTATGAACTGTACGCTTTACTTTTGAAAATTTTTATTTATTGAGTAGAATTTTGCTTCTAAACACAATAAAATAAAAGCTCCTAAAACTCAATTCAAATTACTACATGACTTAATAGACACCAAAATGCTCATAGTTATAAACATGTAAGCAGTAATGATATAAATCAAAACTTGTTTCTGTTGGTCCACTAGTAAAACAGCACAGCAAACGTTATTAAAAACAATAAAGTACACTAAGCGATATGCTACTCTTTTTTAACGTTTTTGTAGGCAGTTAGTTTTCTCCAAATAATACTTTGGTCTGAAATATGTTCGCCATTAAAAACGTTGGAAAGAGAAAATGGTGACACAATTCATTAAATATAATTCTAGGCAGCTGTTCTCTTTTTCAACTGCATGTGTGAGCAGTTTTGTGAAAAGTTTTAATCCCCAAGTTGACAAAAGGGCAGCGTTTGTCGCACTGGTACTTTCTTTTAAAAGTTGACAACGGCGAAAAGATCTACGAGATAAAAAATGACAGCAGAGATGAAAGAGTAGAAAAGATTTATCTTTGTCATATCTGGGCTTTTGTTTCATAGGTCGAACTTTGCTAACAACAAAATCTCGCAGGGGATGAGATAGGGGAAAGTGTCCTTTCTTTTCAGAGTTGTGTTTTAAAGTTTTATTTTCTTGACAATATTTCTTCAAAGTATTTTTTTTTATCTTTTTCTAAACCGTTCAAAGAACATACGTATATGAAAACTTACATATAATGGTTGATTTATAAGTATATATTTATTAAATAAACTTATCTTTGTCATAAAATAATAAGTAAACAAACTGGTTTATGCTTTTAGAGTTACAAATATATAAACATATGTAACCTTAAAAAATAAATGCTGTTAAGCTAAAATAACATTTTAGCAAAGTAACCGAGAAGTATTTGAAATTAACTGAAAAATAATTCAAAATGATATAACACAAAAATTCAAAATAAGATTATTATATAAATAAAAGATAACAATTTTTAATTCTTTAAAAGGATGATATAATACAACATAAGGATAAAAATTATAATTCCCATTAAAATCATTTATTGAATTAATTATTAATTAACAATTCAAATAATCCTTATCTATACTTAATATTTATGATTATTTAATCAATTCGTCTTAGGAAAATATGCTAACGTGCCAATACTATGTATAGGCACGCATATGTTAATAATACAGATAATAACCAATCAAAAAGAGCAATTGAAAAGCTTATAAAAGATACTAAGTATATTGTAAATTTATTTAGATTAATTAATGCTGATGCTCTTTCCAGAGTTGTGGGAACACCCTCAAAAATCTGTGGGATATTTGAAACATATTACACAGGATAGCTGGTATCCATGAGAATATGAAAATGAATCAAAATGTCAAAAATATTTCTGATATATTAAATTACCAAATGATTTAAAGAAAAATTCAGAAACCGATAGTAAAACATTAAAATCGCTTTTGGCTATCAGGACTGATAAAAATATTGAAAAGTTGTGCATGAGATTTCCAATCTTCATTTCGCATACCTTTTTTACTTTGCTATCTTTTTTAGTCTTGCTTATGTTTACTTCTAACAAGAAAATAATTCCGGCCTTTTCTATTGGACGTATTTAATGAATTCATTACATTAGATCAGAAAGTAGTAAGTTTGTGTGGTATTTTTAAGAACAGAAAGAAAGACAACAAATCTCTAGTCACACATATTATTCATATCATACCAGAATATGCATACATTCTTCAGGCTTCTCATGTCATCTCATTGTTATTAAACCTTTGTAATTCAGACTGATCTGCGGATTCTCAAGTATTTTCAGTTGCGACAAGACAGATTTCTTTATAATATAAAAACAAATCCCTTCATGAAAATAATGGTGTTTCCTACTGAAATAGTTGATTAAATAGACTACAACAAAAAATAGGCATAGATTATTATGAGTGGAAATTATAAACACAAAGAAAAATAAACTTTCAGTTGCCCACATTTTTCTTTAAAATCGATATATTTTTAGAAAAATTCTAGAACTATACATACAGAATCAAACGATGTCTGTGAGGAGAAATATTAATACATCTGTATTAAAAGTACTTAATATTAGGCAGAAAATAAATCAGTAAAGTTTCTCTAAAAGCTGAAGATGTAGATTTAGTCTTAATATTTTTTACTCTGATCTCTATTGATCTTTAATTCTAATTTTTAATCTGATCATTCGTGATTGATTATATAACAATCTTGAGAAAATTGAAATTATATGGATCAATGGGAATGCCCCAATAATTGAATAATCAAAATGAGATATTTCATTTTAATGATGAAGTAAAAATACTGCATATCAAACTATTAGTTTTTCTTAAAATGAAAATAAATTTTAAACTATTTAGAGGTTTATTGCAACAAGGATACAATCTTATATAAAGTGACAGATGCACGAATTTTAGTTATAGTTTCAAATGTTTTAAGAAACTCATATTTTTAACAATGTGTAATAAACATTAATGGCTTAATTCCCTTTTAAGGCATTTTAGTGACCACAAGAAACTCAACTTTTCCAAAGGCTAGTTTTAAGGCTTTATAACGCCCATTGCATAATTTCCTTGCGATATGCTTTTCACAGACAGTGAGCCATATTCAGGTCTCCCAAAGTATATAGAAAATCCGGAAAACTCTAAAACAGGTGAACATACTGAAGGCAAATACACGAATTCTATCTCCTGTTGTTAAGAAGTAACCTGGGTTGAACAAGAGAGTTTTTGAAAATAATTTAGCAATAATTGATTTACCAGTTGTCTTTTAATGGCTGATTTGATCATGGTTAATTCATTGCTCTATGACAGAAAAATAGTCTCCGGGGGTGGGGGGGCACCTTTCGGTCAATTCCGCAGTCTAGTCTGCTGTTACGCATCTCTGTTGATGTTCTTGAATCACTTTAGCCTTCTGGTTACTTTTTGCCTTCCTCATGGTTATCTTCTTACTGAGGTATCAAACTGTTTTTTATTCAAGAAAGGAAGTGAACAAGATCTCGAAGTAGGTTTCTAAGCAGACGTCTTGGTACACAAGATATTAGGTAAGGTCAATTTTGCTACTATATATAAGGATTGTCATTGTGAGCACGATCGTGATTCTCAGGGCAAATCAGATGGGTACTGAATACATGTGAAGCCAGAAAGAAAATAATGAAATTGTGATTATTAATCCAGAAAGTTTGAAGTTTTGAATTAGGTAGTATCCTATAATCCACACAAACTAATCTAAATAGTAATCTGAAACCTAAATTAAGTGTTTGCTTCAGATGTAGTGATTTTAATGATAAATTATGAGTATATGATAAATATTAATTAAAAGCAAAGGAAAGTATTATTTATTATTTTTAATCTTACTTAATAATAGTAGTTTCTAGTGAAATAAGATATGACTTAAGTGTATTATAATAAATTGTTTGTGTGTATTTATAACACATTTACATAAAAAGTGTAAGATTTTTTATACATTCTTCAGTCATAGTTTTTCACTTAATATTTAAATTGATAAATATATTTTTAAAGATTTTAAATAGATTTTATTCAATATTATCATTTACATTGTTTTTCATAACATTAAATTTTTGTAGATACCTTTCCGATCATATTATCTAATGGTTTCCCACAAATTTTTCATCAATATCAATTTATAAGCTACATTATATAATTTTTAATTTAAAGTAAGTAATGATGTTGTGTATTCAGTTAAATAAATTGGCAATTTAAATATATTCCCATTCTTGTTAAGGCTTTACTATGATTGTCAGATTGCTTTTTTTTGCAACTACATCAGTGTTAAAATGAGTATTATTAAAAAGAAAATGATTCCTAACAATACAGTAATATAAGTGAAGAAGGTTTCATACTTAACACAACTTTGGAAATATTTAAACCTGTCAAGAGGTGTTCTATTTATTGGTCTTGCCATTAAATCAAAAAAAAAAAAAAAAAGAAAGAAAGAAAGAAACTTGAATTGGGATAGTTCAATATCTGTAGACATACCAATAATTTTTTTGCCTCCAATTTTGTACCTTGTGTCTCTCATTAAGTACCCGACTGAAACTAAACAACACTATTTTCGTAGTTAAAACATTTGTAAAATTTAAGCTGCAGAAATTAACTGACAATATTGAACAATAACTATTTAAAGCCAGAAAATTTAACGCTAAAATTTTGAAATGAATGAATATGAACGAAATTGGTTTCTTATATATTTTACTATTATTTATATGGTTTCTTAAACGTATTTATATTTGAAATTAAATTTAAAACTATGTGTGTGTGTGTGTATAACATACTTTAAAAATAATATAAAAATTTGAACATTTTGTCAGAACTTTATATTTCAAATTAATAAATTTCTTACAAAATTTTTGTATTTTTATTTATTATAAATGTTTTATTAATGATAATACTATTCATGATAATGAGCTAGATTAAGAGTAACAAAACTGCATGGTTGTAAATGAGAATAGCAAAATAAGCAAAATGGTTAAATTTAATATAATATTTTTTTCTTTATTGAAATTACTTTACCAAGATTTTTAAAACTTTATACCTAAAGATATAAAATATATCATTTTCTGACTTTTAAAGCTGAATTGTTCATTTTTGGACAAAGAAATTGACAATATGGTTAAAAACAGGCATTAAACCAAATACTCTCGTGTCTTATTAATTGAAAATATGCGCAAATGTCTGCTTGAATGCATTAAATTTATAACCGACATTGTAATTATCCATGCCTAATTATAAATTTGAAGTGCAATATCCTGATTTATTTGATAGGATCCGGTTAAGAGAGAAAATTTAATCTAAATGCTTAAGAATATAATAAATTAGTTGAAACTCATTTTAGGAAAAAATTCAGACATATATATATATATATATGTTATATATGTATATATATATACATATACATACATACATACATACATATATATATATATATATATATATATATATATATAATATATAATATATATATATATTATACATATATATATATATATATATATATATATATATATATATATATATATATATATATATATATATATATATATATATATATATATATATTTACACATATATAACATATATATACATATATATGAAATTGGAATTACACTAAAACATACGAAACAAATCAAAAGAAGAAAGCATAGGGACCACGTCTTCATCAGGAGGGAGATGGCTAGCTATGCAAAAAGAAAGAACACTCTTTTCTGACATGCTCGAAGGACAAATGTCTAAAGATCTTCCAGCAATTCCCTCAAAGAGTGTTCGTATTAATGAACTTAGGTAAAACATTTGAATAAATATAAATGCAGAAAATTATAAATACCAATAAATGAAGCCTAAATGCAAAAAATTAGATAAAATATATAATAAATTAGATAAATTACATAAATTATAGATACTGACATAAATGAAACATACCTACATACAGTAAAAAAAAATAAATACATAAAGCCAAAGTCAGCAAATCAGATTGAATTTATGTATGAAAATAGAAAGATAGTTGCCAAAAGTAATTTTAAAACTAGAATAAAGAAGTGTTGCCAAGAGTAATTAGATTTAAAAGTTAAAGTGGTTTAGAAAAAAAGTATAAATGTAGGTGTTTTCAAGATTCTTGTAAGAACTTCAATGCTTAGGTGGCCCTTCTGTAGTTATAAAAACTACGCAATACTTCAATCTTACAAGCGATTCTCTACTTCCTACGTATTTTAAAATAAAATTAATTGGAATGTTATTATTTTTAGGTGAGCTATTAGGGGTTTAATTTGATTTTTTGTAGATTCATAGTTGTTACAGATATTATAAATGCGATTAAGTTCATTAATTATAACATTTCTGTAAATTTTTAAAGAAATATTTGAGTTCCAGGAAATTAACTTATTAACATAAAAATTAAATTGATTTGTTTTGTCGAATGCATCAATATATAAGGTAGAATTATTAATACTGATAAATAAATCCAAAAATTCTGTTTTAGTATCAGATAAATTAGTTTTAATTAGAGAAAGCTCTTCAGGGTAAATAGTTTTCGAAATATCTTCAAATTTTAAATTGTTGAATATAATGAAATCTTCTATGCATCTGAAAGCAAAAAGATATTGATAATAGAAGTTTTTTTTCAAAATAATGCAAAAATAAATTTGCCAGTGTGCTTGAAAATACTTTACTTTATATATATATATATTTGCTTTATATTGATATATATGTATATATATATATATATATATATATATTACTATAGGCTAAAATATCCGGTCAAAAACTCAGAAATATTAACAACAACGAAACCTTATTATTATTAATTGTAAAATGAACACATGCTTATAATTGCTCTCTCTATATATTGAAACCTTCCTACCTCTAAGTCACGGTGAACGATAATAAACTCAAATTTAAAGAAAAACATTCAAATTAACAAAATTATGAAAAATACCTCAATGATTACTCGTAGTGTAAACTGTCTAAAGCCTATGACAAAAGATGTTCTACTTTTTCGTCTTCTGCGTGTTATAAACTTAAATTGATTACTATATTTAATATTCATTTCCAGTAAAATTTCATAAAGCACCAATTACATGATTAAACTGATTGAGTTGCAATTTGTACATAAAATAAAAAATACTAATGGTAAAAAATCAATAATTGCGTAAAATCAAGCAATTTCATTGTTGGTTTTACTGATAATATTATTATTATTTTTTTTTACTTTGGTAAAATTACTCACTTATTTCTAGCATTTTTGTAGAAATACATTAATTTTCTACTAAATACCTATGTAAATTTTTCTTGAATTTTAGCATTATTTATCAAATACATCATTAAAATGTTAATAATATAATTATGGCTAATAAATCCCCCTTACTTAAGCAAATATTGAAAATAATATTAGAGTGGGTAGGCATTAACTAAAAATGTATTCCATAAACAATGCTATTAAGTAATCTGCGTTTAAATGTGTCATTTAATTCGTTTGATTAACCTTAATAATTGTAATCTTTGAAAAAATTTTTAAAAGTTCTAACCTAATTTTATGATGCATAATTATTATTATTGAAACTGTGTTAGAATAGATTTTTCTGTTATTGAAATATTTTATATATAGGTTAACACATGTGCTTCTGATATTAAAAATAAGTATGTGTTGATTAGAAAGATGCTACTTTCATTCATTTATTTTAGATGTTAAATATTTTATTTGATAAATAATGAAGTAAGTCATTGGATTTTTATCATAAAAATATCAAACAGGTAAATTTATAAGAAAAATATAATGAAACTTTCTCTCAAGATTTGATTGTTTTCAGAAATATTTTTATAAAATATATGAATTGAATAACTTTTTGTGCAGTTTTATCAAAAAGAACTGGATTTATTTTATAATAAAAAAACTAAAGTTAATATATGTATTTGTAAGAAAACTTCCTGTATAGATTAACATTTATGATATTCGAAGCCAAACATAAAAACGTCAAAAATCTGCAGAAATTTAATTTTTTACTACCTCAGATTTGAAATTCTTTTGTTCAGCTTTTATTTTGAGATAAGCTATCTTACAATTGTCACCTTAATATGACGATCGGAATTAGCGGTTTGGAGTATTATCGCCAGAATTAAGTAAAAGTAAACACTAATTAGTAGTACTAACAGTAAAAGATTATTTCAGTGTTCAGTATTCTTATTTATTTTGAAATTACTTTAAACTATTTTGAAGAAATTGAGTTTCAACGTTATCTTTTATGAAATGTATAACACAATATTAAGGATAGGAGTTAGTATAACAATTTAATAATGAATAATTCAGTTTATTCAATAACGATATTTAGTGTAACTATCACAACAATTATTATTTCAATACAGGAATGAGACTTTAATCATCAATAGATTTGGTAAATATCAAAGATTCATGTAGTTATATTACATTAAAGATAGATTAATGAACTATATTTCTATTATATGTGCTTAAAAATATTATTCAAACACTGCTAAAGTTATTAAATTACAATTAGTTAAAATTTAAAAATCATTACGACTTAATGAATTAAAAAGATTTTCAATTATACGCTAATATATTTTATAAACTTTAAAGTAGTTAAACACAATATATTTGGCGATATTTCTATGAATAGATTAGTATAATAATATAATACTTGTAACAAGATAAGAGATATTACCTTGGAATTTTGTGTAAAGCATATGTTAAGTCACATTTAATTTTTTAGTACCGTTTTGAAGAATAGCAGTTTCCAGTGAATACATTTTTAATATATAAAAAATACAAAATAGAACTAACTATAGAGCTTCCTTGAAGAAACTTTTAAATTTAGATGGCACTCTTCTCAAAAATAAGCACTTGGGCACGTTTAGTGGTCTACATGAGGACCTTATAATTTAATATCCTTATAAACTAAAAGAGTTACTTCAGGAAAGAAAAGAAATTTCATTTAATTATTTTAAGATGAAGAAGTGATCGCAAGTGACAAAGATAATTGTTTCATAAACTTTCTAATACAAGATTCTAATTATGTAGAAAAATTTTTATTACTTTATTTTTGTCAACATTTAATTTTCTAAAATAACTACAACAGCTAAATTAATAATAAAATTGTGATGAAGTGCTATTGTGGAAAACCAATAAAAGCAGGAACAATGAGCTCTTTCATATATAACTTTAATATAAAAAAATATCCAAAATAATTCCTATTTATACATTTCTTTTTTAATTCTTATGCCGCTCAATACTTACTTATTACAATTTTCATTATGATACATAAAATCTCTATTATAAATATCTTTCTTCTGATGTAAAACTTCCGTTTGCTGTTACAAATATAAACTTTAATTTGCTAATATCTTAAATAATCCTCTAAACTCTCCCAATTTAAATATTTTCATTGATTACTTTGTTCAATATCAGTTGAAAGATACATTCGCTTTTGACGAATTACTTAAATTCTAGATCCGGAAATTGCATCGATCATTATTTTAGTTCCACACTCTGTTGTACCATTGGCTATTACAAATCATAAGGATGTTAGATGTATATGAATGGGTGTAAATTGTATGAAAGATAAAATCACACATATCTATTGTATCATTTATAGATTCGTTTCTTTAAAAACCAGGTTCCCATATGACACCAGCTAAAAACTTAAAATCATAACTAAGTGAAACAGATGAACTTGAATTTTACCCTTATTCATAAATTCCATAGATTAAATTTTTCTCTACAACATTTTTTCAGTTTTCTGTTGATACAATTAAAAATAAAATCCATCAGACTAGGCAACATGTTACCAATAATCATCAGTTTAAGGGTGACTTTGGCAGGACAAGTGAAGGCGTAAATATCTGTGCCATAAATTTAACTACGGTATTTTGAGCTTTCGGTTCTGAAAGTGAATATCGGTGATGGTTGCTTGAATAGTTAACTCTCTAGCATTTGGTGATGCATAGACAATGAAATTTATGTACATCTTGAGGAAGTGTTCCAAATCTATTTCGTTTAAAATCCTCATCAATTGTCGAATCGTTCCTTCAAAGTTTTTTACCATCCACATTATGATCTGATACCAGATGTTTTATGGAATGACTTTTGGAAATTTTTCAATGCATTTGTGAAATAGTGGTACTTGAGAATTCAAATTTTATTGCTAATTAGGATAGTACATGTGTCATGATTATTATAATTTCTTATTTTAATTGGAATATTCTATTTCATAGTTTTGCCAGAAACACAATGTCCCAAATAGGTACTATCTACCGATTTCATCGTAGATTCCTTACTATACCTAAATATTTTTTTATGTACAGTCGAGCCAATTATTTGGTACACGAAGATATGTGATTGAATTTTTCTCTGATGTATCTATTAGAAAAATTAGAAATTACTAGAAATTAAATTTTATGAAATAAACAGAAATCTCTTAAAAAATAGGAATTAGATATTTATAAAAAAGCCATTTTTAAGTAAATAAAAATCGATAATTTGAAGCGTTACAAAAAATAGCTAAACA
Source organism: Latrodectus elegans (assembly GCA_030067965.1). Classification (NCBI taxonomy): domain Eukaryota; kingdom Metazoa; phylum Arthropoda; class Arachnida; order Araneae; family Theridiidae; genus Latrodectus; species Latrodectus elegans. The sequence continues at coordinate 30,632,906 of CM057822.1, read as the reverse complement.
TACACTTTAAATTTACTGATCGTAGTTATTCTGCCTTTTGAAATTTGTATACTTGATTATTGTAATAATATAATTAGTGACATTACTTAAATGTAAACTGCTTGCGTCAATTTGTCATGTAAACTTTTCATTATTTATATAGTAATATTAACACATACTTCCATATATAACTGTAAATAGGAATAACAAAGCTTTCAGGAACATATGTTTATTAATATTATCAAAGTTCCACATCACAATATATAACAATAACGGCACATTACATCTAATTTCACAAAACAGCTACACACAAAGAAAGAAGCAACGGACAAAACCACTTCAATATCTTAAGTGATCTCAACTGTCTTTCTGGGAAATTCACTAGTTGCGCCTAGTGCCATCTACACACTTAAATAGGGAAGGGAAGGTAGCAGTAATTATACCCGCTACAGTAATACTTAATGATTGCTTATGTCTTGCATGTTCCCAAAAAAATCTATGTATTTAAAACCATGCGTTTATTATTTTCAATGATATGATTTTTGGTTCTTTTAAGTTTATTTTTAAACATTTAAAATAAATTATTATAAATATTGTTATATTTGATGAAGTTTATGATCATTTTTTATCATATTTAATTACAGTAACATAATCATAGCATCACATTTAGTTAAATTTTTATCTTCTAGTTAGTACATAAGGTTAAATAATAATATATCATTGCATACAGAAGAATTAAAATTCATTAAACTTCCTCCAGACATCTTATAACTATTATTCATTAATAAATAATTTTAATAAGAGTTTGCATCCACTGAAAGTCGATTTGGAACCTTTATTTTGTTTTAAGAAGTATAGTTTTTGAAACTCTTGAAATATCATATTATAAATCGTAAAATTTTAAACAAATATTTAAAAATATAAAAAGCTTTAGTACAGAAATATATTAAATAAGTTACAAGTAAAACTGGTAAGAGTTTTGGTACTTCCCAAATAACTACAATTTCCTTAGAAATCCAGAATAATTGAAAAAAAGAATTCAAAGTGCACAAAAGTTTTATAAATCATTAAATTTTAAATATTTAATTTTGATAGATTTGTTTGTTTAATCAGGCTGAATGATTCAAGATGGGCTTTCTTCAAATATTTTAAAAATTTCTTTTTAATTTGTTGAGATTTCTGAACTCTTGGTTTCTAATACTTTTTTTAATTTTTACTTATATTTACATCCTTGTTTTAATTTTCATTATTACATCTATGATATTTAAAATTAAATTATTACATTTTTATCGGTTCTTTCGATTTTTTATGACTTACCAATTTTAATACTATTTCATCATCCAGCTTAGTGTCCAGTAAAGTCTTATTATTAATAGTTTTAAAATATTTTTTAATTTGTTTATTTTCAGAGATATAATTGTTGAACTCTTGGTTTCTAATTCTTTTTTACGAATGTGTGGAAGGTGTTGCCAAATTTTAATTCTTATTTTAATTTTCATTATTACATCAATGATATATTTCTCTTTTATTTATTTATATCAGTATTTATATCCTTTTATATCAGTTATTCTGCTTCATCAGCCTTTTAAAATTTTTTTACTAATTGTTTTAATATATCTCTTTATATCATACTCTTCTATCTATCTATTTATATATATATATATATATATATATATATATATATATATATATATATATATATATATATATATATATATATATATATATATATATATATATATATATATATATATATATATATATATATATATATACTATATATATATATATATACATATATATATATATATATATATATATATATATATATATATATATATATATATATATATATATATATATATATATATACTATATATATATATATATATATATATATATATATATATATATATATATTTATATATATATATTAGTTAAATCTTTTGGTAATTCCTTTCAAATCAATTTTATTTGCTTCTTTTTCATAATAAATTATACTGCATAATATAATTTCTTTGTTTCATCTCACCGTAAGTATTTGATAAATTTTAAATATTTTAATTCTCATTTTAATAATAATTAATCTTCTTTAAATAGTAGTGTTTAATTTTTGCCATAATTTTTATAAGCAATAACTTTTTTTTCAAAATATGTTATTTATTCCTAGAAATTTTAAATGCATTCAGTTAACCATTTATTTTATTTTATTTTTAAACCATTATTTTTTGTTCTTTGTTAATTTTATTTGTTATAAGTGTACTAGTATTTTTTTCTTCTTATTATTTCCATAATTTTAAAAAACGGTTTATTTGTGCTTTGATTAATCTATATAATTTTTACTTTTCATCAAAGTTAAAATAGACTGTTAATATTTTTAATCACTTTTTAATATATTTTTCCAATCATTTTTTGATATTTCTTAGTTCAAATTATTCTCATTAAAACATTTTCATGTGAACATTTAGTTTACACGATGGTTCAAAAACACATATTTGGAACCTGAAGAGTAACTGAACAACGCATCAACTGAGAGTCTTTCATAGAAATGATTTCAAAGGTAACAACAATTTCATTTTCATTTTCTTGAATCCATTTCCATTTCTACCGATTGTTTTCAAACGCTAATCATTCTCATATATGTGAACTCATGAAAAAACCTTTAAAACAGATCTGAAAAACGAGTACAATCAACGCAAAGAAATTCTATATTACTGGAATGATTTCAAAGGTAGCTATGATATCTAAAGCAACTAAATGGGATACGATATAAAAATGCTCAGAAATTCATATAATTACGTCAGTAAATTTGACTGCTCAGCTAATTTTATAAACAGCTGTGGTATAATTTTGAAAGAAGGAAGTAGAGGTTCAGTATTCAATCCTTAAGATTTTTTTTCCAACGACGGGAATTTGGATGACAAACCTTTTGTCACAACAAGGCCAGAAACTGCTGCTCATTTGTCATTACCCAGCGTGTACATGTGAATCAAGTCATGGAGCCGAGAACCGTTGCCCGCGCCATACCACCACAACCCTGTTTATAGGGTGGGCCGCATTCATACATCAACACAGAAAAAAGGACATAGTAACACAGAGTGAACAGAGAAAGAAAGTAACATCCATGCCCGAACGCGTTTCGAATCCGGGACCCACAGCTCAAGACTCAGGAACGCTAACCGCTCAGTCATCGGTCGGCTTAATTATTACGATATTTTGCACAAAAAATGACGCATAAATGTTGAAAGACACAATATCATGAAACGTGCAAAAGAAATTCCTATTTTACTGGTATTCCTTGAAAGGTGGGGTATCGAAGCAACTGTACTCAAATAAGGTTGTAAAAAAACTAAATTAAGACGGACGTCATTTTTCTACAATTCGTCCTCTGATAGTGCATTTTCCGCTAACTGACGTTAACTAACTTATATCAAAACTGATATTTTCTATTGTTCTATTAATATTAGTATATTTTTTAAAAAACATATTTCTTCGATTATTTGATTATGAAAATAATTTTGGTTAAAAGATTAAAACGTTATTATTAGAATGATGGATGAATCTATCAGAATATAATATTTATTTTACAATATAAATATATATTTATAAAAAAAGTGTAATTTATTTTAATGTTATATTACATATTGTGTTATGACAGCAAAGTGAAGCATACAATTCCGCTGTCAGTGGTCGGGTAGGTGACCATATTCTCCGTCACTAGATTCAGAAATTTCGCGGGATGCTAAAGCGTCTGCGTAAATCTGTGACGTCGAAGGTGCTTCCGTTAATACGAATTTGTTATGGATTGGGAATCTGCTGCTCAAGTGGGACTCAAGGAAAGTATTCCAAATCTTTTAAGTAAACGATATAATCGTTTGCTCACCTGCAATACTATGTTCTTTGTGTGTGTAACGCTTGGAACTTATACTTCATAAACAAAATGAAAATATAATAAATATTTTACTTAATAAACAAAATATGTGAATAATTATGTTTTTCATTTTTTTTGTGAATAGCGTAACATAGTATTTTATCATTTTTACCACTATAATTTTGATAACAATTAAAATGAGCATCGTGAAATGTAGTTTCTCTCATCATATAAACACACGTGTAAAATGTTACGATAAAAAATTCATTTTATTGACTATAGTTCATTTGAAACTTGACATATTAAATTATATGTTTTATTTAGATCAATATACACTATAAAATTAGCTAATATGTTTGATATTTGTAAACTTACAGAAGTTTTGAGCGTATTTAATGGATTTCGAATAATAAAAAATGTCGATTTGTACAAAAAGAAATATTAAAATGTTTTACCAGCCAATTCACTTTAATACAAATCCTTGCAGTAAAATATTCTCTTTTGAAAATCTTTAGGGAATAATTGCTTATATATATAAATTTTTCGCATGAATATAGAGTATAAAGTAGTATGATTGGTAGAAAACAGTTATTTTGTAACTGATATATAACAGTTATATTGCATGAATATAGAGTATAAAGTAGTATGATTGGTAGAAAACAGTTATTTTGTAACTGATATATAACAGTTATATTGCATGAATATTTTGTAACAGTTATATTAAATGAATATTTTGTAACAGTTATATTGCATGAATATAGAGTATAAAGTAGTATGATTGGTAGAAAACAGTTATTTTGTAACTGATATATAACAGTTATATTGCATGAATATTTTGTAACAGTTATATTGCATGAATATAGAGTATAAAGTAGTATGATTGGTAGAAAACAGTTATTTTGAAGATGGTATAGTATAATTGGATGATTGTCCTTTATTTTCCTAAGCTAGCTATTATGATGACTGGTGTTGATATAGATTATAAGTTAATTCATAATTTTAAATATTTATTTTTATAACTAAATAATTTATCTATTGAAAAAACTTACAAAATTATTGTTTCAACAATTATTCATGAGTATAATATGCTTCAAAACATTTAATATTTCCAAGAATTGTTTATATTTTGCATTTAAGCAAAATATTTCACGTAGGAACTTTTAAGAACTCTAATCTTATTCCCAATGATCACTTAAGAAAATAGTAAAGCTTCTATAGCATATAATTCTATTTCGTACGATGACACAATAGAATATTTAATTTTTTATTTTAAAATTCTTTTCTTATCAAATTTTTGCAAATTGAATTTGCTTATCGCAAATAATATTCTTAAAAATTACAAACCAAACTCAGTAAAATGATGCAATATGCTCATTTTTCAGTATAAGAGAGTTAAAAAATAAAAAGGTGTCTCAAGGAAATATAGATAAATCGAATTGACATTTTTTTTTTCGTATTGTAACTTACCTTACTTTCATGAAAGTTATAACTGAATTTGTTGTATTCACAATGGTTCCACTTTTCAAAAATTCAATATTTCGAAAAAAGGAAATGGTGTTATTTTCATTTTAGAGAAAAAGCATCTATGAATTTCTTCCAAAAGAACAATATCAGCTTCGATGTTATCTGAAAAGAAGTTCTTTTCACTTAAAAATATTGCGATATGTTTTCATAGACCCCTTGTTAAATTTACTTCATTCATGTCTTTAAATATTTTATTTATTTAACAGGTCTGAATTCAGTTATATTTTACATCATTTTATCAATATATCTATCTATCTATCTATCTATCTATCTATATATATATATATAATAATATATATATATATATATATATATATATATATATATATGTATATATATATATCTTTATTTTTATATATATATATATAAAGAGAGAGTGATTATAGACAAGTTTTGTTTGCAATCACAACTAGCGTTTCTGCTACAGATTCGCACCTTATAAAAGAGATGTACGGTCTTTTTGGTGAGTTTTGACTTTAACTTCTAAGGAGTGACTTGAAATATAAACTTTCAAAATATTCTCTAATAATTTTTAAGATACCAAAAATAGCTGTTTGTGCTGAATGTAAGTGGTATTTTAAAATAAAATAAATATTAAAATATTTTTAAAATATAAAAATTCCTAAATACAGAAATCTAGTTCAAGAATATCATTAGTGAAGAATGTAAAGGATATAATAAATTAGATACATCATAAGATATTAAATGATAGATTTAATAATATGATACACTTACTTTTTATTAATTTTTAGGAACATTTTTAAATTATAATGTTTCAAAACAAATTTACTACATGAAAATAAGCAAGTGAAACCTTTAAAAAAAGATATTTTGCATTTGTTTATTTTATACCTTTAACAAATAGTAGACATGCCTTTAAACATTTTGTATAGAGAATGATGTTCAAGATGGGGCAATTAATAATAGCACAAGCAAACAAAAAATATAATTATTTCCAAAGTATAAAGTACCTAGTTTTTATTGCGTCATAGATATGGAGATCTATAAGAATTATGCAGAAAATTATATTTTTGTAACCCTAGAGTATTTATACGTCTACGCGCACGACACGATACGTCACCTTGGCAATATTTCTTCATCGCCAAAAATATTCAGAATTAGGAATCCTAGACTATACGGCACCTGTACCCGCCAATTCTCAGCATTTTTTAAATTATTTTGACTTGTTGTACAGTCAAGTATTCTTTGAACTTTGGAATATGTTTGAGCATATTTTGAGTTTCCGACTTTGAGTATTCCATACTGTCGGGGCACAACTGCCGCATTCATTTCAAAGTTTCTTTCATCTTGTATAAGAAAGTAGACTATGCTAACTATGCATAAAATAATATGTTTAAATTTAATCTATCAAAATCCCAATACAATCTTTTGTGACATTTTTAGATGTTATTTGCAGAACCTAGACAAGTTAAGTTCTGTAAACAACAAAGAATTATTCGCCGTTTCTTTCATTTCAATACCACGATGGAATCACGTCATAGATTTATTTTAAACATCCTATTTACACATTCGAAAAAAGTTCAGGTACTTTAATAAATAGCGATATAAATTAAATAAAGTTAAAATTTAAAATACATTGCATAATATATTTGTTTTTAATAAAATTAACAAAATTCAAAAAATATTATTTGGAATTTTCTTAAAATCAAAACTTAAACAGTATATTTATTAAATCCATACTGCGTTAATTATCAAAAACTTGAAGTTTAATCTACTGTTTACTGGTTTTTCTTTCACTTTGTAAACAGATTAATTTGGATTTAGCAGGCAATTTTATCTGTTTTTGTAGAATAGATTTATTTATATTTGGTGATCATTATATTAGATATTATTATTTGTTATAATTTATTTGTCATTTCTTTGTATTTAATACATTTGGGATAGTTAATAATAACAAAATTAAAGTACATACGCATTGTAATTTTACAATTTATTTTATCAGCACATAAATTATACAGCTTATCTTGTGAACTGAAGTAATAATTTCCTGACATTTATATTAATTTTATCTGCTTCTTTAATAATTAGAATTATTATACATTGCTAACCAAAGCCAGTACATTTAGAGTGCCCTCCATAACTTCAACCTAACTGATCTCTTCCCCGTCATATATATATATATATATATATATATATATATATATATATATATATATATATATATATATATATATATATATATATATATATATATATATATATATATATATATTTATATATATATATATATATATACTAATCTTCAATCACTATTTAGTTTCTGAAAAGAAGAAAGCCCTTCAGAATATTTTCTTTATAAAAATAGAGAAGAATAAATACACTTTTATAGAGTTAGTAAAGATTCAGTCACATGTGTGATTGATTCCTTATTCCATTCATTTCTAAATTTAAAAGTCTATTTAATACATAATTGTTTTTCAATATAAATACATAATTTTCAATCAATTTTCTTTACTCGACAATTGAGGGTTTAGTGCACAATTTTCTGTATCTCAGTCGTATGAGTAGGAAAATGTGTGTAACACGTGATCTCTTATGACACAGAGTGTTTCTCCCTACAGCATCTCTTAAGGAAATGGTGAAGAATTTTCCTGTGAAGTTTTTGAGGGAGTTCGAGAAAAAAAGTGTTTTGGAAGAATTCCCCCATCTATCAGAACGGCACCTCAATTAAGCTATTCCGCTCCTTTCTATTTGACACTTACAGGGTTGTAACATTCTATTTGGCCAAAGTGAGATACATATTACTAAATATCGCCAGATATTGGAAAAATGCATGGATTTAAGTAATGAAATTTAGATTTCAAATTATTAAAATTGCTTATGTATTAACAATTTAGAAATATGTATTTGGGAAATGTAAAATGGTTTTTTTCATATCATATATATTCCTTAATATTTGTTTTTGAAACATTTTAATGATCTATTTTTTTTACATTCCAAATGAAGTATTAATTTCAATATTTATAAAATTATTTTTGCTTTTCATTTCATTCCATTCTAAATTTTGTTAAGAATTCTTATAATTAGAATTTTTTAGGTCAGTTACTTAATCAATATAGCATTACAGAAGCTACTTATTTATTTTAAGATCACTTTGAAACAATTTAGGAAAAATTAAGTTCATAATGTATTGTCTATGTAATTTTAGAATTATTTTAAACAATCCTCTTTTTAGAGCACCCATGTATCATACTGTTCTTATGACCAATTTCTTCAAATATTTGAAACTGCAAGTGATTAATTTTTGGAACTAAGAGAAAAATCTTTTAAAGTCTCCCAAATCTTTAATTTTTGGAATAAAAAGTCCTTTCATATACGTTCTGTTTTACTTTAAAAATAACATCTTGCTAAATAGGAAAAAAACTATTAGTCTTGCAGAATTAGAAGTTTTCTTATTATGAGAGAGAACATTTCCTTTTAGAAACTTACTAGGCTAAAATACATTTCTGAAAAAATATCTTGAGGACATTAAATTGTGCACCAATTTTACTATGATTGTCTTCCATCCTATTAAATTATCTTTTCCGGTTAATGTGAAGAAATATTATATTTCTTTTCGAGGTATGTTGCTTTAAGCCATTTTGGATTTGAAATTATCTTCTGAAATTTATACTTTAATTATTCGACAGTCGTGTATAATTAATATTTTAATTATTCGCAGTTACTTTTTTAAAAAATAATGCAGTGGACAACATATAAAATAATTTAAGTCTCCTTTGTGGAATCTGGTATACTCTTCTTACAATTTTCAGCTAAATTATGCGGAATCCTTAGCCAAATTATTTTTTGATACAACTTCTCTTGCATAGTTAAATACATTTAGTTTTTTTAAAAACAACGATTATCAATAAGAAACATTTTCCATATTGAAAACTGAAAAAGATTTTCTGTAGAGAATTGTGACTTTTGTGGAATTTTTCAAGCTGGCTGTATACCCTGGAATCAGAAGTCTAATATTTTGTTTCACTTTAAAAAATAAAAATTTCCTACATAATTAAAATGGTTAATGAAGTATCACTAAAATTTTCCATATATGGAATTATTTAAAATTTTACGCTAAAAATAAAATTTTGTATTAATTACAAATATTTTCAATATTTATCTATAAATTTATAAGTTTTCTTTAAGTGAACTAATCATTCTGATTCTAGTTCGAAGTCATTATCTTCAATTTCAGAATTTATTTAATTTCTATAATTCAAAAATAAGAACTAATGCTAATAATTTACATAAATGTTTTTAATAAAAAAAAACTTGTTTTCATTTTATTAGAAATTATTTTTGAAAAAATTCATTGAAAAGTTTTTTTTTATATTTTCTAATTAATTATATCAATAATTATTAATATTTTCCCAAGATGCAAGATTCAATTTATAATGCTATTTATTTTCATATTATTTTAAATTTACAAACAAAGTAAAAATTTACACGTGTTGTATTTAAACTCATTTTTAGATTAATAGCATTATAAATTGAAAGAACAATTTTGTATTTCAATCTTAAGACAAATAATGAAGGTTTACTTAGCTTCAGGGAAAAAAATGTTCATTAACTGGCCATTAATTTGAAAGAAATTAGTTTAATTTTTATTGTAAATAATATTAAAGGGTTTTAAACTGCAATTAAATTTTATTAATTTGAATACACTAATTATAAAAGAGATAATTTTGAAAACTGATAATTATTTAAGATGTAACAGTCATTCATCTTTATATATTACTATAGAAAAAGTAATTGAAAATTTCTAATATTGATCCTAATTTCAAATACAATTTAGAAATTTCTGAATTACCATTTTTCAAACATTTTTACTTGTAAAATTAATAATACTTTTTACGTACATTATAATTTTACTAAGGCTTCGTATTTCACTTTTTCTTATTACATAAAATTTTATAAGTTTATTCATGAGTTTGTTTAAACTGTCGATATAAAGTTGAGTTTTAAGATTTGAATTGTAATTCATAATTTTTTTCGTGTTCCTTAAAATGCGAAATAATTCTATTGAAAAACTGATTATAAAATATCAAAGAAAATTAAGTATTCCAATTAAAAATTTTATATTATTAATAATCATAAAATTAAGAGAAACAATTTCTTAATCAATATTATGAATCAGTCAGTTTCATTTTTTAATGAATAAACAGCTAAAATGAATGAGCTTTATTAAGATTATAGTTAACTCGCTCAAAATACTTATCACCAAAAAACGAAATTATTTTTTTTAAAATTAAGGATAAAAAATCTAGTAGTTTATTGAATTATTCATGAATTAATATATTGTTTTAAGAATTACTATTATTTACATATTAGTCTTGTTTACATAGGTATTTTTTATTACAAAGAAATAATTATCAGGCAAAATATTTTGATCATAATTTCACACATGTGGGATATTCTCCAAATTCTGGTAACCCCATTTTTCTAACGAAGCTAGCTTTGATGTATGAGCGAAAAGTTTTAAAAGAGAGTGACTTGAATCCCACATGTTTTGAAGATATTGTACTTCGGAAGTGTGAAGGTCAAACAAATCACCCTTTCCATCATGTCAAAGAAGTAATTTGGATATTCGGTAAAAGTAAAGAAAATTTGCTCCAAGGCGCCAGTAATAAATCAAAGTGAAGAGACTTTGAAAACGCTTAGACATTTCTATTCTGATGCCAGTATTTTTCTGAGCTACTGCGTTTGCCCGATCAATTATGTTTTTAAAATATTAAAAATGCTTTAAGAAAATATCTAGCATCTAAGAATAAATATTTATTTGTAAAATTTCATAAATTTAGAAAGGGAGACAGATTTTGTATTACTATTTCAAATTCAAAAGCTATAAGTTTCATATTTATTTAGAAGTGCTTTTGATTAAATAATCATTATAACTTATATTCAGTGAATATATGTAATTTATATTTTATGAATATAAGTTATTTTCATAATTTCATACACTCTGTTAATAAAATATTTTTCACAAGCAAAATATTTTCGAAATGTCAGATTTGGAAAATGATATTTCCGAAATTAATTGAATTAAGAACATTTTTATTATATGATTTTTTTACTAAATAAATCAAAAATGACTGTGCCCAAAATTTTTATATAATGTACGAATATGCAATTAATGTAATGTTAAAAATGTTTTGAAATGATGTTTAGATTTTAAGTGCATTTAGGTTTTAATTATATTTTTACTCTTATTTAAACACTGATCCGATATCAGATATGTGATCTCTCTATTTTTCTCATTATGTTTTGTTTTGTTTAAAAAATGCATTTCGAGAGAATTTTTTAACCCAAATGCTCTCTTCAATTACATATTATTATAACTTCCATAAATTTAATTATCACTTTTACTTTCATATTAAAAAAATAATCGAAAATTCCGTTTCATTTTTCATAATGAATTTGTTATTTCAAAGAAATATTTTAGTATACTAATTCTAATTTAAATATACATTGTGGCAAAATGATTAAGTTGCTTTAGATTTTTTAATAATAGAAACTATTTTTATTTAATATATATATAACTACTTTGTTAAACAGGTAAAATGTGCATATATATTCAGTAATTTACAATTAATATATGTTTATATTTATTCTTATTACCAATGCCAAGTAATGCATATATTTTAAGAATTAATATTAAAATCTAAAACACGTATCAGCTCACAAATAAAATAACTTTATATTTATTTGCCTTGATTTCTATATGGTTAACTTCAAATTTTATATAATTTTTAATCTATTAAAAAATCAAAATATTTTTTCAAAATTAATACAAATAATTTATTTTAAAAACAAAAATAACATAGATTTTGTACTCTTTTGCTAACTTATATCACTTAGTCACGTTTCCTCTGTATTAATTTTAATATTATTAATTATGAGAGCATCGGCCGGCCAACTTGTCTTTTCGTCAGCGTGCTTGACTATGGATAGGAAGGTCCTGGGTTCGAATCCCGGTTCAGGCATGTATGTATTTTTTTCTCTCTCTCTCTTTATCCTACTTATGTCCTTTCTTTGTGTGTGTGAGTGAAGTATGAGTAATGCCTATACCATAAACGGGTCTCTATGGAATGTGTGAGGTTGCGATGTTGGTGTTGGCCCAACGCCTGTGGTGCACCCGGGGAAACGCCTCGTCGGCTAAGAGGTCACAGTTTCGGGCCGATTCCTTGGGTATCAAAACAATAGATTAATAGATTCTGTTGCAGTTGTAACTGTCTACAATCTGTCATTGGAAAAAAAAATTATGAGAGCATCTGCCGAATATTATTGAAATTTCTTGAAATATTTGGATTCAAAACATGTATTTTATTATTAATACAAAATGAAATATTCATGGAAAATAACGAGTTAATTATAAAAAAATAACTCTCAAAAATTCATCCAATCAGAGATAATGGTTGGAAAGGTTTGTGTAGTGTCCATTTGAAGTCAAATCATATTACTGCAAGTGAAGAAGTCACTAACTTTGCAATGTCCACACTTTTATCATTATAGAGATTTCCCTGAAAGGGAAATTCGTCAATAGCCTGTAAACTTTTTTATAATGGCCGGGAAGTTAAAAATGTGTTACGGGTTTAGTTCCTCCTCAGGCCAGTTCCTACTTGATTTGCAAGATCAGGTGCCGTCTGTAATCATAGTCATTTTACAGAAGTATTAGTTTCTAATTTTGGACATAGTCCTGGTGATAATTTTGTCAGGAATGATAACAAATCATTGATGTTCCATTTCAATATGTTTTTCTTTCACTTTTTCTCTAGATATTACATTAGCGTCCCTTAAAGTTACAGTGCTGGTAATTTCCGAGTTAAGGTCTCTCGCCTGCTTTGCAAAGCATGCGAGAAACCTATAACTGCTTCCTGTAGACAAGTAGCTGTTTCCTCATTCTCCTCAATGCCAACATGTGCATGATATCCACTAGAAAGTACAGCTTTTTCCCGAGTGGAAAATTTCCTCTAAATAATGATGGATATTTTTCCTTGTCACCTCCAGGGCCTGGAATTTCAACTCCCTATAAAAGGCAACTCTGTAGTCGAAGAAAATTACAAGCCTACTAGCTTTAACAGTAATACTCACTCAGTGAAATATACATTTGTAGGGCCTCCAGGATTGCATTTTGTTCGCAAGTAAAACTGAAAGCAATGTTTCCTGCTCCAATATATTTTTTTTTTTTGTATTTTCTTGTCATTAATCAGAGTGATAGATACGTCTGCTCTACCATTTAAAATCATTTCATCTTAGGATCCATCAGTATATATTCGCACAAGATCATGTCCCAAATAAGTTTCCACATATGGAATTCCTTTAAATTTTAGAATGGCCTCAGGCTCCTTTTTGGAAAGTGATCTATTAGGTACAAGTTGATAACATTATTTGTGGTAAAGTGCATGGTAAGATATGTTACCGAAATAAAGTAAATATTATATCTATAATTTGTGACTTTATTGTATTTCTTTATAGAATTTCGTGAAAGTGTATCTCTTGAGTTTCGATCTTCTGTTCCAGTATACTATCGCTCTACAAAAGATATGATTAGCAGCTAGACTATTCACTTTGTTGATAAGTTCATTTGTTTGGTTCTTTCTTTGATTGTCAAGTGTCTGCTCTGTCTTGATGTTATTTGTAGAGAAAACTTCTCCATTAATTATCGGAGCCACCCTGGCCTGAACCTTATCAATCAGAGGTAGTATAAATAAGGAATTATTTTTTTTTAAGGATTTTTTATTTTTCCATCATTTCCGTTTATATACCCTATTAATTTCCCTTTGTCTCTATAATATTCCGTAGAAAAACAACCCAATTTAAATAAATAAATAAACATTTTCTGTTATTTTTAGCACATTATATATTTAAAATTTTTAATTATTTTTTGATAAAGAAAATCAAAATACTGTTTTGAGATGCAAAAAAACAATGTTGATTTATCATACAATATACGTATATTAAATTGAATGTATCTTGTTCAAATGTCTATCTTTGAAATAACATAAATAATGCTAATCTACCATTTCTTCCTTTTTTTTCTTTTCATATATACTTAATAACGAAAATCTCGTTAAATCAGTATGATTTATATTTTACCATAATTTTAATATTTTTTGTTCGATGTAAATAGAGAAAATATTCAATTAAAACTCAAAAATTGAATATTTTCCTAATCTGCAGATAGAAATGGATACAATGTCACAGAATTTATGTCTGTTTCCCCATGTGATATTTTTACAAATATTAATACTGTGTATTTCCCAAAATCAAACAATTTCTTTATAATTTATTATAAGAAAAATTACTGCTTAGCATTTGTTTTATAGGTTTACCATCTAAAAAAATTATGTTCATTTTAAAATCACCAAGCTTCACTGTACCATTTACAGGAATTATAAAAGTTAACATAATTTTTATAACAATTTTAAATTCAAATTATTTTAATAAAGTTCTTACTACCTAATAACATTTTATCAAATATTAGCATCGATAATAAAATAATAAAGTATTTTATGTCAATGTCTGTGCATGCGTATATTTTGCTATTTTCTCTGTCAGAAATGAGTACAGGCAAGATATATGGGTGTGTTTATACATATAATACAATATAACTAATATTAAAATACCAAACACAATTATAAGAATATGTATTAAAAATTATTGCCGACTTGTAGTTTTTAAAAATTCCAAATTCAATCAACAGAATTTTTTTTATAATCCATTTCTGATTGTTGTGAACAAAATATAGTTCTGACTTGAAATAAAATCTCTCAGAAGGCGGTTTACATATTGGTTATGAGAATGATTAACAATGGTCTTTGGATGTTAGGCAGCCCACAACATGGTGACAAAACTATTTGTTATTTAAAATAATTTCATTTAAAAATTTAGCATTTAAAATTCCAATTTAAATTATCTTTTGAAGAATTAAAATTAAGAAACGGTTTTGTTTTTTGTAAAAAGAATATATTATAGTATTTACGGTAAAACTGGTACACAGATTATCAGAAATACCATTATCTAAAATTTTTAATATTAGAACATGTATGAAAAAAACACACTTTTCTACAATATTAAAGAGACAAACTTGTGCTATATTACGTTTTTATTTTCTTTTGAAGAAATGTTATTTTCTTTCCTGAAATCGGAAAAACCAATCGTAGTACGTTATATTATTTAAGAGAAAAACTGTCAGTTGTATAGAATGGGTTTATGGTTTAAAATATATTATAACAATGAGTATATAGTGCATTTTATCACTTTTTCCTCTTATTTAATGTATCCTTATTCTTTAAATACTGTTTATTTTTCCCAATAAACAAATGAAAGTGGATATATTATTTATATATGACAATAACCAATAAATGGAAATAATACAAATTTAACTATGTGTTAGATTTTGAAATAATCAGATGCACAATACATTTTAAGCAATAATAAACTGAAAATTTATATGGTGAACTATTCAATTCTTAAATTATCAATTTTATTACTTTTTATATATTATTTCAAATTTGTTTCTACTTAATTACTTAAACATCTTAAGGAAGTGGTTATAAGTAATTAAATCATTTGAATGATTATATATATATATATATATATATATATATATATATATATATATATATATATATATATATATATATATATATATATATATATATATATATATATATATATATATATATATATATATATATATATACATATATATATATATATATATACATATATATACATATATATATATATATACATATATATATACATATATATATATATATATATATATATATATATATATATATATATATAATGTTGTACTCAGCATTTTTAAAACTCTTGAATGTAAAGGGAATTGAAATATGTAAATGTGATTGGTAATTGAATCGTGCAAAATGTTATTATTAAAGATTGACATTTTAGTTCAAAATTTCGTCGATAGAGAGAGGATTATGTATTAAAATTATAGATGTACGAATAATCGCTTGAATATTAATGAATTAATATTCAAGCGAATGTTTACAAATATATCATAATAGTATATTTTAAGTATCCAATAACATCCAAATTATGTTTTCCAGCCTAATGAAAACAATATTAACTGCAACGTGTAACATAAAAGGAGGATTTGCGAAGATATTATGATGAATCTATTCCTTTAATTGCGCAGAAGATGCGGGATATCATATGTATGCCCGGGATTTTATGTAACCCGACAGTCAACAAATCAGCTGTGTCACGCCCAATGAGTGATTTAATATTTATTTTTACAATAATTGATTACTAACCGTTCCTCACCAAATATACTTTAAGAACATACGGGATATTAATCATGAGGTGGGACGCCATCTTATGCGAATGTTACTGGATAAAGGAGACAATCTTCCAATAATTTTGAAATTACTTGTTTCTAAAAGATTTTTAAGTAACATTCTCTTGCCTGCTTTTGGATTGGACACTACAATGAAACAATAAACTATGTGAAGCCCTATCAAACTGCCAAAATTTGAGGAACGTAGCGACTCTCTAATGAAAGTATGTTTTTCTCCTTTACTCAGGTATGAAAGCATTGACCTTAACCAATCTTGATATGTTGTGCATCCACTTGAAATAACGTTTTTTTATTTTATTTATTTTGTTTCTTGTAAAATCATACTTATCTCGAATTTAAATGGCTTAGTTACCTCATTTGGAAAGAGATAGATAAGTTAATGTAACTTTAAGGAGAAACAAAAATAACACATCCTGAAAGAGATTCAGTGTACTGATATCTTCATCCTAAAAGTTTACTAACATATTAAAGACTTCCACTCTTCTACGCTAATTATTCCAGACGTGAATCTTGCACTTTTATGGAAGCCACAGATATGAAATATTTGTGGCAGAAATATTGCGGTTCACTAGTTTTATCTACTAACATCAACATTATAGTGCAAATTCTACGTATCGCAAGGTGTGGCATTAGTACACCAAGTATTTTATAGAACTCTAATCAGTGTGTTGGTTTCAGCCATGAAATATCCTCTAATGCTCTTAAAATTTGAAAATTTTTCAATGCGCATATAATCCATTGCTTCCTTTTTTGGTTAGTATTTAAAGTATTCATGTATTTAAGAAATCCCCTCACATATATATATATATATATATATATGTATGTATATATATATATATATATATATATATATATATATATATATATATATATATATATATATATATATATATATATATATATGTATATATGTATGTATATATATATATATATATATATATATATATATATATATATATATATATAACATACATAATACACACACACACAAATATATATATATATATATATATATATATATATATATATATATACATCTGCCGGTAAGCAAAACCATAATATTAATTTGCTTAAAAATCAATAATTTTAAAATAGAAGTCTTCATATTTAATACAAATTGATTTATACTAAGTTTTATATATAAATATGAGATATTTATTATTTAAATTACCTTCTTCCTCTTTTGAAACATTTTTATATAAATTTTATCGCTAACAGGCTTATTGGATACTATCATTTTCTTTTCGACAAATGCCTTATTGGTTAAGGTTCATTTCATAAAAAAGCATAATACTCTATAGTATAAAGCAAATACAATACTTCTTTGAGCAATTAGCAGTTTATCTTTCTAATCATTGTTTCTTACAGATCATTTGAGTAAGGGAAGTATAGCAATCAATGAACTAATTAATCATCTAATGACGAATAGTTTCGCAGAATTTTTATCAGTTCTATATAATGTGTTTATCATTATAGACAAAATTTGTTCAATAAAACGAATGTGTTCAATATGTTCAATAAATAAATTATTTTTGTTCCTTAGAAATTCTATTCATAAATTCATTGCCATTAGATCTTGAAAATATGTTCAATAAATAAATTATTTTTGTTCCTTAGAAATTCTATTCATAAATTCATTGCCATTAGATCTTGAAAATATTTATCAGTGAAAATTATATTTTGTATGACACATTAGATATATATCTATTTATTGCTAATGTGTTTCGGCATTATGACGTTCAAATCTAAAACAGCAAGATTTTTCCTCGCCATTTCTTTTGTTTTTTATTAAGATCACTAAAAACGTACAAATATAAGATAAAAAATATGATTAATCAATCCATATCTTTTTTATAGGTATTTATTTAAGTGCATCACATAACATTTTAAGCAATTGTTCTTACTTATATTAAAATCAAGAATATTTGTGGAGATTTTTGTGACACAAATTAATTATTTAATTCCTTTTATAGAACTCTATTCTTTGATTTTTATATAAACATTTTGACTTATATTAATTTTTGCATATCATCATATAATGCATTGCTTATGAAAATTACTCAGAAATGTGCAAACCTTTCAGCATTATTTTATAGCTACTTTATATGCGTATGTTCGCATATTCATAAATTTAAATATAATTTACTATTACACAAGATTTTTCTTATTTGTAGCGTATAGTTTAGAATACGTGTTCGAAGAATCTGCAATTGAAATATCGACCAAAGTTTTCAATTTATTTTCTTATTTTGTTTTACAATGATTCGATTTGACTTCTCCGTGGCTTAAATTGTATTACGTGAGGACTCTTGCCTTTTTCCATTGGAACAAGGTGTTTATCATATTTTGAGGATCAGGTGGTATTGGAAAAAGTTTTCTAAGAAGGTAAATCAGTGAATTACTGTAAGTTATTTCTTTTAAACTCTCTAAAGTTATAAAAATGTTTGTTCTTTTATAACAAACAGATGGACTAATAAGAAGATTGGAAGCATTTTAGGTGTTGTGACAATTTAATTGTATCAAAGAATTATATGATTCTAACTTACTTCATTTTAATGAAAATAAATTAAATTTCCAATCAGATGCAGTAAGTCATATTCAGATATATTAATATTATCCTTCTGAACTAACTTTTTATTTCGATAAAACTTAATTATATCGTAATATCTTATCCAATTCCTAAAAAGTTAATCTAATATTTGTAATTTTCTATATAAATATTAAAATATATCGAACTATTAAAAAAAATTTGAATAAAAACAAATTTTTCCTTATTAAAATTTTAGTAAACCATAAAATATAAAAAAAACCTTTTTAATATTACAAAATATTTTATTTTATGTTCACTTCAAAATAAGTATTATATGGGTGTTGTATAGTTTAATTTGTTTTTTATTCCAGTATAAATTTGAAATTTAATAAATTTTGGCTGTAATTTTTTTCCTCCACGATTATTGTCTTAAGGTGCTTATGATCCATCTTTTTGTTCTTGGGGCTGAAAATTAAAATTGATATATGAGATAAAATTTTCGCTGCTAAATACGGCTCCGCATAATTAAGTTATATTCTAATGGATCATATAAACAAAGTAGAATATTCATGTTTTATGTTAAACATTTAAATTGCCCTCAAAAATATTGTAAGCTTATGAAAATAGCAGTTTTATACCACCAATTTTAATTTTCAATTTCTTGCTAGAGTATCACTCAATACGTCTCATGTCAGAAAACATAATTTCTCACTCAATAAAAGCAAACATTTTTTATATCATTAAGATTTTTTTTTATTTAAAATGCTTCAATCTAAATGCTGATGCCCAATTTTCAAAAATAGGAAACATTTAAGATGGTAGATAAAAAATCTGCTTTTGTAAAGGCATCTGGACAGAGCAATTGTTGACACTTTTCATCCCGATTCTGCACATGGTTTCGGAGTAAATGTGTTTGATAAGTAATTTGAAACCTTTTTATCGTTAGGATAATATTTTATTTCTCCATTGCAATTAATTTTCGATAATGTTAACCTCCAACGCTTCTAATACAAATACATATAATTTGCAAGACTTTCCATGAAATGGTACTTTCGTTGATTCAAGCGACACTTGCTCTTTTGAATGTTTTCATTTTGAATGCTTTCAGGCGATTTTTCTTTTTAATCATTCTCCCCCCACATGTAATGTCATTTAAATGGTTTTATATATATATATATATATATATATATATATATATATATATATATATATATATATATATATATATATATATATATATATATATATATATATATATATATATATATATATATATATATATATATATATATATATATATATATATATATACATGTATATATTTTCAATTAACCAGTGTTGCACAAATTTATTTCATTATTTGGTTTTCTTTGTAACACAAATATGTCTTCAAATCAAAATTTCTAACATACGATGGAAAAAATTACAAGCATGTAATTCATAGAAAACATTCCTACAGTTTATACCGGCCATTACTTCTATACACTATTTAAAAACATAATGAAACAAATAGTAAAATATTTTTCTAATGGTAGAAGATAGAAGATAATTTTGGAAGAAAATTATATATTTATCAATTGTTAAGTTTCACCGGAATTAGTTTTCTTGCTTCAATATTCGTTTTCTCCATCATAACGTAAGGAATAATTTCATCTCTAATTATAACACTGATTGTGAATTACGATATGCTTGTGTAAAATATAATTACAGGAATCGAACATTTTTTGTGTCTCAACGATCTAAAATTATCAAGGAAAATGTTTACTCTAACAATGCTATAGTTATTTTTAACTTTTATTGCGTTAAAACACTTTTCAGAAATTTTAATTACGTTAAAATAAATTACATGAAAATTTTCTTTTAGAGTTGATCTAACAAATTTCAGATTTTTAGAATAAAAATCTTGAAAAATTAAAGCAACTCATTTTTAGTAATATTAATTTGATTCCTTTGTAATAAAAAGCTTGAGACAAGTAAAAACAGATTTCATTTATATCGGAAGTAACCCAGAAATGCTCGATTTCTTCAAAAATATTAGAATATAAAAATTGCATTAAATAATGTTAATATGCAACGTACCTAAAACGTTTAACAGCTTGGAATATTTTACACATTAATAAAAGATAACTATATAAACACAATAAGAAAAATACAAATTCCACTTTATAAACAAATAGGTTTTAGAAAAATAAATACCGAACCTTATTCTTAATATATTTGTTACATTGTACAATTTAATTGATCTTAAGATAGATATCACAACAATTTCTCTCCCTTCATAACACTTTATGCTTCTTTTGAAAATCTTAAGTCAGTGAAGCATTTACTTTCATTTTCAGTGAAGTGACTTTTACTTTCAGTGAAGCATTTACTTTTGCATTTTTTAATTTATGATTTATGAGGTTATGAACATTCACAAGAAGTCAATAATTCTAATCAAAGAATATATTACACTATTAAAATTGTATTCTTAAAAATAAGTTTAAAAAAAAAGAAGAAGTTAGTAAAATTTTTGTTCTTATTTTGGTAATAAGTATGACGATATGCTTAACATATTACAAGTATTCTAATTAGTATTTGACAAAAAATATACATTTGTCCTTGCAAAGTATTAAAAATATATTAAAATAATGTTTAAAATAATTTATGTTATTTTTCTTTATTGTCAACACATATTTTTTATAAATATTTCACATACGTAAGTATATCGAATATTTACGTTGTCTTGTACTTTTGCTAATCTTCAATTAACAATTAAATAACTGTAATTCTGACCCATAGCTCACGAATTTAATATCTGTATTGTAAATATTTTTAAAAAAAAATTAGATTCACTTTAATTCTCAGTTAGTGGCTGATTGACAGTTTAAAAATTGCTCTAAATTTTAATAAATTACACTCGTTTGCTATTCTCTTAATCATGTGTCATGCTATTTTTATTGATTTCCTTTCATCAGTGGTTTTACTAATATTCATTTAAGTTAATACGTTCCGTTTTAGCTAAACTATACGGGAAATGACTAATGATTAAAAATTGCTAAATTTTAATAAAATACATTTGCGTATTACTTTTTTATCACCTGAATTGTTCCATTACTTGATTGAATTGTTCCATTACATCGTTTTATATACTTCAGTGTTTTCATATTTGATTCACATCACTTTATATGCTACATTTTTATTTACTTACTTGAAAAAGTAGCAAATCCAAAATAAGTAAATTTGCGTAAGCTATACTTTTGGTTATTATTTTAAGTACTGTGATTTTTTTGTTATTTTATTTACTTCAATATTTTTTAACTTGTTTTTATAAACTTGACTTTAAAAAAGTACACGTGAGTATTTTTAATCATATATATGAGTATTTTTACTCATATGTGCTTTTTTAAAGTCAAGTTCATAAAAATATTTATTTTAATATTATACATAATATGGTAAATAAAATATCTTAAAACATAAAATAATCAACAATGTGGAATTTTTTCCTTTAAATATTATGATAAATTTAATTATAAATTCAAAGAGACTCTTAGAAAACATGTATTTTTTGAACATATTTCATAAGTTACAAGCAGTACTAGCAATTTTGATAAAAAAAAAAGTAATTCTTCCAGATAAGTTAAAATAAATACAATCAAGTGCTTGCCTTCATAGTAATAAAGTCACATCTGGTTACTTCATTGAATCTGTGTAATGAACACTTCTTTGCCAAATGGCTTATCTTCAGTGCTGATAAAAGAAGATTGTTTCAGAAAAAAAAACAGATTCCATTTACATTAAATCAAGATTCCACTCATCATTTTTCTTTCAATATATATTCAATTATATTTTTTTGAGTATAAGATATTAAGTTCCATCGCATTTATTTAACAAATTAATATTTTTTCCAAATTTTATCAATTTTAGTGTTATTTATTGTTTTGTAAAACATGTTTTAAGAAAAAAAATAATAATAACCGTTTGGACAATGTTAACAATAATCATAATTATGTTTCAGTTAAAAAAATATTGATATGAAATTGATAAAACTATGCTTCTACTTATGAACATAAATTATTTACCGGGAACTTTAATCAAATTATGTCCAGATGGTAAATATCATTTGCTTCATATAAATACATAATTTATTTTATATTCATAAGTTTTAAAAAATTCTAACTAAATACATTTAAAAACTAAATTCTCTTCTAGTATTTATTAAACTTTCTAATACTAGTAAAATATTACATTATTTCAAATAAAATACTTTTAGAAGTATTTTATAGCATAATTAATAAACATAATATTTTGCACATAAAATATTATTCAGATGAGAAAGATCAAATGAAAAGGGTATTTTTAAGTTTATTCAGTAATATTCTTGAAAATTTTATTTAATAATTTTTCCTTAAAAGGTTATTACTTTTCTTATTTTTAATATTTCAAAAATGCTTTTCATAGATAAAAAAAATCTTTTAATCTACATATTGAAATTTTACTCAATAATGTTGTTTCAGAAATAAAATAATTTTTAATATCTATTATAATTTCCAGCAACATCAATTTCAAAATTTAAATAAATTCTTTCTATAATAAAGTAACATTCGCAGTTTCTCTATTACTTCAAAATATTTAGTTAAATGTATACTTAACATGTTAAAGTTAAAGTAAATATGCGAAGTTGAAGCTGAATTTATGTGTACTTACTGATTAATGAAAATGTGAATTCTTATATTAAATTATATATATATATATATATATATATATATATATATATATATATATATATATATATATATATATATATATATATATATATATATATATATATATGCAGTCATATTTTATAATTTATGCTTTAACATTTTTAGAGCAGTTAATGTATTTTTATTTTATTTTTGATTTTGTTAAATTCATTTTTATTTTTTTATTTTCATTAAATGAGTTTTAGCACCAAGAAAATAATATAAAATAGTACTTCAGGGTTTTTGGTTTGTGAAAATAGTAACAAGGCACCTGCAAAAATATTCTCATTTTAGAATCTGTAGCAGTTTAAAATGTTGAAAACATTGTTCTTTTAAACTGCCTTTCTTTCGAAGGATATATTTTGTTGAAAAAAATACTCAATTTTTGTATAGTACAAATGTCAAGGGGGAACCTTATAAGAGAATTTCAAAAAGGCAAAATTGTGGCTTTAAAGCTGTAGGCAAAATTGTAAAAAAAATTTCAAAGCACTTGCACATCGGTACAAACGCTGTGTTTCTAATTTCTTGAAAAATCTGCAGAGTCAGTGGAAAGCAAATATTAGCAGATTTAAAAATTTGACTATACCTAATCAAGGAAAAATCTGTACGGAACTTAAAAGAAAGTGTTGAAGCATTGGAAGAACACAAGATCCATCTGGATTCAAACATATAACCAGAAGAACACTTTACAACAACATTAAAAGATCTGATATTTTATATTTAAGAAAATAAAGCACCATCCTTAATGGAACGAAAGGCACATTAAACACTGGCTACAGTGGGACAAAGAAAACACGTCTTGGTACTCCGAATGGACATCAGTTATATTTTCTAATAAAAAAAAATCAAATTAGATGGTCCAGATAGTTGACAATATTGTTGATATTTTCTGGGGACACAAGAAGTAACATATTTTACCTGACGGATTAGAGGATGCAGTTTATTAATTTGGATTTCAAATGGCCATGTTCGAATGACCAATCTAGTGTTTCTGGATGAAAGACATAAACGTACAAATCACATTCAAATTTTAAATGCAGAGCTTCTTCCATATAGCGCTGAGCTAGGTGGAGAAAATTGGATATTTATGGCGTATGGATTATCAATTTACACTGCCAATGGTATTAAAAATTGGCTTGAAACTATTAGTGTTCCGGTTTTGCAACATCCTACTAAAAGTACAGACTCAATATTGTTTAAAATAAATCATCAGTTTCGATTCGGAATGTTTACGCCAAAGGCAAGAAGTATGTATCTTTGAATGAACGTTGAGAAGACTTGAAAAACGTTTCTGACAATTTTTGTCAATCGAAAAATCAAGACTTAAATGACACAATGGCAAATAGAGTCTTTGAAGTAGTTTAAACAAATGACAGAAGAGTTCCTTATTAACAAGACTTTTACTTTCGTTATTTAGAACTGTTCAACTCTTTTCACACAGTATGCTGTGAATGAAATTAATTTTTAATTATGAAAAGCAAGTAGTTTTTTTTTATTTCATTTTACATATATAGTTATGTGATTGCAAATGCTTTTTTAAAAGTGCCACAACGAAATTATTTTGAGCAAATTATAAGTTCCTCTCTTATTTGAAAAAAAAACCTAATGTCGTTCTACTTTTTTCTGGCAGTGTGTATATTATAAATGTAAGCAAATATGTCATCGCATTTAGATGTAAGAAATAACAAAGAATTAAATTGTAATTAGATTTATTGCTATTTACAAATTATTGTTGTACTTTATATCCTTCTGTACCCCATATGAACAAATGTGTGTATGTGATTGTATTGAAAAAGTATAAATATTTTTTCGATATAAACATTTTGAATTCCATAACATTTTGATATCTCCATGTTAAAGGAAATTTTTTTATCCTCCTTTATGGTATTTAACAAAAAGATTTATTTTTGATCAAGTCAAAACTCATTTGTACTAGATCTATACAGGAAATTCCTTCATGAAATTCTATTTTCTAACAATTCCTTCAGAAATACAATAAATAGCTTTAACGCTCTTCTAATTTTTTTACCTTGGTCAACCAATCATTTATACAAAATAATAAATAAAAAATTAGGAGTCGTATAGCTTCCAGAACTCTCATTATTTCTAACATAGTATATTCAAATACAATTGAAAGCTTTAATCATTCATCAAATCATAAAGTTCTTTAATGTTCAGAAATTTAAATAGAAAGAAAAGTTTAACCATTTCTTTTCCACTTTTTTGAATAAAACAATCTTATTGTTTCCTTTCAGTTCACTCTTTGAAACCGCACAAGTCATAACTAATTAGCGTCATAAGGAAGATGAAAATATTTCATTGATCATGAAGCATTAAATCAAAGTCACAGTTAATACTAAGAGAACAAAGGCCAAATTAAATATTTTGAAACGGTTATTAATTTAATGCTTTTATTATTTGTTTTTGAATCCTTATAAATATATTCAAGAAATATGTGATATTTCTTATTTCAAATGAATAATATCTCAGAAATGCGAGACTGTTTAAAATATTTTAATGGTTAATTTGAGACAAATAATGACTCTTTACAACGTAATTGAACAATGAAAAATAAGGAAAAATTAATATATCAATGTAAAATCAACTTACATTTCTACGGAACACATACTGATAATGTAAGATATTTTATTCAGAAATATTGCGGTAACCTAAGATATTCCTTATTTAGAAGAATATAAAATACTATCTAAATTGACATTAAACTGCATTTAAAGATATCGAAATATTAACAAGAGATAAACCTAGCATATTTATACAGATATTTTTTAAACATCAATATACTAAACAAAAATTTCGTTTTTGCATTTCTATAACTGTAAACTTGAAAAATTGATATATTATTTTAAATTACACTGGTCAACAGTGGTTTGGGGGCCAAAAATTTTGGGGATGATTTTATATGAATTCGATGCGCTGAATCCAAATATGCCAGTAATTTTTGCCTATCAGCTTGAATTTTTAAGATATCAACATTTTAAAGAATCATGCATTACACTATTTTAAAACAAAATCCATGGTTTAAACAAACAAATTAAACAGGTAATTTTTATTATATTACATAGATATTGCTTATTAAATACAAAAGAAAACAGAAAAAGTCATGATGTAAACAAATTACACACAGAACATTTCGGAAACTTCTTTTACGTGACATTCTTGAATGTATTTTGGAACAATTCCGTTTTAAAGTCCAGCAGTAATCTGCCATCATGTGAGTATCCCATCTTCCTTGATAGCGATCCTCCATACATTTTATATCTTGGTGAAATCTTTCACCTTGCTCCTCACTAATGTCTCCTAAATTATCAGGAAAACGGTCTAAGTGGCTATGTAAATAGTGCACCTTAATGCTCATGTTACACCCAAGGGATCTGAAATTATTCAGCATTTCATTGACTAATTCAACATAGTTTTCAGCATTGTGTTTACCCAGAAAATTTTGGACAACTGAAACAAATGAATTCCAGGCTTTTTGTTCAATCTCATTTATTGAATTTATAAAGTCAGTGTCTTTAATCAGCTGTCTTATTTGTGGGCCATCAAATATTTCTGCTTTAATTTTTTCCATAATCAGCTGAGGCATTTTTTCCCTATATATGCAAAGCATGATCCATTCTTATCAAGAGCCTTTACAAACTGCTTCATTAGACCCAGCTTGATATGCAGTGGTGGAAAGATGATTTTTTCTCGTGAAACTAAAGGATCGTTGATGATATTCTTTTCCCCAACATCCATGTTTTCTCTCCTAGGCCACTCTTTTCTAACCCAGTGTTGCGTTTTGTCTCTGCTATCTCAGAGGCACAAGAAACAAGGATATTTTGTGTGGCCACTTTGCTGTCCAAGGAGAAAGTTTACCATTTTTAAGTCTACACAAATCACCCATTGGTGTTCACGATACTTTATTTTTTCCAAGACCAAAGCTATGGTGTCATATTGCTCTTCCATTTTCGTTGAGTGAGCAATTGATATTAAGCCATATTTGTTCCCATTATGTAGAAGAACACATTTCAAACTTCGCTTTGAGCTGTCAATAAATAGGCGCCAATCATCTGGAAAATATTCAGGAAGATTTTACCAGAATGATTTTTACCAGGAGTTCTCTAACAGCATGACAAAATACAAGATTTTGTTCTTCAGAGAGAAAAGGTAGCAGATCTTTCTCCCTTGTGCGATAGAATGTAATTTTCGTTCTTGGTTCAAGTAAACTTTTTTCCTTCAACCTGGAAGCCAGTAATTCAGAAGCGTCTTTCGACAGATTGAGATCTCTAGTGAGGTCATTTAACTCATTTTGGTTGAAACATTGAGGAATTGATGATATCGTTTCAAAATCGCTGTCACCTTTAGTAGTATCAGAATTCTGATCAGAGAGACAATAAGCGTCCTCACAGAGTTCTGGTAACTGGTGAAAAGTTGGAATTGGCACTTTTTCTGAGTGAGGGATAAGGCATCTTGCAGAGACTAAATCTGGATAAGTCCACTTATTACGGTTCTTTCGATTGATTCCAGTAATATTTACTAGGCAGAAATAACAGTCATCAAAGTGATTTTTTGGTTCTCACCAAACCCTTGGTACACCGAATTTCAGGCTTTTCCTTTTCCCGGTAGTCCACTGTCGTAAATGCTCTGTACAAGTTTTACAGACAATATGTGGTGCCCAGGTTTTATCCTGATCACCAAGCTTAACACCAAAATATCCAAGATAAGCCCTCTTTACCAAGTCACTAATAGATTTTCTGTTTCCCAGTAGCGTATATTCTCCGCATATGTAGCAAAAAATATCAGGATGATGTACACAGCTTCTTCTACTTGAACTCATTTTATTTCTATTCAACAATGCAAATACTTAGATTTACTGTTTAACAACTCGTTACTAAAGATAAATTTCATATGACGCTAACCTCTATCTATCTGCACCGCCGGAATTCACGAACTATTCTCAACTCTCAACTGCTATTGAAGTTTTGAAGGTTACTTCAGATAGTGGACAGACATCTCCATCTATGGGATTTCTATGGAACTAACTGGATAGCACTAATAAGTAGGATTCAATCCCATTTATTAAGAATTTGTCAACTAGTCAGTTATATATCTCATATGGTTTGTCTTCTTTTTATAATAAATGAATTAAAATAATAATTTTAAAAATACTAATTAGTTATTTCCTAAATATTATTATTTTAAATTCAATTGGTTACAAAAGAAGACTGACAATAGGGCAAATATACAAGAATCTTTCCCTGTATAAATTTTACAACACTTGTACTTGAAAGTACTAAATAGAAAAAAAGCATTGATAGATAAGTGAATTTATCTAAAAATCTAGAGCTGATACAGAAAAACTGCTTTCATATTTAGATTCAGCAATAAAAATATAGTTAAAATCTGCTCTAAAATCCTAAGCACCAAAAAAAAAAAATTTTTTTGTAGGCCTGTTTATATATGAATGCATATATAAACTAATTAAAATTATTCAGTTACAGTTTATTGAAAGATATTAAAGTAATACTTTATTAAATTACATTTCCGAAAAAACATTTTTTAACACATTTCTGCGTTAATTCTAAATTTCGTTTACATATCTGCTTTAAAAAAATGTTGTTAGTTTATTTGATTTTGTAAGATTCTTGAT
The DNA here is from genome assembly GCA_030067965.1 of Latrodectus elegans. Taxonomy (NCBI): domain Eukaryota; kingdom Metazoa; phylum Arthropoda; class Arachnida; order Araneae; family Theridiidae; genus Latrodectus; species Latrodectus elegans. The sequence continues at coordinate 30,603,290 of CM057822.1, read as the reverse complement.
GGCAAGTTTTAAATTTTTGCTTAATGAGAAAAGAAAGTAAAATGCAGAAAAATGGATTGAGAAAAATGAATAATTATTTTTTAGATTTACTAAATGAGTAGCATTTATAGAAAAGTCTGAATTTTGTAAACTAATTTTCATTTATTGAATAATACACTAATTAAATAAAATAGCACACATCTACAAAATAAATACAAAGTTACAATGAAGAAAGTCAACAAACAATGATAAACAATTAAATTTTTTACCAAAAGTAAAATTTTATTTGTATAAATTTTAAATATGAACGAAACAATAAACAAAACTTTGCAATGATTTATATAACTTGGAAATAACATCGGTTCAAATTAAAGATTCAGTACAAGAAAAAGATAAAGGATTTTTTTTTTTTTTTTGCAGTACAGAAAAGGGAAACATTCAAGGAACATATTGGTATTTTATTCTCACGAAACACATAAAAGAAGGGTACGTGGAGAATGTGCTAAGCCGATTTAAGTAGCTGCAATATCATAAATGCCTCCTCGTTGAAGCTATTTATGGTTGCAAGTGTCATTAAGCAATATTCCCATGTGCTCTGAGCACATTCTTGATAATAAAGAATTCGTTAAAATATGATAACAGAAATGTTTAAGTAAGTAGCCAATTAGAGTAAAATTATAAATATGCAAATTAGTTTACCTCATCAATATTATTTAAAAATGAATTAAATAAACCGAAAATATTAAAGAAGAATTCATTTCTTATGATAATAATATTCAGATTTTTTCAAAATTAATCAAATAAAAGTAATATTAACTATGTAATTAATTATTTCATATTTCTGTTTAATTTGTTTCTAATTAAATAATTATTGGAACACATTGCTTGATAAATTCTCAAAACTAAATTTGTGTAAATATCATTTGCACTTCAATATGTTCATGGTTAATTGTTTTGAATAATAATTTAATGAAATATTTCTAATTTAAAAAAAATATTATATAGTAAATATTTTTTCTTAAAATTGCTTTTATAAAACAATGTTCAAAGTATTTGATTTTAATTTGTTTTAAATACTTGTATTTCAGGTATTAAATTTTAAGTATAATAAAGAAACAAATAATGTTTTATATTTCGGTAATCTCATTTCAGTGTGGCAGTACTTTTTTTTAACTTGATTTATTTTTGTAGTTTATTTACCACTAAATATCAATGATATTTTTAAATAAATAAATTCTTTTTGTAAAGTTTAAAATGTAGAAATAAGTGAATCTGCTTAATTATTTCACACATTGCCTCTCATCTCTATTTATGATAATCTAAAATGAATAGAAAATATCGAAACTGAATAAACTCAAATATATTTTAAAAGATATTCTTAAAATATTCTTCTCAATTAAAATGTTTAACAAACTAAAAGATAGTATTTAAAAAATATTGAAAAATTGTATTAAAGTGAAACAGCATTAAGTTTTAATCTAACAAAATTATTCAATATTTCCTAAATACAATTTTTTAATTTTATAATAAAAAATATATAGTTATTTTATAAATCAGAAAAATGTGGCATAACAGGTCTAAGAAAAGATTGCTTGGCTTGTGACTAATGAAAAATTATATGTTATGGGAGAACAAATATATTAGTATAATTACAAAAATATTAGCGTAATTATGCATATTATTATAACTACTTACATATAGTTACACTATTATTATATTAGTATAATACAACTGCTGCTAACTGGGAATGATTCAAATAAATATGACAATTATCAAAGATTCAACTTCTTACAAGAAATAAATCAATTTTGCTATTAACTTTATTACTCAAAAACATTTGAAGCATAACTACGCATGTATCTATATACATGAACATTAAATAGTTATTTGCACAAACAATTTGATACATATTTACAAAGAGAGTTCAACGAAATTAAATTAAGTCTCGGGTATTTATTTTGTGTTAACGGCTTCTTTCTTACTTTATTCTTTTAGTCATTATGTTGCAATAATTAACCTTTCTAAGACAAAGCCATAAATTATCACAAACCATGTAATTTAACTCACTATTTATTTGAAACTTGATTCGAAAAATCCGGTGCTATTTTTATCTTAACAAGATGTAGTTAAATTTTGCTTTATGGAAAATCAATAATATAGCTTCAATAATCAGCATTTTTTAAACATTCATTAAAAATTTTTATAGATGAAGTTTATTGTTTATTGAACATACTTGAATGAAACTTCAATGGTAAAAATTTTGCATTCATATTTGATGTGCAATAATTTGCAGAAAGTGATGGAAAACAAGTAATTCCTAGATAATTTTTTAGACTTATAGATGTATAAAAGATAAGTGATTTTTAATTATTAAAAAGTTTACTTTTACATGTAAACATTCATAATTATATTTAACGATTAGCAACACTTAAGGATTTATTGTAAAACATATAATTTCAAAAAAGATTAAAAAAGTAAAACTTAACAAAAAGCAAGTATAAAAATTAAAAAGCAAAACTTCTTGATGTGTTTGCTTAATAGTGATAAGCATTCAATTCAAACATATTCGTTTTTGTATTTTACTGATTATTACTAAAATTATCAATATTTTAATTTGTGAAATCGCAAAACAGCATAACTATCAATATGAACTAAACTTTACATAACATGACTACTTAAAACTCCACAGTAAAAAACTAACCAATATTACATCAAATTAAAACAGCTTTGATATTTATTCAATCTATTTACAAGAAAAATCCAAATGCCATGCATTTATTTTGAAGATTAAATTTAATATGGAGGAACTAATGCTTAAAGAATGTATACAAGGAGTCACAGTAGGTTTTTAAATCCCGATCAAAAAGGTTTGTTAAATTAAAATACCTTGTTTATATTTTATCATTTTGAATGATTTTCTGTTAAAGGACAGGTTCCGAAATGTATACAAAACAAATAATTTTTAAAAGTAAGTGTAATTTACTCACATTTTTGCTAAATGTATGATGTATGTTTCTGTTGATTATATATTAATACTTCGCATTTGGCACATTTATATATTGAAGATTTTTTCATTATACTGTGGCAAATTTGAAATATATTTTATAGGCAATAGTTAAATTTTTCTTGGTAGCGCACATATTTCATTCAATGATAAATTCTTTATTATTTGTTCGATGAAATTTTTGACGCAGTAACTGATGTGTGCTTCTGACCTGAGTGTATTGTTTTTTTGAATTCCAAAACAAGAACTTTCGAAACTTTTTCTTTGGATTATTTTACTGTAAGCTTAAGTTAGAAGATAGATGGAAAACCTAAAAATCTTTTAACTATGTAGATAAATATTTTTTCACTTTTATATGCAATTATTTGTTAAGTACTCCAAAGTTCAAAAGCTCAACTAATGTTTTAATTTCTGTTAAAGAAAATCCTTTCGCATTTATGCCATTCTTGAAATTTTGTACTATTATCTACGCATACATATTTCTTCAATAAATAATCATTAGATTACTCACTTTAGTCTCCAGTTTCCAAAAATCAATAATCGAGCAACTATTTTCTTATGCTACCAATATCCTTTGGAATCTTACAATAATATCGCATGAAGAAATTCTGACATATTAACGATTTACTCTACATTATACTGCTGTTGTTACACTGAAGAAGAAAATTGTTTACTCAATATATATATATATATATATATATATATATATATATATATATATATATATATATATATATATATATATACATATATAACACAGGACTGATCTATTTATTTCTATTTCTAGTTATTAACAATAAAGACTAAGTAAAATGTATAAAAATGTTTAATAAACTGACAATAATTCCTTAAGTGGGAAAATTTAATTTACCAATATAAATTTTAAAATATAAAATGCGTAGGAAATAAATGTTTTTGCAACATTTCTAAAATGCGAATACTCAACACAATTCAAAGTATAGCATACAGCAGAAAACATTTGAATGTCACTAAGGAATTTTCTACAAGTAGTAAAACAAGATGATATCTTTATATCTCTCTCAAAGCCGCTCAAATGACCAGAACTCTCTTCAATGTTAGCCATCTGAAGCTATTTATAGCTAGAAGTATCGTTTGATAAGAGTCTTCTCTTTCTAAGTACTTTTCAAGTCAAATAAAATGTAACAAATATCTGTAATAACAGAATTCAATTTAAGATGAAGATAATTTAATTCAGTGGCACAAATTATTGCTAATCATTACAGAAAATAAATCTCTTGATATATTATACTTGAAACAAAATGCATTTTCTGAGGATGGAAAGAATTATACCGTGTTGTGAAAAGACTATAATTTAAAGCAGTCCATTTAGTATTTGTGTGCAAACGTTATTTTTACTTATTAATTTTGCAATTTCTTTAAAAACATTAACAATAATTTCAAAACAAATAAATGATTTATTTTATTCTTTAAAAATGCATTATCTTAAATATATTAATATATTTTCAAAATAACAATAGTTAAAACCATATTATCGAATCTATAATTGCAAATTAGGATTCTATAATTTGGAACTTATATTTTAATTTTATTAAATTGGAATAATGGTGGATACATTTCTCATACTGTAACACCTAATGCATTTGCTAACGCGTACGTAAATATATATATATATATATATATATATATATATATATATATATATATATATATATATATATATATATATATATATATATATATATATATATAGATATATATATATATATATATATATATATATATATATATATATATATATATCAATGTTAATTACTGACTTAATGTCAATTACTGTCAATGTTTAATGATTTATTCGAGTAAAACATTTCCTGAGAAAAAGGTAATCTCATAATGAAGCAAAGAGGGGTTGTGAAGAGATGGATATTGTATTTTCTTATTACGTTTTCAATGACTAAAAACGCTTGTAGTATTTTTAAAAATGTACCAAATTATAACAATTTTAAAGAAATATTATTGATACACAATTACTCTCATGTGTTGCTTTTTTTCACAGAATTGAAAGGTAAAATAATTTTTCTTATGCCCCTGACAAAATATAAAATTTTTTATACGAAAAAGAGAAAATAAAGCATAATTATCTTGAATTTCCATATTATTTTCCGATGTCATAAAACATAAATTAAATTTATAGTGTTTAAAACTTATCATCGAGATAAGGACATTTTAAATATTTCTTTTTCTGATTGTAATACAATTCTTTGGTGACTAATCTATTAAAGAAGGAAAAATTGTTTTTTTTAACTTGTTTTTTTTACCTTATGATCTATTTAACCATTAAAATATTTAATTAAAATGAATTCATTATAATGAACTCAGTTGGAACTTTGAATATAAAAATGTAATTATTCACATTTTTGTATTTTCTATATGAATTTTCACAAAAATAGACACAATAATATATAATATAATTAAAACAAACACACATTAATTTCAAATTTCATGTGCACATTTTTTAAGTTGTTAAGTGAATTAAATCTTAATAACTACCTTCTGTTTCAAATTCTTGATATAAAATATAACAATCACTGAACTCTTCATTGAAAAAATACCCAGTTATATGGTAATTTATATTTTAAAGAACTAACATTTATTACTTACATATAACGTACTTACAATTTGGAGTGTTTTTGGGAATGGAGTTCCTCTACCGAAACAAATCTTAAATATTTAAAATTTAATTTTTTTAAAAATTTATCATTGATAAATTGAATAATTCGTAGTTACATTTGAGAAAGCTGTTTTGAACATTTACTTAATTAATTTTTTTTAATAAATTTAAACTTTATTTATACTATAAATTTTAATTTCTTCGAAAAATATATTGAAATCTTGGGAGAATTCATTTTAAAACTACCGCTTTATTTGAGCTTGTGTATTATTGTACATGCATTATGATAATTATATTAATATTACTGCACTTTTCAATAAATTATTTAAACATTTCAACACATTTTGATCTTAAAAATTTCGTGACTTTAGTACTAGCAGAAGTCTCTATTTTCACATAGAAATTTAGATTATCTATTTTGGTATTAGACTAAGAGTGAAATTAATATACATGATTATATTGAACCAAATCACGAGATTAGATTAAACCATTTTGCAAGATTATTCTGAAAGGAAAATTAGTTTGTCCAAGCAATTGCACTGAATTATATGAATACAATCAGTATAAGGATAAGCCATTAAGATCAACATACAACAAGAGCATATATATGACTACAAGAACAGACATGCATTCCTAAAAAATAAATATTACACATTTCTTTAAAAATATATTTGAATTATTTATTTATATACTAAGTGGATTTAAATAATTACTTAATTTCTTTTAGGTTAAGAGCAAATTCACTTATAGATTTAAAAATAAATCATACATTAAAATTTTCATTTACTTTAAGAATAAAAATGTATTACATTAAGTATCTCATAGGAAAATTAATTAAGAAAAAAAAATTAATCTTTTTAAAACAAATCAATAATCAACTAATTTCATACTGACTAAAATAAAATTTGCAGTGTCACCTATTAAATTTCAAGTGGAATATGGAGAAAAATATGTGTTTGAAATAGAGTTTGATTATAATTACAAATAGTAAAATAAAAGTTTAAAAATAAGATAATTTAAAAGATTATTTAAATTATATTATAGCAAAGGAAATCTATCCTTTAAAAAATATGTAACTACACATCGAAATTTAAACTACGTCAACTGAAAGTTTAATAAAAATATAAATGAGAATAATTTACTTCATAAATAAATATTAATATTCACATGTAAAAGATGTACATGTAGTAAGACTGTAATAAACATAATCATTTTCATTTATGTGTGTCAGAAAATGGAAGAAGGAAGAACATATATATCTTGAACATGTAATTAATTGATCACATTAGCTTAAAAATTTTCGAATTTTTTATTTTTTTTATTTTAAACTAAAAATTTTTTTGTTGAGTTGTATATTTGCCATAAAATAATCATTAAAATATAAAAAGTTGATAAATTAATTTCAATTTCTCTTTACTAAAAATAAATTATTTACTTCAATTTTTTAAAAAAAAGCATATTTGAACAGCAAAAGATTGTAGGGATTTTTTATAAATATTAAAATACTTAATTGACTAATAAATGGAGCTTAAAACAAATATTTAATTACATTGCTCTTGGCTAAGCTGTAGGAATTATAGCTGTAAAGATATAAGAAACATATACAAAATCTATTTTAAATAATGAAAACTATAAGAATTTAAAAATCATTTTAGAATATCGTCTTGAAAAAATTAACTTTTATCAAATGATATGAATCTTATCAACTTATTATTAATCAATATTGTAATTCATTTAGTTTGCACTATGAGCATTGAGCATTTCTGATTTTCAGTTTGTAAAAGTTTCTGTTAAGCAAATAATCAAAAGTAATATTAATCTCAATTTCTTTAGTAAAATACTTACAAAATTAATTTATCATTTTAAATTTTTTCATAAAAAAGTTTCCAATTTTACTGCAAAATATAAGTTTTAAAACGAAAGATAAAACATATTTTCCCTGAGTAAATATTTAATTACCACTCAAATTTTTAATCAAAATTAACTACTGATCTTTGCTGTTTACATAGTAAATCTCTCACAAAAATATGAAGTACTATACTAATTAATTAAATTTAAAATTTTAACTTATAAATAATCATTGAATAATGACTAATAAAAATATATATTAAATATTACTAATTTTTACGATATTTGCTTACATTTACTTAAATTAATATTATGACATTATTTTTTCAGCCGATATTATTTGGCTTAGTTTTAAAATTAGAATTTCAGCTAAATGATTAATAAAATTTACTTCATTGCATATTAAAAATAGTCATTTAAAATATTATTACTATGCATAATAAAATCTTTGTGTCATTTAATAGCATTTTTAATGCTTCTAAAAAACCTTGTTTTCTGAAAACTGCTCATTAAAATCAATTTCGTAAATATTTAAAAAAAAGAAATATTCCTATTAAATATGCTATTATGACTTTAAATAAGAACTTGCGAGTATTCACTAGAATTAACTATTATCAGTTATAATGATGGATTGTATTAAATTATAATTTTTGTGCTTGAAATGAACCATAAAATTGTTATGTTTGTAAGACTTGTTTTGAAATTTATTTATTGAAAGCAGAAAATTTTGTATACTAAATGTCATGTTTATTCCTCTAAATAATACGTAATCAAGTCAAATTACATATTCCAATAAAATAACCGGGCATTATTAATTGGTCTGGTTTTACTTATTATCTTTTTTTTTAAAATTCAGATATAAGAAAAGTGTTATCTTTTACATTTTATCTGGTAGCTTATATATAGCAGTTAAATTTTCCTACCTTTGATTCAAGTATGAAACTTTATTTGTTATTTAATTTATGTTGATTAAATTCGTTGGGCCTTTTCAAACTTAACGATTGAAGAAAAAATAAGCTTGGTGCTTTTTTAAAAATAAATATAGTTAATTAATAATAATTTTATTTAAATTTAATTAAATGTATAAATGTTGTCTTAATCTTAGTTTGTATATGCAATGTATGTTATTGTATTTGAAAATTAATAGAAGGAAAGTAACAGAATTTTATGTTAGGTTTCAGCATTTGTTACTATAAGAATATTATTGAAATATAAGTTCCATAAATTATGTCCCCTTCAACCAAAAATACTATGAAACCCGAATGATTAATGTTACTATTATTTAAAACCGTGGATACAGTACTGTACTAGTAAAAACACAAAATCTTTCAACGTTTCGTTTAATAGTAAAGATCTACTGCATGCAATAATTAAAGTATTTGTAAATATTAAATATATGCACTCTAAGAGGCAGGTACCGTGTCACTTTCGATTCAAGAAATACCGTCTGCTTATCAAAATAAATGTTTTAAAGACAGAGTTTGTTTCAAACTTTCCTCAATACTTTAAACTTTATTTTACTGGATTGTTCGTTGGCATATGCAATAGGCATTGCTTCAAAAGAAAAGGTGCATTTATTTCAGTATTTTACATCAGGCTGTAGGAATTTAAACTTTTGCATCAAAGTTTGCTGAAGTTTATGGACTGATACGGATTAATATTCAAGAAACGCTTATATTTGGGTAATTGATTAAAAGTGCTTCTTTTAGTTTATAATTTATCTCCTCTTATGATCTGATTCTTACTCTCTTCTCTATTGAAGAAAAACTTCTTTCACGGTCTTCCTTAGACTTTTTTATTATGATTCGTTCATTACTTTTACAAAGTCAAAAAGAGTTTTGATATTCTAGAAGGGTTATGTAGCCATTATGGTTATTTTTCTTTTCTTTAACAGCTCAAAAAACTTTACTTCGTGTAATAAATATATATATTTGCTCAAGCTCTTTTACTATTATCAGAAAACAATGTAATCTTCTGAAAATCGGAAAATATTTGCATGTGCTGCGTTTTTTTCTTAATTTCACTCCTGCAATGTATTATTTAATTTTGTTTAAACACATCCAATTTAAGTAAAAGGTTGTTAAGTTAAATTTTAATCCCATGAAAATTCACTTTGATTTAAAATTTTTAAGATTAGCTCTTTTTTTCTTCTTGAACTAGTCCGTCAATAATTTCAGAAGCAATATTAATTATATTTTGTTATTATATTTACATAATATAATATATATATATATACATACACTTATTATATTTTGTTAGCAAATATTATTACACCTTTTTCATAATAAAGAGTCTTTCAAAAGAATAACATCTGTAATTTTTATTTATTTTCTCCTTTTTATTTTTACTTTTAGAAACAATCCTTACATCCTTTAAATATTATGTGTATTTTGTGTTGTGAAATCAGATATTACTATTAAACATAATTTTTCTTTATATTTACTTTCATTTGAAGTTCAACAATAGCCATAAACAAAAATTGTCATTCAATTTTCCAAATCCCTTATGTTGCTCATTACATAATATTCTAACGCACCAAATCCTTCTAAATCATTTACACCATGTCATAAAACATATTTCATCGATTATTTTTATAATATATTTTGAAAAATTATATACAAATACATAAAGATTTCTTATCAATAAGATATTTGCTCAGATTTAAAGTGCTTACACCAGATATTTATATAAATCAGGTATCAAACTGACTAACCAAAGTTTTTTTTTTTTTTTAAAGAAAGTAAAGGCCGGAAAATTTCACATTATAAACAAAGACTCTACTGTAATAACGTTTACTTTACAAACAATACTTTTAAGCAAAAGAAAAAAATTATGTTCAATTTTTTTTGTAAAAGCATATTTGAAAAAAAACTTTAAAATATTTTGCATGATGATTTAAAGTAAAAAGACACAGAACAACTCATGATAATTTGATTGATGATAGCATGAAAATCAATAAAATATGAAACAATTGTTAATGCCCCAATAAAGTTATTTTTGAATAGTTTATTTATTTAGTCATAAATAGTTTTTTTTATATATAAATAGAATATGTGCATCCATTTGCTTATTAGAAATATTTCCAATTTCGAATAGAAACATTTAGCATAAGGCAAGAATTCATATCGTATTCTCTTCTATATTTTAATGCAAAATTTATCTGGTTGACATTATTCTTAACACATAGTTTAGATTACTTCTAAGATTTTACGCACATCATAATATAAAAGGTTTGAAATACTTTTTTTTTTAAAAAAAAAGTATGCTTAAATATAAAGATGCTAAACTAAATTACTTTACAACAACATTACACTAACAGATCTTTTTTTTTAATTCATTATAATTTGCTTCTTATAAATATAATTTAGTAACATAGTTTTGGTAAAATTTTGTAACTATTTAAAGTCAAAGCAGCAGGCTTTCACTACAAATTTTATGATTCTTAGGTTAACACACAAAATCATTTTTGTATAATGAACTAGTAATTTATTCTGAAGGCATAATAATTAAAGATGGAGATTTAAGCAAATGTTTCGTAGTTTAACTTATTTCCTTAAAATTTAGTATATTATGTCAACAGACTGCATGACATTGTCTTTTCTAATCATGCATGCACTCTGAATTATATTTTTGAGAGTAGTTCTTATCATATTTAGAATTCTAATGGGCTACATTTATTATATTCTCAACAGTCTTAAAAGTTTGAAAACTTTGAGGAGTTTCAATATATTTTTTGGGAATTTTGAAATATCTTGTCTATTAATATCTTTTTCTTTAATATCATCCCTGATACATTATAATAACCAAAAATATTATTACTTATAATGAGTAATTTATGGTATTAAGTTATTAATTTGGTTAATAAAACTATTCGCTATATATTTAACATTTAACTTTATTTAACTTAATTTGTATTACTGTCTCTAATATTCAATTATGCTCTATATTTTCAATATATATATATATATATATATATATATATATATATATATATATATATATATATATATATATATATATATATATATATATATATATATATATATATATATATATATTGAAAAAATTATAAAATCTTTCTTACATGAAATATATGCGAATCGTAATGTTGCATTTAATTAATTTTGCTTAGATTAATTAATAAAACAATAACTTAACACTGCATCGAAAATATTCATGAATATTCCTATTTGTTCATTTAAGAAATAGTTCATGCACAAGATTCTGCTGATGATATAAATCGAGTTAACTTCTGCATTAAGATTTACTGTCTTTTTAAATTCTAAAAAATATATCAGCAAATATATTTCTTAGAATTTAAAAAAAGCAATCTTATTTACTTAGATTTTAATTTACCAACTGCGACATTATTAGCTACACTTTCATCTGAGCCCTAAGGTCTTATGAAAGTTAGATTGGCATATTTGCTCTACAGATTTTAATATCCAAGAGTATATTTCTGATATCCAAAAGAACATTATAATTAGCAAAAATATATTTTAATATACAAAGATATACATTCAGGATAAAGCTTTTAAGAGGAAATTAAATATTAACTCTTATATGCTTCATCAAATATCCTGAATCAAATTCGTAATTATATTTACTTTAATAAAAATCAATTCCTTAAGACCCAAGATATGTGTTATCAAACAAAAATAACAGATATTAAATCTATTTATCATTTTATTTTGCATATATCTGTTCAATATAAAAATCAAGTATACATATTAAGTTTCCCTCATGTTTGTGTCTAGTTATACATATTCATTGAAAACACCAAACACAAAAAGCCATATTACAATTTTTAACCATTATTAGGCTTTACAGTCAACACATAAAATAGAATCTTCCTTACAACTTTACCAGAAAAGAGATTTTAAAACTTCATGTTAAGAAGAAAGACAGACTAGAGACAGATTAGTGAAGAAAGACAGGGGATGAAGATAAGAAACTAATTGTGTTTAAAAAATATAAATGGAAACACTTTTATAAGAAATTAATTTTATTATTTTTCATTTAATACAATTTTTATACAGTTCTTAATGAATAATACTTAAATATTTTCCGGAAAATAATTTTATATTTACACCTCTTTTTATAAAAACTTTTATTATTGTTTTAAAAATAAGCTAATAATTTCGGATTTTACTTCCAGTTTTTAATTATAGCTCTATTCGAATAAGATACATCGACCTTCTTAGGTTTCTCCTTATTTGCCTATATGACATTAATTTTCACTATTTAATGCATAAGTAGCATTTTCAATGAAATAAGCAACTTCAATAATTTTTATGTTTAGCTTCAATTGCATAATATAAAGCTTTAAATTTATTTTCTTTGTGTTTTATAATAAAACTTCAATTTATAAAACTTAAAAATATTTCCTTTTATTGAAAAGTAATAATTTTGACATCACTTTAAATAAGATATTAAAGACATAGATACCAGAAGTTTTTACTTCTGATAACTTCATTAAATGAAACCGAAGGAATTGTACTTTCTAAAATGCAGAATTAAATTAATGAAATTCAAATAAGTATATTCGCCTATTAAATAGTAGTATTAGATTATAAATAATAAAATTGATGAAATAAAGATATATATATATATATGATGTTACAATAAAGATGAATTATTTGAAAGGTCACAACATGTGTTTACCTTTCAAAAATTAGCCATTTTATAAGCAGGCTGCTTATGTAAATGCAAAATCAGTTTTTTTATATATAATTACTTATAAGCAGCTAATACAAAAGCATTTAAACAATCCCAAAAAGATTTTTTTTATTTCTTTCTAATATTATTTATGATACAATAAAAATAATTAACATATTCTTTGCAACAAATTACACTATTAATTTGAATATTTTGTATAAATTGATTATTCATAGAAAGGAAAAAAAGAAATGTTGGTAATTGATATTAATTTATTTCCAAGCTTCAAAGTTCGGAGAAAATAACTTATATCAGAGATAATAGCATACTGTATTGAAATTATAATCATCATCTTGTATAATCCTCTGTAATTTATCCATATTACTAATTATCGAAAAATTAAAAAAAAACTTTGTTACTATGTGATTAATCTTTTAAAAATAAATATTTATTTTATAAATTCAGTGGAATTAAAATAATTAATTTTAACACTTTGTTCCAATTTCATAACCAAAAATATAAAAAATAAATTTTCGAAAAGCTTTGGTTATTAAAAAGTATTTACCAATTCTTGTTTCTTCTGATGTAATTATAATTATATAATTAACAAATGTCATTCAATTATAAATTAAATATTTCAAAATAAATATAATTATATTTAAATATTCTGAGAGTTTCACACATTTCTTTGAATTCAAAGAATTAACACATTTCTTTGAATTATGATTGTTTTTAACGCAAGACTAAAATTTTATTTTAAACAAAATACTAAAATAACTATTATAAAATAGTTAAATTAAGCATTTGGCAACTTACTTACCATCTTCTTTTTATAAAAATAATAAACTACTTACTTTCTACTCGTTTAAAATATAAAATATTTATTTTCAAATGTATATATATATATATATATATATATATATATATATATATATATATATATATATATATATATATATATATATATATATATATATATATATATATATATATATATATATATATATATATATATATATATATATATATATATATATATATATACAAGAATTAAAATTTAATTTTTTTGTTCTATGCAATTCCCAATAAACAGAAATGAATATAGGAACGTAGTCAAGAAAGGAACATGATTTAATAATCAAAAAATTTTCAGTGTTTGATGTTCAGCACAAAATTATTTTATTTTTCAAAAATTTACTTTAAACCAAAGAACTATAAAATTATGATTAAACAAGAAAATATATTAGCATAAAAGCTAATATTTATAAATGTATTTTTTTTTCAGAAAAAACTATTAGAAAATAATTTAGAATTGGTTGCTATACGAGACAAATTTTACCTATATCAACATGTCCGTTACATATGTGTGATATATAATTAAAACAAATGTATTAGATACTACTAATATATAAGTTCTACGTAATTAGGAAAGTTTTAAAAATACACACTCATGATAATGGATCAGAAGAAAAGCTAAATATTCGTTAAATGTAAATTTTTATTCTATGAACAAAAGTGAAAAAAAATTTCTATGAATTTCATTTTACTTACATAAAGAGAGAATTTAAGTAAAACAATTGTTTCTCTAAACTTATGGTAATTATTTATTTCATGAAATCAACATAAATCAAGTGAAGAATTATTGAAATATTCTTTATAAGTTGATAAAAACTTCTTTAGAAAATTATTAAAAGCAAATATTTTTGTCAAAACTTAAATATGAAGTGGAATATTTTATTTTACATAATTCGTAAAAAAATGAACTTTGAAATCCTTCGGATAATTTCCAATGGAAAACGAAATATTAAAAACTATATGAATATAAATCAGAGTCGCATTGATTAAGATTTTAATATTTTTAAAAAAATGTATTAAATACAAATAGTAACTACTTATTCTTTTTTAGAATAAAATAATTATTTGCTGAAAAAGTCTCTTAAAATAATTTTATTTTATTTTTATCAATTATAACATTCTTATTTTAACTGCTACATATTAAGAAAAACTTTTAAAATAAGCCTAACTTATAATTTAATGAAAATACCTTGTTAATATAACTAAGAGCAGGCTTTGATCAAATTTATATATTTCAGTAATCAAATAATATAAAAAAGCACATAGCGATTTATGTGCGCATGCGTTAAGATCTTAAATATATTTGTATAATTAAAGCTTTATTACGCTTCAAACTAATAAAAGAGAAAAATCCATTTATAAATAATTCGTGTGTCTAAATGTCATTAATATTTAAAAATAAATAATTGATTTTATAAAAAGTATTTTAAAATATTTATTTTAAAACGTCTAAAAAATTTTAATTTTTTTTCCTTGATTACACAAAAATTTTATGAAGTTTCAGTAAAAGAACATAGATACAAAGTTCAGTAATGGTCTCTTTTAGGTCAGAAATATTCCTCAAATTATAATAGTTTGAATCTATAAAAAAACTTCTTTGGTTCCAATGAATTTTCTACTTATTTCTATGAAGAAAACTTCAGAAAGATTCTTCAAAACTACGAGAACACAAATACATTGTTACAATGAATCAGTGATTCGCTTTCATGTTAGATTAAAGCATAACAGTTTATTAACACATGTTTTAGCAAATAGTTTAAATACACATATAAAAATGAAATATGTAAATTCAATTGATAAATTACGATGTGTTTTTATTGCAAATTATTTTTCTACATAAGCAAATTTTTTTGCAAAGAATTTCCCTTATAAAATAGTTTAATAGGAAATTATATATCAATTGAAATATTAAAAAAATCACTCGCGTTAAGAATATCAATTTCAAAATATAATTAGAATGAACCGAATAACTATGTATAAGTTAATGCTTTATGTAAAACAAATTTATACTTAGTATTTAAAAAAACAGGCATAAATATTAGTATAACTAATAAAACAAAATATCTAACGCTTTTGACATACATTTCATTTTGCATATATTTTTTTAATGTATTTTGTTTTATATATATATATATATATATATATATATATATATATATATATATATATATATATATATATATATATGTAATACAGTATTTGGAAAACTAATTTACTTATTTCGTATTGCA
The DNA here is from genome assembly GCA_030067965.1 of Latrodectus elegans. NCBI lineage: Eukaryota > Metazoa > Arthropoda > Arachnida > Araneae > Theridiidae > Latrodectus > Latrodectus elegans. The sequence continues at coordinate 30,587,065 of CM057822.1, read as the reverse complement.
ATAACACAAAAATTATTAAAGAATTTTTTTATTTAATTCTACATACAGAAATTACATATTTAAAATTTTAATTTACGTAGTTCTCAATATGATATTGAGCAACTGACACCCACCATTGTAGATGTACTTGGTGAACCGAATACTGATGCTTCTTGATACTCCCTTCAGCACAGTTGCAGGTATCTTGATAATTTTTGTTTGAATATGTCTTATAAAATATTTCAAATTTGTGAGATGTCAGTATAGAATGTGATATTAAATACTCACATAAACAGAAATTTCTTAGCACCAAATAGAGAGAATTCATTGAAATGTGGCGCCCAAAGAAGTGATTTCACAGCACGTCAATCGAAGATTTAGCTTAAATTATACTTCTCCTCCTAAAGGCGTTTCATTAAGTAGGGGAAAAAAGAAAGTCTCCCAGCATTTTCACATAATGGTTTAATGCGAATGTGACAGTCTATTTTCTCGAAAAACCTTGGGCCCACAATTCCATTGAAGACATTGAGCACAAAATGATGACACGTGAGGAATGCAAAGGCCTCTGACCGAGATTTTTGATGTTATTAACAAACCATTAATGCATGCTTTTCTTATGTTATAAAATGTATATGAGCTTTCTTACTGAGAAAGTTTTGTATGGCTTAAGGGGCATAATCAAGAAGTGCTTCACATGCATGTCTTCCAGCATTTAACTGAAATTTGAAAATTGACATTATCCTGCACTATGGCCACAAAGAAAGTTCACCTCATGGAATGGTACGAGATTAAAAGGACAGGCACATGTCTACACACCAAACTCCTCGTTGATCACAAAAATGAATCTCTTAATGCTCTATGTTCTCTGGTTATCCTATGGATTATATATTTTCACCTCGTCTTTTCTGAACGGAACCAATTTCTCTTGAACATTGTCACTCATAAAAGAATAGACTGTCTCTTCTAGACTGGTGAAAAAGATGCAATATTAAAGCAATTTTGGAAAGTGAGTCAGGTTGAAATAACTTAACTACTGTTTGGAAACTGGGAATGTAAGACAAATGGCATGCTTTGTAGCATGTCATTACTCCAACGCATGGTGGTGACTGAATCACTATCACACAACTTTATGATCTCATCTCTCGGATGAGACCACACCCGTATTCACTATTCTTATTAATTTTTGTTTTAATGCAACCAGAAAAAAGGAAGTTAGCTTGTCGCTTTATGTGTATTTCGTTACGCTTTAAATTGCTAGATTAAAAAATTGATTAATTCCAATTCAGAAGTAAAAAATAATTTCAGTAACATTCATTTCATACGTAAGGAAAGAAATTTTTCACTTAATAATTATGATTTAAGAAGACTGATTATCTTAGAATAAGGGGGGGGGTATCAAAATATGCTATTATTTTAATAAAATCCTATTAATAAATAATAACACACATTAAAAGTAATATATCTAAGCATTTGTTGAGAAATTAGATTATTTTATGTGTTTCATTTAATGAGTATATCCATAGTGAATAAATAATCATAAATTATGTGAAGATTATTTTATCAATTCCTAATTTGTAAGATTGATAATTAAACAGAATTTGATGTTATTTAACCAACAAAATCTTTTATTTTTATTATTTATTATTTAACATTTGTGTGCATTTATAAGCGAAAACAAACGTATGTAATTTAACAATATATACTGATGTCTCAATTTATAATTTTAGTTGCAGCCCATAGAGCGTAGGAAAGATTCAACAAAACATCTTAAAATTATACATTTACAAAAATGAAATACTCTCTTATTTAATATTGATAATGATTACCAAGAAATTTTAGTATTTATTATTCAAATGATAGAATAAATACGCTCGAATATTTCCGACAACAGAATTATTATTGAAATTACAATTTTGTAAATCAATCATTTTAAAGTATCAATTATATGCGTTTTAAATACAAAACAACATTTCTGATTAAGTTTTGGATATTTTTGAATTTTTCATAAATTATTTTATAGGTTAGTGAGGAAGAGATTGCAGCAGCAGGTTTTCTGCTTTCATATATATATATATATATATATATATATATATATATATATATATATATATATATATATATATATATATATATATATATATATATATATATATATATATATATATATATATATATATATATATATATATTATTTCTAAATTACGAGATAAATATACTTTACGCAGTATGCAAACAATAAGTATTCCTAATAATGTTTATTTTTTTAAATTTATTTCTAATGGATTATTTTTATTTTATTATGAACTATAATATGTATTTTTAATTACTCTTTGTTGAAAACCATTAATGAAGATAGGTAGACCTCGATTTTACATTAATTGTGTGAATTATTTCTTCCTTTTTATATGACTTGTATTGGAATAAAAATGCTTTTTTTTTTTCGAAAAAGCAAACATTTTAAGTAAACTTTCTAATTTCTATAAACTTCCAACCTCAAGCATTAAATTAAACCACATATTTCATTTATTTAAGAATATAATATATTCAACTTTATAATATAATATATTCAACGTTAACTTTTAATTTTAATTTCTGAAGAAAATCCTTTGAAGTACATATACTCAATTTCTTATTTTTTCCTATTTAAGTTTTATTTAATTTATAATGAATAAAATTAATTGATAGGTATTTTTTTTAGAAATACATCTGTATTTAAATAAATGCTTATTCAGATATTTCGATTTTAATTTTTTTTATCTTGTTTCAAAACCATTGATTTTAGATACTTTTTTCTGTTTAAATTATGATTTATTTATGATACAGAATCGCACGTTATTTTCATGTCAAAGCATATGTTTTTTTCTAGTGTCAATTACTCATATGATAAACTTAAATATAAAGATACATATTTAGGGAAGTTTTTCAATCATATTTTAATAAATAATTGCAAAATCTTGTTTACTGTTTCAAGAATTACTAATTAAAAACTATTGAAACGTTCAGTTCTTAAACATAGAAATTTTATTTGTAATTGGATTTATATGAATTGTTTTAGTGAGATTAATTATAAGATATAATGTTTTTTAATAGTAATTTTAATTTAAAAATACTGATTTCATTTAGTGCATAATTTAGTGTGATTATTGGCATAAAAACTAGGTAGAATCTGAAAACAGTATATATTAAGTATTAGTATTAAAATTAAAGTAAAAAAACGATGAAACAATTAAAATACATTGAGATTGAAAAGCAATATAATATTGTATATTTCTTTGAACAGTAAACTATACGTCAAAGAAGAATATATTCTATAAAGCATGCTAATAAAGAATTGAAATGAAGCCATCATATTCATTGTTAACCATTTCGAATTTTTTTATTAAAGATTTGATACGATTGAATTATATTCATTCCCAGTTAAAGATGGACAATTTTCATCAAAATGAATTAAATAGAATTTGCTATATAATATTATTTCATAGATAATTTAAAAAAAAAAAAAAAAAAAAAAAAAAAAAAAAAAAAAAACGTTGAAAAGACGTAAAGTATAAAGTTTGCTGTGAAAATGATCAAAATTAAATATGAATTTTTCAGCTCATTACATTAAAGCTGTTGTTTGTTACATTCCGCATTTTATAATATTTTTGATGAACATAATATACACATTTGATCTATAATCTTTTTAATAAAAAAATAAATATAAATATGCGTAAAAATATGCTAAGTCATTCGGTAATTGCTTAAATGATTGACAGTATATTAAATAAATTTTGTAAATTAACGTATTTTGAAGAAATTTACAATAATTTTTATTTTACGTTTGAAACAAAATTCAAAAGCTAAGAACAATTACAACTATTTAGATGATTAGAGTAACTTTTTCTTAATAATTTTTTATATGTATTTTCAAAATACTAGTAAGTATTCGTAAATTGACTCTAATGTATTTAACGAATGTTTTTACTTACTTCACATAATATTTATTATTTAAATCTTATTTTGTTATAATATGGTTTAAGAAGTTTTATTTGATAAAATTTAAGAACATTTAATTTTTTAATGAATATGAAATAAAAAATTAAAATTTCTCTTAGATTAATTTTCTGGTTTTAAAGTTAAAAATTAAGCAAATTCTGTTGCATATTTAGAAATTCATGTTTGGGGCTTCTAAAGTTTTTGAAAAAAAAATTTCAGTTTCGGGGAAAACATGGTTTAGAAGATATAATTTTCCTTTACTTTTTTAAATTGAGTAATTTATTTTAATACAACGTCTTTTCTAATGATTTTTAAAAATTCAAACGTCATAATTAAATAATTTCTGTAGTTATTTACTTCAAAAATTTTTTTTCCAAGATTTGTTACAGTCTTATAGAATACCACCACATTATTGTCATGAGGAACTTCATTATAATATCTTCTTTAAGCAAATTTAAGTGAATTGATGTAAGCGAATTGTTTTGTTTTTAAAAATAAAACTTATTTTAGAATAAAAAATATTTTTATCATATTTTGCTACTTTTGGTTAGCATAATATATTAAATTCATGTAACTGCAATTGAAAGAAGAAGAATACAACAACTAAAATTATAGATCAAAATATTTCCTTTTAAGATAAGATTAAGCAAGGATGTGGAATAAAACATCTGTTTCTTGAAATAAATCATGAAATTTGATTATTGTTTACTTTTAATCTATCTATATATATATATATATACATACATACATACACACACACACACACACACACACATATATATATATATATATATATATATATATATATATATATATATATATATATATATATATATAAATATAACAAAAAAAATTTTTAAAAAATGCTATGTTTATACTTTAGAACATTACATATATTGACACCGAATTCTTTATTCAAATTTAGAGCGAAAGACAAGACAATAATTTACACATTTTCTGTGGAATTGAAGTTATATAACTACAAGATTTAGTTATGTAATAAGCGAATTTATAGAAATTTAGAATTTTCCTCAGAAATGTTTAAGTATATTACGTTAAATTCAATGTTTTAAACACTAAAAATATTAACGTTTTTGTAATAAAACTATTATTCAAAGTAACCCAATGTTAGTATTTATGATATAATGATATATCAATCAATCAACCAACAATGGCACTACAACCCTGTATGGGTCCTGGCCTTCTCAATGAGCTATAAGCCATCTTGGCCTGTACTCAGCAGCATTTTTCCAATTGAATGTTCCAATAGTATTTAAGTCCCTAATAAGACAATCAATCCATCTGATTTTGAGCCTACCTCTGGAATGTTTTTCCATTGGCCTTGCAAGAAAGATATTTTTAGGGGTACGTTCAGTTGGCATACGATTAACATGAACAGCCCATCTCATCCTTTGTATTTTAATGTATTTGACAACATCAATGTCCTTAAAACTTTTGTATACCCCATCTGTCTCCATTCCACCATAGATGTTTCTCAAAGTTTTGATATAATGATATATACTACAATTATATTTTGTTTTGGGTTTATGTGTCTAAATTTTAAGTGAAAACACACTGTAAACTTCTTCCCTCTAGCAACTTATGATGTGAAAATTTTGGATTTTGAGATTAATTTTTTTGAAATATGCTAAAATATAAACTATTATTTATTTTTCAATTTGTAAACGAATAATATGCAATAACATTAATAAGCAAAAAGAATAATTTTAATGAACTTCCATATTATTTAATTAATAAGTAAGATTTTGCATTATATTTTCTTCACACATTTAAAGGATAGATTATAATTCTTTATATTTTATTTTTATGGAACTTTACATAATATTATACATTGTATAATATTTTACATTTCTTTCCAAGTAGATATTTATTGACAATACATCCTTATTATTCATAATTTTTTTTTAAATTTTTCAAACAACAAAACAATCGTATTTCTAATTGTAAGGTACTCATACTACTCAAAATGTTTTAAGAGAAGCCTTCTATTTTCTCATGTTAGAGTGTTCTCGTAATTAACATTAAAGCATTTCTCCTAAAAATTAATACACTACTGATTTTTATGCATAAATTTTGAATAATTTTTAACAGTTATATTATAATAAGAATTCAATTAATAATGCATATTTTAATTTGCTTAAATAATCAGGTTGCAGATAAGTATTTTTTATACAGCTTTCAGATTAAGAAACAGTACCTGCTCAAACGTTTGTTGTAATTTCTGCAGCATAATTCATCGTACCTAACCCTAATAACTCTCCCGATTATGTGATGATTGACTTCATAGTAAGAACGACGCTCTCACCTAAAAAAACCATTGCAGCGTTCATAAAAACATGCACAGATTCTTCATTGCTCACTTTCATAAGACAAAACTAAAATTTCAAATAAAAATCTAAAGTAAAAACATTTACAAAATTGCGCACTATGAAAAAAAAATTAATGAATTTCAAAATGAAGTAGTTATACATTAACGTTTCGTTTTTAAAATAACCTTCATTGAATAGACTGCCAGAAAAATCATAATTTCATAGAATAATGATGTTTAAAGATTATTTGCAGCATTTATAGACTATTATTGAGATTTATCTATAGTAAGAATAGTAACAGTTATCAAAAACTGTTAATTAAAATTTTTCCAAGAACTTGAATAATAACAATTTAAAATTTAAGAAAATGTACAATAACAAAATAATTATTCATTCTTTTACTCATTTATTCTTTAAAACGTAGCACAATAGTATAATTTTATATAAATACAATTATACTATGGTGCTTAAATACTTGTATATATTAGGTTAAAAATTTTATTCAGAAATCAAAATTAAAAGTGAACGTTGAATATATTATAAAGTTGAATATATTATAATCTTAAATAAATGAAATATGTGGTTAAATTTAATGCTTGAGGTTGGAAGTTTATAAGAATTAGAAAGATTATTTAAAATGTTTGCTTTTTCGAAAAAAAAAAGCATTTTTATTCCAATACAAGTCATATAGAAAGGAAGAAAAAATTCACACAATTTATGTAAAATTCACAGCAAACTTTATACTTTACGTCTTTTCAACTTTTTTTTTTTTTTTTTTTTTTTTTCTTTTCTTTTAATTATCTATGAAATAATATTATATAGCAAATTCTATTTAATTCATTTTGATGAAAATTGTCCATCTTTAACTAGGAATGAATATAATTCAATCGTATCAAATCTTTAATAAAAAAATTCGAAATGGTTAACAATGAATATGATGGCTTCATTTCAATTCTTTATTAGCATGCTTTATAGAATATATTCTTCTTTGACGTATAGTTTACTGTTCAAAGAAATATACAATATTAAATTGCTTTTCAATCTCAATGTATTTTAATTGTTTCATCGTTTTTTTACTTTAATTTTAATACTAATACTTAATATATACTGTTTTCAGATTCTACCTAGTTTTTATGCCAATAATCACACTAAATTATGCACTAAATGAAATCAGTATTTTTAAATTAAAATTACTATTAAAAAACATTATATCTTATAATTAATCTCACTAAAACAATTCATATAAATCCAATTACAAATAAAATTTCTATGTTTAAGAACTGAACGTTTCAATAGTTTTTAAGACAATTTATGAAACAGTAATTTATTTATTAGTAATTCTTGAAACGGTAAACAAGATTTTGCAATTATTTATTAAAATATGATTGAAAAACTTCCCTAAATATGTATCTTTATATTTAAGTTTATCATTTGAGTAATTGACACTAGAAAAAAACATATGCTTTGACATGAAAATAACGTGCGATTCTGCATCATAAATAAATCATAATTTAAACAGAAAAAAGTATCTAATATCAATGGTTTTGAAACAAGATAAAAAAAATTAAAATCGAAATATCTGAATAAGCATTTATTTAAATACAGATATATTTCTAAAAAAATACCTATTAATTAATTTTATTCATTATAAATTAAATAAAACTTAAATAGGAAAAAATAAGAAATTGAGTATATGTACTTTAAAGGATTTTCTTCTTTAGCATCTTATTTTTAATGAATAAAGAAAAGGCGCAGAAAATATAATGAAATGTTGAGATTTCAACCCAAAAGATTCCTAGCGAGATACATTTTACTAAAGTTATCAAGAAATATTTAATTACATTCTAATTTTTTCTAATTAGAATTACTGTATAAAAGTTTCTCCAATATAATTTTTTCAATTTTTTGTTTCATATAAAGAAATAAAATAAAAATTAAAAAATTAGAATACTAAAATGTATAAAATGATTTTATTAATAGGCTAAAAGGATTTTATTTATTTGTTAATAACCAACTCTTAACTGAGCAATATACCAATATGCAGAAATATAACACTAAACATTCAAACACTTTTCAGAAACACTTACAGAATATTATTGAATATCTCTTGGAAAAGTCCATTGCTTTTCATAAAACAAAAATAGACTATAGGCATTAAGTTCATTTGGTACTAAACCTTGGCTTGCAGCCAAAAAGTACAAAGAAACACTGAAGAAATTGTAGAATTGCGATTCTTTTATTTCTGATTTCCTCAAATTTTAAGAGCTAAAAGAAAGACATTAAACTGACATGTGCTGAAAATAAATGAAGCTCAAACAGAAAAGTAGTTTCTGCAATTTTAAAAGAATAAATTCGTTTCGAATCTCTGAACACAGATTTTTTCCCCTCTTAAATGAAACCATTGATCATTGAGATCATTCGCTTTGTTGAAAAATACACTTTTAATTATTAGAAATGGATTTCTTATTAGATATTCGAGTTAATTAATTTTAGATAAGTATTTAAGTATATTCATAAAAATCATTATATGAATTAATATATATAATTTTCTTTCGTTCTGAATTTCAAATGAAAATAATGATCAATTGATCAATAATCAGTATATATATATATATATATATATATATATATATATATATATATATATATATATATATATATATATATATATATATATATATATATATATATATATATATATATATATATATATATATATATATATATATATATATATATATATATATATATATATATATATACATATAGATAGATAGATAGATACATAGGTAGACAGGCATTCAAGAATAAACATCGATATCGATTAAGAAGTTGAAACGTTTTAAGAATTTACGTAAAGACATTCATAATGCTCATGTTGGCAGTTAATAAGCACTAAAATAACACTTCTAATTGATGCGGAACACTCTAAATATCGATTTATGTCCACATATGAAATAGTTTTATTATTTATCAATTGTTGTCTCCTACAGTATTATATTTTGGAAAAGAATAAACTATCATTTGGAAAACTATGTGTATACCAAACTCAATATTGCCTTCTACCTTAAAATATCTGAATCTAAAATTTGATATAATTCTTGTTTCTTCAATTTAGTGTGACTATTTTCCAAAAAATTTAATAATTGTATACATAATTCTCATATTTATTAAAAGTTATTAATAATATCTCTTTAACTATCATATAATGAATTGAATAACGTACAAGAAATTTCATTAACATCACAGTTAAATTAGATATAAAAAGCCAGTATCGATATTAAAATTTAATCTGAATTGAGTTTATATTTATAAATAAATTTTCTTAACGCAAGGAAAGGAACGTTTGAAATTCAGTATATTTTAACGTTTTCTTTAAGAATAAAATATGTGATAAACTTAAAAAAAAATAAATATAAGATAGTGGTTGAATATTTGCTGTACGTGATGTGAAATATTTATTCAGAACAGTCGATTTTAAATTTAGTTATATATATAAATTTTAACCTTTAATATTTAAACCAAAACCTTAGTTAATCATCCTGTTTCAGTATTGGATACTATCATAGCCTTATCAAAGAACATTTAACTGGAGCAATTAAATATAAGAGTTAATTTTGTAGAGAAAAAATTGCAAGAAAATCGACATGATTTGAAACTCAAAAAAATTTGAGGACAAAAAAGTGTGTTTCAAGTGTAAGTAAAACATAAGTTTGCTTAAAGTAAGAAAAATTATTTATAATATAAAAATTGAAGCCCTTTTTACGGAAAAACAAGGGTTTCTTTTCCTTCATAATTTTTAGGTCAATGTTTTAAATATATCATTTTGTAATACGTACTGAAGAGCGTTTTTTGAACTCTCTTTATTATTTAAGTTTACTTTATGTCAAAAAAAGTCACATTTCAAATATTTCATCTGATGCATTAATTTTTATTAAATGCTGAGCAATAACTTAAAACCATCTCTTACAATATATACGAAGACATTTTTAGCTTATTTATTTTAAAAGTATTAAAAATTTAACAATAGTAGAAATTAAGTTATTGTGAATTATATTTTAATGTTTATATTATATGATAAATAAAACTATAAAAAATGGTATTAATTCATTTATCTCTTATATTTAAGGAGGATATTTCTTAATAAACAATTTTAGTAGATTTATTTTCTATTTTTGTTTCTTTTTCCAAATTAATAACTTGAACATTTGTTTCATTTTGTTCAAGTAAATCTAAAAAAAAAACTTTTGTTCAATTTAAATAAGTACTTATCTTACTTGTTTTCATATAAATGTGTTTAATACAGTTATATTTTGTCATATTGGTAATTTTTATTTATTTTTTTTATTTTAATGATTATCATCTTATGATTTTAAAAGTAATGATATGTAAATTGGGGATACAGTTAAATACAAATCAAATTAACTTCATGATCTTTCATTTCTCTTTTATTAATTTTACCAATTATTAACAAATACATGTACATTTTGTTTCTATTATTTGTGCTTATTTATCCCAATGGAGAGATATGAAATTCATTTAAATTGTTTTATGTTTTTGCAAGATTAATAATACAACTAGTTTAATATTGAAATTTACATAAACTAAAAATTATAACAAAATGCTGGAGGAACATTTCTTGATTAATGAAGAAACAATTAATAAAATCAGTAAATTTTGTTCAAAAAGAGCAAAATTGTTATTTCTCTTATTTTTCTGTTCTATTCTAAACTTCAGTTCCTTGCTTTTCTTATCTGGGTAAGACAATTATTTAAATTTCCCAACTAAATACGTGAAAGATTAACATTTTTTTTTTAATTTTTCTAAATCTATAACTTTTACATCAAAAGTTGTATTGTTGAGAACTTTATTACAGATTCTTATTTGTGTTTGAAAACTACTTGTTTTGAGTCAATTATAATATTGAAGCATGGTATAGTTTCAATTTATGACATTAAGCAATTTCTTTTCAATATACAAATGCAAAATGTACGTAATTTTTTCTTAAAAAGATAAAATTCAAACGCTATTGCCTAGGAAAATTCATTTAAATTGTTCAAATTAAAATCATATATCAAATAATCATTAAAAAGTTTTTTTTAATATCGCAAATACACAAATAGGAATCCAATAATTGCTTACATAATCTAACTGGGGTAATTTATTTTAGTTAACGCATAAACTCATTCATTTCTAGATTCAGCTTTTATAAAATTGTTTTTGCTAAAAATTGTATTCAGTAAATTTAATACGAATGCACTCAATATTCTAAAAAAGATATATAATATTTTAAGAATGGGTGTTGTAAAAATATTTATATTTTTGATAATCATTTACTTAAGGATATTTTGCAAAGTGTAAGTATTCTGCGTTAGAATAATTAGGACTTTCATTTATATATCTTAAAATATTTCTTTTAATACTGTTCCTTGCAAATTTTTAAATATAAGTTATTTTTTAAATAAAGTAATATTCTTTAAATTATGAGGCAATTTGTTTCGTTTCTTCATGTGCAAAATTCAATAATTATAAACTAATGTGTTTTATCATATTCAGTATTGTATAATTGTGTCTCACAAAAATTTACTACTATACAACAAATAAAAACATATTGTAGTTACGAAACAATAAATGAAAATTTAAAAATATTTTTCATTAAAACTTTTTATAATGTAAATTAAGAAGGGTGTGGATTAAGATTTTATAAGAACGTTTTAGCGCCTCATTACAAGATGTTAATAGCTCTCAAAAAGTTTTCCAAACGTACTTTATAAAATTCTTAAAATAAAAATTTTAATTAAGAATAAGGGTTCCTTAGTACAAAGCATGCTTACTTTTATAAAATTCTGCGTATGATGTAATATTTTTGAAAGACTTTTATAATTGTTTTAAACATTCATTAAAATTCAATTTGCATCATAGAACAAAAATATGCTACATATTTGTTCATAAAAAAATTAAAAACATTTTATAATTCAATATTTTTTATTTAATCAATATATAAAAAGGACAAATTAATGTCTCTTTTAAAAAATATTTAATATTTATATTTTATTATGGTTTAATATATTTTAGCGTAGTAAAGTTAATAAAAAAGTTATTTGCCAGTTTTAATTTTTTTAATTTGATTTAGTTATAACAAACAATTTTATGAACTATCAGACAATATATGTAAATTTTTCAATGATATAGAACAGAATATTTTGTATTCTGAAACCGTATATTTTACTATTCATTTTTCTGAATCCGAACATAAAAAAATTAGTACTTTCCATTTTTTGAAAAGCAAAATTAACTTTGGTTTTCATTATTTAAATGATATTGATTTGAATAATATATTCATAAATGATTTTCCACTGAGTTATCAATTACCTGAAAATAATGTCTTACGATTGTTTGAGTTATATAATAATAAAAAATATTCATAATAAATGGTTTATTCTTTCCATTACATTCAAAGGGTCTGCTTATTCTACCAGTAGAATGGAGACATGGAAAACCAAGTGGGACTATAAGGCTTTCAGCTGTATTTGTACTCTGTTCTCCGCATTGAATAGGAGTTTCAGAAACTAAAATACTCCTACACAAGCTAATCTTTTGTACGAAAAGCCCACAGATTCCAATAGAGATAATAGTGAAAGTAGTTTCTATTCATTCTAAGTCTGAAGCGAAACAGGGAAAGCTCATGTTTCATTAACATCAACAATGTATGAATGAAAATAAATTGCAGATTTCATGTCTAGAAAACATGTTCAATATGGAACATTTATGATATATTTCATAATCAAATTTTAAATTACAATATTTATTAAGATATAATAACAATAAATTACATTTTATTTTAAGGTGAATAACATAATACAAGAATTTTACAAATAACAAATCTAAAATACTTGTTTTGACAGTATAATTATTTTAAGAAACTGATATGTTACAAGTTAGTTTGAAAATCATCACAGTTAATGTAGCTGAAAATATCAAACATTTTTTTCACATGATACTCTTTCCAAAAGATATTATAAACTACTATTGTAGTATAAATGACATAAAATGTATGGTATGAGTTATTTTTATAATTACATATATCTATTATGCGTTAGATAACAATTAGAGTTTTTGGCTGTAGTTCAAATTACAAAGAATAGAAATGAAAAGATATAATTTAATAAATATAGTTTTGCCAAATAATAAATCACACGTAATAAATTTCAAAAATTAAATAGCAATTAATGTTTTTTTTAGAATTCATTCCAAAAGTGTAGAAAAGAAAAATAATACTAATAGTGCAGATAAATGAATGCAAGAATTATAAATAAAAATTTTATTTTCTACTCGAAGGACATTTTATGGCAAGATAAACGGGGGATACTTTAATAACAGAAGAAAAATTGAAATATTTACATGTATGCATTTTTGCTTGATAAATATGAAATCGCGTATATTTTAATTGGGTAATTAGAAAGTAGTCTTTATAATGTAAACTAAAAACAAAGGAATATAATTAAAGAGAAATTAAAACTGGTAACTAATAAATTGTTGATGCAAAATCTAATTCTCAAACAATTGCTATGCATAATAAATTGCTATGCATATAAGAAAAATTTCTCAACATTTGGAAAACAGTTAAATTAGTTTATTGGAATCTTAGAATTCAGTTGAATTTTTTTGTTAAAAATATTATAAAGATAAGTATGACAACATTACAATGGTCCATTAGTAATCTTCTAATAAAATAAAAAAATGTGTCTAAATACAAAGTTAAAATATAGTTGATGTTTATTTTTTAAGATATACCAAGTGCTAACATTTGTGAGAGATTCACAATCCTTCTTAAATTAACTATACGAGATATTATTCACCTTAGATAAATTAAAAATGACTTCAAATTAACTGAAAATACAAGGACAAAACATTTTATAGCCTATAATATCAAGCTGTTGTACTAATCGTTATTTTATTCTGTAAAAAATCAAGATAGTTTTGCATTTATTTTGATTTATCTTTATAGTTTGAAAATTTTGTTTATTATTTGGTTTTTAATATGCTAATTTTTATTTAAATAAAAGCTCAATCAATTATTTTTGAGAATTTTTATTGTTAATGCGATGATAATAATTTTATTTCTTAAGTCATAAAGTAATTTCAAGTTTTCGTTCTGATTTGAGGATATGTAAGTAAAATTTTGCACATTTTTCTTTCTAACATGTATACCACATTTTATTGCAAATTTCCTGAGACTTGCAAATATTCATATCCTGCAATTATATTGAAATGAATTTAATATAAAGGAACTTATTGTATCTTATTAATTTAAATAATATGTTTCGTTATTTTATATGGTGAGTGATAAATATTTACAATTTATTCTAAGCAAATTTGAATGAAATGGCTCGCGCTGTTGCCTTCATTTTAATAATTACTAGACCATAGATGTTTTTGGGGCTTACTGTTCAGATTTTGTAATCTATAATTAAATCAATCTGTTCTTGATAGTTTATTTACATCTGTTAATTAATCCATTTTATGAAAATAGTCTCTTTAGATAGAAAACAGTAACACGCGCATTATTTCCCTACTTATAATCATTTAAAAAGGTTATGATTTTAAAATATTTTTATATAGCAAACTAATCGCATTTTATAAACTTTATTTTAACCAAGACACAATTAGTACAAGAATGTGAAAGCGTTATCAAAGTCTCCAACTTTTCCTCTTCAGTTTCTAATGCACAATTTATAAGAATTAAAAAACACAAATAATTATTTTTCAAGAGATTGCCTTTAAATTTTAATTTTCAAAATATTTTAAAATTCATTTCTGAAATTTAATTAAATAATATTCAAAGCACTAACTTTTAAGGACAAATAATTAAGAAATAAAAATTTATTTGCAACTATCATCACAAAATGCATACTTTAACAAAATTTAAACACACATCAAATAATACATTTAGTAATTTATATTTATCATTAATTAAAAATAGTCAGAATTCTTGGAACAAATAACTAGTGATGCACATTCAGTTAAAGTGGAACTGTATGTGTACGTCAAATTGTACAAATTTAACGCAGTCACACCCAATGTTATTAAATGATTCATGAAGTAAGCTATGAAATATCATATCATCATTACTGAACATGTATGTTATTAGTACTGAAAATATAAATGAATGAAGTCAAGATTTATCATTGAGTAAGTAAATTTTATAAATGTCCAATTCCATAACTTGAATTAGTAATATGTTAGAAACGATTTCACATAATGCACACTAAACATTTTAAAATTAAATTTTGCATTTGATAACATATGAAAAATTCAATAAATATTTAATTAAAAGATTTTATAGATATAATTAAATTCATTATACATGTACTCTAAGAAAATGTTTTATCATTAAGTATATACATACATATATATATATGTATATATATATATATATATATATATATATATATATATATATATATATATATATATATATATATATATATATATATATATATATATATATATATATATATATATATATATATATATATATATATATGAGTATTTTCCCATGCAAAAAATCGTCTTAATTTTAAGACTGAAAATTTCATATTATTACTCCTATGTGTATATTCAAATATATTGTCTACACCAACTGAGAAAATGCTTTAGAGAGGGACTTTGATGTTTAAAAGAATATTACAAGTTTGAGATATACCTTTTGGGTTGTGCAATGGTAAAGATGCCTTCCAAAGACTGATGAATAGAGTACATACTTAAAGTCAGGATTTCTCTTGAATTTAATTAGAGGTTAATGCACGCGTGGGGTATATTCTTAGGTATGGCGTAAAAATTTATCACATTTTTAGGTGTTGTTTCCAATACATGATAATTTAAATTTTCTTATGAATCTATGAAACGTAATTTTGTCAAATTTCACATTACATATTTTGGACACAACATTGAATTAGGCAAAAATCTGATTAATGAAAATGAATTTGAAACTTTTATTAAATTCGCTAGACTTCATATTAAGAAGTAGTTGAAAACCATGTTAAGACTTTATAAATACTATGATAATTATGTAGGTATTTATATATTAATAGGAAGTTTGAAAAAGGAAAATATTTTGACGAAAGTCTAAATAAATTATCTAAGCTGAATTGGACAACTTAATAAAACGTTCATTAAATTAAAAATATATCTTTTTGATGTAAAAAAAATTTAACAATATCGGTTGCTGGATTGTCATCAACTATATATTATAAAGCATCTATAAGGGTCATTGATAAATGCCGGACTTAAATAAGGGTAATGGAATGCTTCCAGTAAGCTGTTGTAGTCAAAAAATTAATAAGGTCCAAAAGAACAACTGAAAGAAAAACATAATCAATCATTGTCATCGGAACTTCAACGGTGGAAGATTCAAAACTATAGATACAATTTCAAACAATATAAATCTATTTCTCCCTGATTGGATTCAAAATTAACTGATGACAATGTAAAATTTAAATTGGTTAAAATAAAGTGAGTTAAAAATATTTTGAATATTTACTTTTTATTCTTTTTAAGCTGATATTTATTTTATTATTTGCGATGATATTTAAAAGTTGTAACGTTTAAATTTTATATACTATTCAAATATTATAAACTTGTTTTTAATTTTCTTAATTTAGTTTATGTTTCAAGCAGTACAAGTATATCTTTCTTAATTGCATTAAAATGAAAAGGAGATTGTCTGAATGATACAAAGGAAAATGAATTATAACATCACAAAAATAATTTCAAATGAGAAAAAAATTAATTATAAAGTAAAATCTTTTTGTATTTTGTCTGTGCTTACAATTAAAGGCCAACTCTGTGATAAGTAACTTTATCACCATTTAATTACATAACACGTAGGAAATTCTTCTACTTTAATAATTAGTAAATATTTAAATTAATATTAGTATATATTCAATTGAATTTGTAGTTCTATAGCCCAGTCACACAAGAAATCTCACCCTACCTATTTACGATACCTCTTCATCAGAAGAAGGAATGAATGTAATGAGAACAAGCTGGGAGATCAAAAATTAATAGGTAGTTTTGACAGGTGAAAAAAATTTATCCGTTAATGAAATTTAAAATAACAATAATCAAAATATTTTTCATAATTGTCTGCTTAAATCCAGTAGTTCAATTAACTTTTTTTTAAAAAAAAGTTTTATCGAAAATCTATGTTTCATTGATAATGTAACAATCCAACAACTTAACAATTTGAAAAAATATTAATCCGACGACACATCTGTTGAATAAAGTAGGTAAGGTAAATGTTCTACTCCAAGCTTCTTTATTTTTTCCTATATTTTTTTAACGCTTGCAATGTTATATTACTGTGTTGAAGGGTATTCTTTTCGCTTTATTTAACGAAACTAATCCTTTTGGTTTCTTCATTCACTCGAGTTGCTCGAAAGATATTATGGTTGTTGTGTTATGACCAGGCTAACAAAAGTAATTGTGAATGTTTTTAGATAATGCAGAGCATACATAAATTAGGATATTATTTATTATTACTGATATTAAGTAATGTTCTTTTTTTTCTATATATTGCTTCCATTCAACACCATTTTATCATCTCCATTTGAAATCCCTCATAAAAAGGATCGGTTTTATACTTTAACAAAAGAGACTCTTAGATTATATGCAATTGATTGAACACTATCTCTGACAATTTCATAAGCAAAAAACTCCACTACCTGTGCAATTTTTTATGCCATGAAGTTGATTAAGAATTGTAAACCCAAGATCTCCATCTCAATTTTTTGTCTAGTGTCTGTATTAACAAATTCAGGATATCATACTCTAATTGTTGGAATGGTTCTTTTCCTGCGGCCTATAACTGGAACTTTTTCTTGCTCTTAATGATTCTTAAAAACTACAGAAAATCATTGCAAATATCGTTAATTTTTTCATATCATGGTTGGTCTTTCCTTCTTGATCTAATGAAAATACCATATAATGACGTAAATATAATATTATTATTACCCTTGATATATTTCCTCCTAGATTGAGCAAAGACATTTTAACCGAAAAATGCGATACACAAACAACTAAGCTCGTATACAATAATAAAACTGTATTTAAAGAGCTATGTGTCGATACAATCTGACAGCGAATGAAGTATTATGATTTGCCAATATTCCTCACAAGATTAAGAGTGTAGCAGAATTTTTTTATTCATTTTATAATAATAAATAATGATGCACTGTTGAAAAAATACTACTTCTTTATAATAGCAATACTTAAATTAGTGAGTATAATTATAAAACTTAACACAGAAACAGTCTAAAATATCAAATAAGTTAAACATAAATTATCTGGAGTTTAAAACATTATTTCCAAAATGATTGTTTTTTACAATAAATATATTTGAAAATTATATATTTATAATTAACGCAATTTTTTCACAGTATATTTAAACAAATTTTATTTAAATTTATTAATTTTAAAATTAAAAATCTTTTCTACAGTTCATGAGACTGATCTGCAAATAAATGGATTTTGTTAAATTACACCTTATGAAAAATCTACGAAATGAAAAATTAACATTCTTAATTTTGGAGCTTAATTTTTCTTGGAGAAAAGAATAACGAGATTGAAAAAGAAACGGATATTTATTATGATCTTTCTTGACAACATTATGTAAAATGTAGCTTGCTCTTGTCAAAGATTTTGACACTAAATCTTGGTAATATTTAAAGAAGGTAAATAATGCTTAGAAAAATGATATGTGTTCAATTTAGCAGCCTAAAATAAATTGATTTAAGAATATTCAAAGTTAACAAATATTTTTTTATTCTTTTAAGCTTGTTGTCAATTTATTTTAATAACGCAATTGATATAAATTGGAGAAAATAAAAAATTCTTAATAAATCACACAATGTACCTAAAATGTATAGTTATAATAGTAGTTATATAAAATAAACTTTAAAGATTAAATAATGATCCTATAAACAAGCCAATATAAGTACACAAATCTAAAAATGTACTACATTGAATATAATTTATGATAATGAGTTTTATAAATGTTTTAATGCTAAATAAGTTATTAAAGATTTAAGTTTATTAAAAAAAACTTGAAAGAAATAAATGCCAATCCAATTTTTTACAATACTGTAATATTTTTGCGTATTTATATAAAAAGAGCACATTTTATAAGTGGGCGTATATAAATTTAATGACAAAATTGTTATATAAATAATTTCAAAATGACCATGCTTAAGGTCATTAAGGAAAACAGTCGGAAAACATGCTTCAAAAGTTCAAATACATATCTTTTTAATTAAATGATGTTTCTTTTATGTAATTTAAAATTAAACGAATTGTTAGTAATTACTTAAAATTCAAAAATTTTGATTTCAATTATAAGTGAAAATTTCATTATAACTAAAAATAACTTAAGATATAAAATTTGCTCAATAATATGATAAGATATTTTAATTATATTTTATAATGATATATACATAATTTTTATAATAATATGAAATATTTTAGCAATTTTTTTTTCTTGCATAAAGATTTTTAACATATTTTAGAAAAGCATTTCACGTGATATTTTTTTGTAAGATCATAATGGAACTTGAATAATAAATTTAAATACCAATATATATATATATATATATATATATATATATATATATATATATATATATATATATATATATATATATATATATATATATATATATATATATATATATATATATATATATATATAATTCTTTAATTCATGACTATTGTGATAGTGAAATATTTAAGTTTTTTATGCATTTGTATTCCCCATTATTTAAAAAAATAACTCTATTTCAATAACGAAGTATTTCTTCATAGTGTTATTAACAAATACAAAATTTCATCAGCACATCCGAAGATTACCTTAAACTAACCAGTGTATTTCGATACATGTTAATCTCATTGGTCTATTCAAAATCAAATAAAATTGAAATTACCAGTTGCATAAAAAATACATTTCCCTATCCTTAAACATAAAAATACTTTTTTAAAAAAAATTTTATAAATTTTAAAGATTTGAATTTAAATATTTTTTAGAATATTTTATAAATTTTAAAGATTTCTTTTTAGGTTTCAACAAATGTCTTCGGTAATATAATATTCAACGCAAGTTTTTCTAAAATAATAGTTTTCTAAATTCAGAATGCTTCTATACAAATAATAATATAAAGCTCTAATTGTAGTTTCTCATTGCCTTTTGATTCTTTTTAAATAGTTACTAAAAATTCAGCTTCAATTTAGTTTCATTTTAAAGGCATTGATAAGCAAAATTTAGAGATCCTTTTTAAAAGGAAACACAAGACTCCTGTTTTTAATGAGATAAAGCTAATTCATATTGCTTATCAATATTGTAAAGCAACTTTCAGTATGCTTTATGTTTTTAATGTGAATATAATGCAATATTAACTAATATTAATGTAGTACTTAACATTTAGAACATTTATTCAATTAGAAATGCATAGATATTTACAAATAATTAGAAAGAATTTTGACAAACTATATTATTTCAAAAAATCTAATATTAAATTTATTAAGTTTTCATAGTTATCTTAAATTTTAGTACATAGTATTCTTATTTTAATATTATAGAACAAATATATTTTTCTTTTTTAAGTAGAAAAATTTATTAAATGAAGATAATGAAAGAAAATATGCACATATCTTATAATTGCAAGTAAAATTAAATAGAACTCGTAAAAATGGCACGTAGGCTTAAAAATAAAAGAAAAATAAAAGGGAGAAAATTAATTTAACTTTTAAGAAAGCAATAAATGTATACATAGCTATAACATTGAAAATTATATCTCCCATATATATATTGTTACAAATTTATGAATAATTATTGTATATGCCTCAAAATATCTCAGACAGATCGGAAATTCATTTTGGGCAAAAATTGTGGTATTTAAAAGTGTTCTTCGTTAAAAGCGGGTTTTCTATTGATTTGGTGACTTGGCGATGTTCTGGCGGGAAAACTTGGGGACTTGGCGAAAAATAGATACTTCTGGAATCATCCATCACCTAAGCTCTAGGACCGATGTTTAGCGAGATAGCCTAGAAGCTTCCAAAAGCTTGGCGAAATGGGTAGATTTCCCCGCCAAGTTAGGTATAAATACCGCAGTCCGACATAGAAGAAGTTAGTTTTGTGAAGACAGTCAGTGAATGAAAACGATTAGTCGTGACTGCTAGTCTAGAGAAGCTGATCTCTGTCTGAGGTATTTGAGACCTTTGATTGGAAGCTGTTACTTATTGTATCTAACGGATTGTAGCTGTATAATTGTGATTATAACAGCTGAAATTTCTAGTGGAATTTTTATGAATAAAAGTTTTGTGTTCATTGAGTGACTGCCTTATTGAACTCTCAATCCACAGGAACCCCGAAGCTCGGTACAATATATTTATACACATAAGAAAACTACGTATATATTATAAATACGACTACACGAGAAAAAAAATATCAAAATATATTGAAATATAGCAAATCAATATACAATTAAATATCTCAGTTTTAAACCTATTAAAATATTTATTCTTTTCCTATTAAAATAAATACATTATTTGAAAAACTATTGAAAAACACAATTAAACATCTGTACATTTATTAATTATCAACTACTTTTGAAATATTTATTGTGTTGTATGTATAAAATATTTGCATTATTAACATTAAAAATTTAATTACCTTTTCATAAAACTTAAACTATTAAATTTTATTATTTTTACTATGAATTTAATTATTATTTTTTCATTCAAACTTTTTTGAAGCTAAAAAACTCTTTATATAAAAAATGTTACATTTAAAAATAATCTAAAGAGAGTAATTGTCAAACAAAGCTTTAATATGTGTTCTATTTTATTGTTATTAAGTTTATAGTTTCTGCTTCTTTAATGATTGTGTAATATTACCAAGGAGAAAACAAGGCTTTAAAAACCTCATAAATTAAAAAAAAATATTTTTATCAATATGATATCAATATATCAATATATAATAATATCAGTTATAATCAAATATGCATTTTCATAAAGAGCAAAATGCCTTTAAATATTTGCAATAGAAAAAACACTTATTCAACATTTTTCAATAATTTACTAGTTAAACACACTAACAGTTAAAATATTCAAAAGAATAAATTTTCTCGTTTAGTAATTTGACAGCCAAAAGGGAAGTTATTTGGAAAGAGGATCACTTAATTATAAATCATGAAAAAAAGCACTGGGAAAATTCGTGAAATGAGATAAACTTATTGATAAATATGCTGTCATAGAATTTTTTTTAATTCATCCATACGCAAAATTTGAGTAGTTTATAAACATAAGTATAAATATTGGTTGAATTATTGCAAACATAATCATGGTATGAAAGATTGCTGATAGTAGTTAAACCATTTATCATCAGAAAGAGGTTTTTTTGCATTGATTTTTACTACTAATAACGCCCTTCTTATTTAAATTTTTAAATGTCAGCTAATTTATGCATAGCGAATATTTATAACGTAACTGAACACTGTTTCGGAAAAAGATATTTCAAAATACAAACTTTGTATTCGTTTTTCATTAAAATATGAAATTTAATTACATATTAAGTAGACCATAAATTATTTGCATATATATATATATATATATATATATATATATATATATATATATATATATATATATATATATATATATATATATATATATATATATATATATATATATATATATATATATATATATATATATATATATATATATATATATATATATATATATATATATATATATATATATATATATATATATATATATATATATATATATATATATTCACAATTGAAGTACTCTATAGAAATAAAAACGTTGAAAATAGTGAATGAATGAAGTATAAATTAATTTGGAGTAAGATTATGAGCAGAAATAAGAAAATTATACTTTGATTAAATCTTAAGTTTTTATAAGAAAGAAAACGTATAAATAATGATCTATTATAGTCATATAAATTTGATCTTATTAAAATCTCTTTAAAGGGTAAAATATTTTAAATGCACTTCAGTAATTCTCAAACAGATGCTAGTTATAAGAACACATCAGAAACCCGTATTAAAAAAATATACATCATTTATTCGAAAAATATTCTAAGTGAATAAAAACAATTTTGTACTGTGCTTCTTTCTCTTATATTATTTATGCATTTAATTGCTTGCATATTCTTTTATATCTGAAAATAATTACTAGGCTTTCTAATGCTTATTGAATTAAAGAATTGTTTACATTATCAGCTAAATTTCGTTATCTAATTAATTATCATTCGTGATTTAGATATTGTTTTATGATATCTGATATCTGTTCATCATATGTGTTGAAATAAAGTTATCATTTATTATATTAATATATTAATTTTTATTATATATTAATATTTATTATATTAATAATTTCAAAACTCATATGACATAAATATTGGTCGAATAAAGTATTTAATTATATTATTTTTAAAGCAATGTTCATCTGTTTAGATATTGATAATGTATGAATGTAGCATCGATTGTATGTACCATGAAATATTCTGTACTTAAAAACTCCCTTACAAAACTTACCTACAGTCCAAATAAAATTCTTATTCCTCATTTGCTATTCAAATTTAGCAAAAGTCTTAGTTCTTTCTATGTAAATGATTAGTGAAAGATGAATGCAATTACATTATGCTACTCATAAAGTAAACATTTTATCAGTAAATTATAAATTCTTTATTGTCATCAAAACCGCTTAAATCTATATATAAGATCCTTAGTTGTTAAATATTATTTAACTTTATTATTTAATATTT
This sequence comes from Latrodectus elegans, assembly GCA_030067965.1. Classification (NCBI taxonomy): domain Eukaryota; kingdom Metazoa; phylum Arthropoda; class Arachnida; order Araneae; family Theridiidae; genus Latrodectus; species Latrodectus elegans. The sequence goes on along the minus strand of CM057822.1, from coordinate 30,562,933 downwards.
GCTTAAAGTATATAATAATATGTCATTAAACATATGTGAGAGTAAACTATGATTTTCTCCTTTTCAAATTTTTAATTATATAAATGAACCTAATTTTTAATATTATGCAAAATTTTACATAACTTTTTAAAAGAATTTGATTTCATTACATACTCGTTATTCTATTTTTTCTCCACAATTTATCTGAGAAGCATTTTTAGAATTTGCTACTTATTATCAATTCATACTATTTATTTTTGTAGTCAATCTTTAAAATTTTTATAGTGAATTTTTGAAAAGTATTTTTTCCATTTTTTATTCTTTTTTATTTAACAATTGTATTACTCTGCTTATATGCTTAGAACTAAATTATTATTATGGACAGGTATTTATTCAACATATTTCACTTACTTGTAAATTATAGAAAATTAAATATCTAAGTTGAACTGCAAATTGAAATAAATATTGTGGCAACATTAAATAAAATAAATATTTACAAATAATAATTCACAAGTATCCAAAACATTGTCTAAAAATGTTTTTATGTATGTATTTTATAATTTGATTTTTTAATTAATATATGTTGTAATGTTATCTTTTTTGCTTATAATTTAAAAAGTAAAACAAAATTAAAGAAATTAAATTCTACTTTAATCTATATATTTGCAGAGTTAAAAAGCGACAAAAAAGATCAAATATAATTTATGTGTTGTATTTTTTTATTTTTCAATGTAGTATTTTTTTTGTCATTTTAAATTGTTGAATTTCCTTATCCTTTTAAAATAATGAATACATCATTGTTACAGGAATAAACTTCCAGTTTTTTCTTGCACATTGTTAACTTTATATTGTTAATTGATAAATTGAGATAAAATTTTACCTTTTTATCTACAGTAACAAAAATTATTAATATTTTTTAATAAGAAAAAGCACGATTATATTTGATTGAAAGTAAAACAATATCTTTAATAAAATAAACTTAAGTTTTCTTACAAACATTGTCCAAATTATTTTTCTCAGAAACTCAAAAGAGAATTTTTTAAGAAATTGATTAGCGCGCGCATGTTTGCAATTTAGAAAATAATTGTAACTGCATCCTTAAAAATTGTTACACAGGTTAAAGCAAAGTTAGCATTTAAAACAAAGCTACTGAACAGGAAATAAATTAATGATTTGTTTGAAAATAAATAAATTAACCAAATGTAACCTCACAAATAATTTATTCAAATAAATTACTATAAATAACAGAAACCATCTTCATTTAGCGAAACGTACACTTTATGTAATGAAGAGATATGCTATTTCTATATTCCAGTAAAAGATAATTACATAACATAAATCAGTTTAATTAGAACAATCGCATTTTTTTCGTCATTCTGTGAAAGATGAGAAAATAAGTTAGCCACACAGTTAACAAATTATGTTCGTAATAGTATTACATTCAATACGTTGTTTCAGCAAAAATATTTTTAAAAAAATGTTTTGGAAAAACATAACAAAACTTCACTTGATGAAAATCATCATAGCTACCACTTGTTAATAAATATGCTAGTCAGTTACTTGAAGAAAAATTATTGTATGCTTATTATCTATTTCCCAAAATAATTTTTTATGTATTAACACAATTTAAACAAATATTATTTTCAGTTATCTGTGTTCATTTTTACTTCAAAAAAATCCGCTTGAAACTTAACTAGATACATCTATTATTACTGCTTTAACAATGTATTATAATTTTTAATTAGTCATTATCGTAACAATAGTTCGGTATTTTCCGAGTCATAAATATCTAAAATTTACGCAAGTTTCAGGAACTGCTTATTTGCTTTAACTTCTGAAATCATTTTTAGTTAACATTAATAAACACGATTTTCATTAACATTCATTGAATAATTATTACAATCAATAAGCACAGCTATTTCAAATCAATGAGGATAATTGACCCTGCATACTGTAACATTCTGTATGCCACATTTCCTTGATTCTTTTAATATTCAAGAATTTATACTAGTAATAAATTGTTCATGTTTATTTAAGACATATATATATATATATATATATATATATATATATATATATATATATATATATATATATATATATATATATATATATATATATATATATATATATATATATATATATATATATATATATATATATATATATATATATAATATTTAGGTAAAAAAATCCGAATTAATATATTTTCTTGAGTAACTTTCAATATATAAATTTCAATACTAAAAATTCTTGTCAAAATCGACTCTTTCTCTGTCGAAGAAAGCTTCTATTTCGCACACATTTGTAGTCCTTATTTCTGGTTACTCTTTCTGCAAATGCATCTACATGTAATAAGAATAGATTACATTGCAGAAAAGATGCATGGAGAACTCTGAGAAGGAGGAGACTTTTCCCTTCTTTTTCTTACAAGGGTAGATTTTATTCTGTTGTTGACAAGAGTAAGATACAGAATACTCTGCGATGTCTTATGTCCATGAATCTTCTAGAAAAGAATGCGATCTATATTGGTAGAGTAAATCAGTGATTCTATCATGGTAGAAAGAGTTTATTTAATAATATACATTTTAAGCAATCTCTCTCTCTCTCTCTCTCTATTATCGAATGAATGTCTTAAGTAGTGCGAAAGTAAGTTCTAAGAAATAGAACATAATATATTTTTGTAAATAAATTTTGCTATTTAACTATATTAGCAAAAATGAAAAAAAAAACTATTTCTACATGTTATATAATACAAATATTTTAGTTTTTTTAATTTCCTTTTTTATATCTCATTATTTTATTACAAAAGAAAATAAATACACAGATATGTAGATATAATGACTTTTTTTTACTTTCTATTAGCAATGCATTTACTCTAAAATTGAACATCTGTATTCTCTATTCAATATCTGATTCTATGTTTGATTTATGAATTTCTGAACAACCTAGTCAAGAGAGACAATGTTTTTCCTTAAAATGTCATAATGACCGTTTATATAATTTGAAAACTTGTCTAAAAAGCGGTTAAGTGATTCTGTTAAAGCAATCTTTATCAATTTAATATCCATAAATCAGCTTTAACTTATAAACTCCTAAACAGTCAGTAAACAGTTAAGATAAATCATGTATTTTCTCAAAACATCAAAGATATCATTTGTAGCAAAGGAGGTATCATTTAGAAAGTATCATTAAAAAACGAGCTCTCATACTTTAGATTGTATAATATTTGGCTTTTAATGTTTATTATACATTTTGTAAAACTATACATGATATTTAGATCGTTAATAATAAGAAATTATAAATACAATCTTTACAATAAATTTTTATCACATGGCTTTATTACATTTTAAAGATATCCTCTAATATGTTTTAAATATGTTTTCCCTACAACACACTACATACGAAGTACACTGCTCATCATTAATATTGCAATGTGCGGATGGAATGAATTCTCATGAAAAAAGAGGGTGAAATACGTAAAAGATAGTGATTTCAGAGCATTAGAATGAAGTAGATTTGACAAAGGACATCTAAAGCAATGTCATACTTACAAAGCAATTTTCCAATAAGGAATTTCCTGAAAATATTTCTTATGCATTACATATGAGAATATTTTTCAGGGAATTACTTATTCGAAATTCACTTTGTAAGTACGGATTTTTTCTCAGAATATAATAATTCACTTCTAATAAGAAATGCTTACCACCATGTTTCACTACATTGTCGAGATAGGGTCATTAATTATCAAGAGTATAAATTATTTTTTATTTCAAGTATTTCGAAGAACGCTAATGACATAATTATACCCCGCCAGTTTTGTGTAATAGGGGCGAAGTGATGAAATTTTTTTATATAAATTGTCATACAATACACAGGACATCATGACCTTGAAAATGTGGGAGTCTTCATTATTAAGTAGAGACATAAAGCAGAAAACTCAAAAATTGTCATCCCAGAGGTATCGTTTCCCATAGAGGACATTGCAACTACGACAAACTTTATCTACTCTATTCGTCATTGAAGAAAACCACTCATCTTCGGTTCACTTGAGATTTGAACGCACTACTTCCGATGACGATAATTACACAGTAACCAACCCGGCTAATCTGCCGAGAGTTGATTACTATTTTCAGATATTTCTCCCTGCTTTGTTTTAAATCCAATCAGATTCATGCAAATACGGAATTGATTGTTTGATGAAGGTCGCATTGAACGGCTAGCTGTATATCTACGTTTTTCCATGACTAAAATTTGATAAGACAGAAATATTGTAAAGTTGACTTTGCAAAATTGTGCAATCATATGCTACACCATCACTCAAAAAATGAATACCCACCCATACAGTGCAAAGAAGTTTGAAGCAGAATTATTTCTGTTTCCCTAGTCAATAAAGCATAGAGGAAAACATCAATTATAGAGTACACATCTATAAAATTGTAGCAGGAATCGTGCAATGTCGTCTAGTCAAATGCGTTTATGTTCTCTATAAAGCAATCTGGTAACAGTATACATGTCTGAAGCCATCAAATAGAACATTACCATATGCTTATATTTTGTTTCGTCATATAAGAATTGCACCAAATGTGAGGAGTAGCCTTTTGATATGATAATTATCCCATTAGTTTAAATTAATGGTAGTAGTTATAATTCCCGTTAAGTTTCAGTTCCCGTTAAGTTCAGATAAATTTTATTTAATGGTGCTGCTTAATTTTCGAAAATATATTTCAGCAAGTTCATGCAACAGTATGCGTTGCATATCGTGCACTATATTACCGAAACAGAAGGTATTCGCTTGTTCTCCTTTAGACCTCTTACAAGAGGAAAACACACATCAGATCATGAATTTATGAATAACTGACTTTTTACCATCCCCAAGCAAATACGAAATGTGAATAGACTTGAAACAGCAAGAAATAAATTGGCCTTTTCTGCCATTCAAGTCCAGATTGATTTTCAGTCTTATCAGAGTATTTGGCATCTTTATGTCCTAAGGAAGCAACAATTTTGATTGTTTTCTCACCCTCAATAAATCTCTGAGCTGTTTGTAAGTTTAATCATTTTGTCTTTATGCTATACCATTTGCTTAAAATAAATATCTTTCCTATTTCCACTTCAATGTCTTGCAATTTTAATGACCAACGTAAAATAAGATAACTTTTGCGTTTTATGTTATCTTTAAAAATCTACATAATTTTTATACCTAGATATCTTTAAGACTATATAAATTTTTATAAAGGAAATAAATGCTTATTTTAAAAATTAATTTAAAAAATAAAAATAAAAATTTATTTTAAAAATAAAAATTTAAGACTATATAAATTTTTATAAAGGAAATAAATGCTTATTTTAAATTATAGCTTATAAAAATTAACTTTTCATTTTTATAAGCTATAATTTACTTTGTTTGGTTTTGACATATAGAAAATATGAGAAAGACAAATGAAGACACTAAAAGCCATAAAAGGCAACAAATATTTTAATTGTATTTAAAACAATTTCTGTTTATATTTTACTCTACTATACACTCTAATTCATCAATGCATCATTAAATATATTTTTGATATGCATATTATTAACTATGAAAGATATTTTAATAATTTTATCTTTAGCCAATAAAGTCTAGCATAGTTTAGTTTACACAAGTTGTAGCATACCGAGGTGGCAAGGCAATTGAAGACAATAATTTAATTTATTGATAAGGAAAAATTTTAATTATACATAATTTTTACTATTTACAAATATTTTAATACAACTTTTAACTGAATAATCAAGACAATGTCATTGGCGGACGCCGCCACAAGCGCACCTCCAGTGCGTTGTCTCCCCGAGAATACCCTGGAAAAAGTAAACAAGAATAATATCATCGGAAGGGAGGAGGGTGGCAGAATCTTGCCCGCATGCGCTATGCGAATCCCCACCTTATAGCTCGTTACAATTTCTTCCCCCTCCGGAAGAACTTTTACATGAGTAAAAGTCTTACAATTACTCACATACAATTAACTAATTGCAAAACATAGTAAGCTTAACCACTTAATTATAAAATAATAATAAAAAAATGTTTGCTACTTTTAATTTTGTTATAATATTTTTAATAGAAACATTTTTTATTTTTGTAATTTATTATGATACAAAATAAGACAATATGAATAAAGAGAAATAATAAGCGAAAATTTTCTATTTACAAAAAATTTCTACTAAGAACATCAGCATTCTTATTCAAAACAACATTTCGATGGATTAATTCAAAATGAAAAGGCTGCATTGCTAAGTCCCAACGCCTTAATTTAAGGTTTGAACAAGCATTAGAATTTAGCCATACTAATGGGTTATGATCAGTCTCAATTCTAAATTTTAGGACGTCAAAATAGGCCGTCTTTTTTACTGCCCAGACGATTGCAGCACATTCTTTTTTCTCTGTTTTTCTGTAAATTTCCTATTAAGGTATAACATACGGTGTTCTTTTTTCCTTTTCATCCAATTGAGGAAATATAACACCGATTCCTTCATTGGATGCATCGGTTTGCAAAATAAATTCTTTTTCATAGTCAGGAGCATATAACACTGGTTTGTCACTCAGTTTATTTTTCAGTTCGCTAAAAGCCATTTCACATTCCTCTGACCACACGATATTTTCTTTCCTTGACTTTCTTTTTAATTTATCTGTCAAAGGATCTGCAATAATAGAATAATTAGGAATATATCTTTTATAATAACCTGACAAATCTAGAAAAGCACGAATTTCTGTTTTAGTCGTCGGAACTGCAAAATTTTTAATGGCATCTATTTTTAATTCTAATGGAGTTCTTTTACCTAGGCCAATCATATAGCCTAAATATTTGACATATTTCTGAGCAAAAACACATTTAGAAGGTTTTATCTTTAAATTTGATCTTTCAATTCGCTGAAAAACATCATCTAAATGCTTAAGGTGGGATTCCCAAGTATTAGAAAATTTGGCAATGTCATGTAAATATGGAATCGCAAAGGATTCCATTCCTTGTAACAATTCGGTTATCATTTTACGAAAAAAAAATATGGTGCATTCTTTAAACCAAAAGACATTTCTAAGTGGTCTGTAACAACCAGAATTTGTTACAAAAGTCACTAATTGTCGATCTTTTTGAGTAAGGGGAATCGGCCAACATTCTTTTGCTAAATAGATTATTGTTATAAATTTAGCATTTGTAACGGTTTCAATCCTTTCCTGGATATTAGGGAGAGGGAAACATTCAGTTTTGGTAATTTCATTCATTTGTAATATATTCAATTTTCTGTAATCAATACAAGGCCTTGGTTGTCTGCAAGGGACTTCTACTAATATCAAGGGAGAAGTATAAATTGACATTCCCACCTCAATAATTTTATTAGCTAACATTTTATTTATTTCAGTTTTTAAAATTTCATTTTGTTGGGATAACAGTCTACATGGTCTGGCATGTACTGGTTTATTAGAAATTAATTCGATATCGTGCATTACAATATTTGTTAATCCAGGTTCATTCGAAAATATGTCAGGATATTTACATAGCAATTGACTTAAAACTCGAATGTGCTCTTTATTTAATCTCTCTTCTAAATTATTTTTTGAATTAATTCAGAACAATTAAAAACATTTGGGCTGACTGCAATAAATGGGAATTCAATTTCTCAATCTGGAAGATCTTTCATTTCATCTAACTCAACAAGATTTATAACATTGGATCTACTGTAATAGGGGTTCAGTAAATCTACATGATAAATTTGTAATTTCTCTTTCTTATTAGACAAAGAGACAGTATAGTTAGTCTCAGAGATTTTTTATTCAGTTGTTCCAAGGCCATGCCATTAAACAGCTAATTTATTTGCAGGAGAAGGTGCCAAAACAATAACTTGGCTTTCTTCTTTAAATTCTCGTTTAACACTGTTTCTATCATAATAAGTTTTTTGCTTTTCTTGACATTCTTCCATTTTTTTCCACAGCTAGATTTTGACATCGTTTTAGTAAATTGATAAGATTTAAAACATATTCAACAATAGAATTTTGCTCTTCTTCAGGCTGTAACCAATGCTCATAGAGAAAAGTTATTGGTGATCTCAATTTTTTTTTCCATAAACTGATTCTGCAGTGCTGAATCCGGTTGTCTCGTGAGCTATATTTCTTAAAGCAAACAACGCTGCATGAATATGCGGCTCCCAATCTGAGGAAGATTCTAAACATAATGCTCTAAGAATTCTTTTGATAGTTCAGTTGAATCCTTCTACAGGATTACTTTGTGATTGATACACCGAACTATGTATTATTTTTATTCCAAACCTCTCAAGAAATTCTGTAGTTAAAGCACTTATAAAAGTGGTTCCTTGATCATGTTAGATCTCCTTAGAAAAACCCCTTCGGCTAAACATTTGAAGTAATGCATCAACAATTGATGTGGAGAACATATCTTCGAAGGTAACAACATCTGAATATTTGGATTGAATACACATAACAGTAAGAATGTATTTTTTCCCATTAAGTGTGACGGGCAAAGGACTTCCAGCATCTATATTTATCTTTCTAAAAACTTCAGATATTATTGGCACTACTCTCTCATAGGATTTTTCTTTTTCTCTCCAACCTTTCGGCTCTTTGACAAAGATCACAGGACTTTACAAATTATTCTAATTCTTGGTAACAGCTTGGCCAATAAAAATTCCGAGCTAGTCTGTCTTTTGTTTTATTAACTCCAAGAGGAGCAGATGTACCTTCATGACAAGCTATTTTGAGTTTATCTCTGGACTTCTCAGGAACAACTAATAAAAAATTTACATGCCCCAATTTATGTATTTTACTTTTAGGTAACAGTTCATTTTTTATAACATAATTTGTTTTGTTGACTTCTGAAAACTTGATATTTTCGGCCTGTTTAAACAAGGATTTGAGATCCTCACTTGATCTTTGGCATTCTTTGAATGTTTCTTTATCAATCTTAAGTAAGGAAACTAAGGGATCATCAGACTGTTCTTCTGGTAAAACTGTTAATTCTCCCTTATCCATAACCTCTTCATTGGAATTTGCTTCTAAATCTTCTATTGTTGTGTTTGAGTTCATCTTCAATTCTTCTTCTATACGTTTCTGACTTCTAGTCTGAACATTATTTATCTCATCTTCAAAATTCTTATTTTCCTTCTTTTCTTCTATTAATAAGGCTGTTCGGTTTCCTGATAGGTATCAACCACGATCCAATTCATTTGCAATAATAGTAGCCTTTGTAATTATATTTCCTTATTCACATTCCAGCACAATTCGTGCAATTGGTAAACAAGTAGGATTTAAATCTAAGAGTTGTTGTACCCAAACATGTCCACCAGTCATATTATCAGGCAACACATACTTCCTACTAACAATATCTATTGTGGCTCCAGTATCTCTCAAAATTTCACATTTAATTCCATTCACTTTCCCAATAATTGTATACTATTTGAGTAATTCTTCAACTATTTCTTCTCTTACGTTATTTATAGAATTAGGGGCGTGTCTTTTAATTAAAGGGCATTGTGGTCTCAAATGATCAGTAGAATAGCATTCAAAACATTTCAGTAGACTTCATTTTTTAAAACTTTTATATTTAAATCATTCCTTAAGATCTTTATTCCCTGCATTAAAATTCTCATTCCTATGTTTATTATCACGTTTCACAAACCTGTTAGGCTATATGATCTTTAATTTTGATGTTGAATGATTTTATACTTCATTATATTATAATTAACTTTGGGTTTGATAGTTTTCTTAATTTCTTCAAATTCTTTTAATTTTTCTGCCAAATGAAGTGGATTGTTTATATTACCCCATTCATCTAAATAGAATTCTTTAAATTCTTGTGGAGCTCTCTTCTTAATCCGATCCTTTAAGATTAAATCACTTAACTTCTGAAAAGTATCAACTTAAAGTCCATTGATCTATCCATAAAAATAAATATTAATTTCATGATAATAATCTATCCAAGTAACAGCATTTTCCTTTTGATGTTTCGCAAACAATTGTCTGAATTTTTCTGGGGTCAATTTAATTCTTTTAAATAAAACTTCCCCTTTAATGTAATCATAATTTTGAGCTTCTTCTTCTGGTTCACGGGCAATTATTTGTGTGATTTTATACGGCAGTAAGTCTAAAAAATATGAAACCCACGATTCCCATGACCATTTGGGCACGACGTGCCTGGCGTTCAAAAAGAATTAAGTATAGACAAATATCTTCTTTTACATCATATCAATGGATCATTCCTGGAAGATCTTTTCGAGAGTGTAGCGCATCTTTACTGGGGAATCCATTTGTAAATTTCAATTGATCTTCTAATCTCAGTCAGCTTTTTTAATTCATGTTCCCTTTTTGCTTCTTTTCTCCGTTCTTCAGCTTCTATTTAAATTCTCTCCTTTTCAATTTGTTTTTGTTTTATTCTTTCCTCAATTATAGAAAGGAACAACTCTTTCACAAAACCTTCTTCATAATTAGGGCTCTTAATAACTGTTTGATTAATGGATATGCAAGATAAATTTGGGTCAACATTTACCTCTAGCTCCGAAGCTAAAACTAACACACACACAAGTCCTGCTTTTTACCTTTCCATAAGACGATCGTTAATGGTTAATCTAAGACTAATTAACTCGTTTTTAACAATACCCAAATGCTTAACAAACAATATTGATTATGTTTCAACTTCACATAAAATTTTAATATTTATTAAATTAATCTTTGTTTTTCAGTTAGAAAACAAAAGTAATTTACCATTATTATGCGCACAAAATATATCAGTATTTGTAAAACAATGAAACATTATTTGACTTAAAATATTTCTTGTATTATATTTAAACTTGATATAAAATTACAATATTTAATAAAATTATTTAGTTTCACTTTTTGAACCAGAAATAGTTTAAGCAAATCACATACCTTAAAAATAAATTTTTTCTCTTAGCAAAATTTAATCCAACAAATATTCGTACAAACCTGTATTGTTCGTCTACGATACACTTAGCACAACACCTAGAACAAAAAATTTGCATAAAAGAATAATAATTTAAATATATGAGATTCTAGAAATAAACAAATTCAGTATCAAAATTTAAGAACAATATTATGCAAATATATATATGATATACATACCAACTATTATATTTACTTAAACTTACAGGTCGATAAAACAAAAATACTTTTAGGAGAGATATTTTCATTTATATCATCACAAATTAAAACTAAACTTGGATAGGGTACCCAATAAAAAAATAATTCAAATCAAATATTTCTGTAAATGTGCAAGATATTTCAAATAATGATATATAACATCAATGAAATTACATATCAAATACACAATATTGTTATACAAAACACTAATGTAAATATAAGAATGTTTTCAATAATTATTCAAAATGAAACTTTTCCACTGAGGTTAAAAATATATATATATATACCAAATACACTTTACCAAATACACAATACCAAATACACATATTTAAAAACTCCAAAATAACTCTTATCAAATTACTTCAACATTTAATGTGAAACAATTATACTTAAATATATATTTTTTCACTTATATTCTATTTTATCACATCGTAGCATTCGATTTCGAAATATCACTTTCGCACGTTCATTTAAAACAAATTTTTCACTAAATAATTTTCTTTCTTTTTTTTTTTTTCGAGATTCCACTGGGAAAAACGCACGCGCACAGCACTTCTTAATTATAATACTTTTCTTGATTCCAAGAACGTGAATTTTTAAGCACACAATTCCGAAACGGTATACTTGGCCAGGATGGATTCGAAAATCAGAAGTAGCGCAATATTTCTTAGATTCTCAACACAAAATTTCGGATGGAATTAAATCACAAACAGCAGGCTATTTTCTTTTTGTTCCAAGGGCTGGAGTCAAAACAGCATATTTGTATTCCACTGGAACGAATTAAGCATAACAGGAAACACATTATAATAGCAGGGTGCTATGGATTGAATTAATACTTCAAGCTGGATGCTTCTTTTTCCAATTGTTGGAACTAACCGTTTTTCTTCTATTCCACGGGTGTGAATTTCACTGTAAATTCTTTTTTTTTCCACTCTAAAATAGTGAGATGCTAAATCTTCTGGTTCCAAGGTTTGGAATGGAAACCACAAGGGCAAACTCAACAAATATCCATAGCAGATTACTATAAATTTATCTTCTGTTGTCGGTATGACAACACTTCTCATAAATATATTTTACCCAAAATCACTCGTAAGTTCTTCAGGATTATTCGGAACAGTTTCATTCGCACCGATGGCACCATTTAAAGCTGTAGCGCACCAAGGTGGCAAGGCAATTGAAGATAATTTCAATTTAATTTAACTTATAAGGATAAATTTTAAGTATACTTAATTTTTACTATTTACAAATATTTTAATACAACTTTCAACTTAATATTCATGACAATGTCATTGGCGGATGCCGCCACAAATGTATGTCCAGTACGTTGTCTCGCCAAGAATACTTTCGAAAATGTAAACAATAATAATGTAATCGAAAGGAAGGAGGGTGGCAGAATCTAGCGCGCATGAGCTATACGAATCCTCACCTTATAGCTCGTTACAAAGTTTAGTTAATACAAGTTGCAAGTCAAAGACAATGATCAATAATCATGCCTTATTATGGCAATATAAATGACGTGAAATCGTTTCATTAATTGAATTTTTTACAATGTATTATATAACAGCTCATATCATGAGAAATAAAATTCAATTTTTAAAGAAAAATTTTAATCAACTGGAAAATGTTTTAATATAAAGAAGATACAAGATTTAAAGAAAAAATTATTACTCGCGCTTATTTAAAATTAGTGCTATATAAAGCTGAAAAGTATAAAGTTATTGTTTAAAGACTATGATATTAAATAAGGAAATAATAAAAAAACACAATTGCTATTTTTTATTTCAGGATAGTTTTCCCACGAGTCAAATGTAAATGAATAATTAAAAAATGTATTCATTTGTATTTTTGTATGGATAATAGAAGAATTAAAAGAGGGGATTTGGATAAATTCTCCTAAATAATGATCGAATCAAAAAACTACACGGACATTTTATATAAATAGAATTCATTAGGTAACAAATAAGAGATAATAAATGAAAAAATAATAAAATAAGAAATGAATGGAATATGAAAAGTTAAAAAGGAGAATATATATAATTAAATGAATATAAAAAGAAAATCATACATAATCCAATATAATAAAGTTCAAAATTTAACACCATAGAAGTAAAGATAAAATTATATAACTAACTCTATAGAAGATTACTTTTACTTTTTCCTTATTTACTCTTTTTATGGTTGTACTTCAGATGCATTTTATCATAGCAGAGATAATTAGATTTGAACGTGCAATTTAAAATGTATTTTAAATCGCAACTTATATCAAGCTCAAGCTGCAATTCAAACCTTTGAATTGTTAAATTGAAACCCAAAAAATAAACCATTCTGCCTCTAGTTTGACTGCTGAAATGAAAATTATAGCAAAAGTAAAATAGAAAGATTAGAAAACGCCTAAGAAATCGTTAATGATAATAAAGCATGAATGGAAACTAAGATAAATATACTGAAGATGAAGAATAGATATATTTTTGCAGATATTAAAGATAAGATTCCAAATTTGTGCATGAAAAATGTATTCATGTACAAATACAAATGTACGTCATCATATCAATAAATATTATTATTAAGTTCCACATTTTTTGCTTTGAATAAATTCTTATTTTCAGTTATGTGCAAAGGATGATATTTAGTTTTTATAAAATAATTTTCTCTGATTCACAGTCTTCACTACAACAATTAGTCTAAATTGGAGAAAAACAAAATAAAACTTTACTCATCACATACAGCAATGTTTTGTAGAACTTATTTTTTCTTGATTTGAAAAAAAAGAATCCATAAATATAAATTATTTTTATTTTATCTTTCAGAATGTGAAACATATTTCTTTCAACTAATATTAAATAAATTGAAAAAAAATTAATGAGATTCTGTAATTTCCAAGAACTGTTTACTAAAGTATAATAAACAATATATGAATCGCTTTAAAACTAATGCTTTAAAATTTAAAAAAAAACTAGAAGATGATTGTTTTTTTTTATTAAATGCATTAATATCTAAAATATTTAGTTTACTAATTTGCTCAAAAAATTGTAAAGGATAATTTTTCTAAGAGGTAATTTCTTGGAATTATTTTCTGAGCGAAATAAAGAATACATACATAAATTTTATTCGCAAGATTATAAATATTTTAGATTAAATACAAATATTTAAGCATTTTTGGGCTTATATTTTTAGGCAGATTAATGGACAAAATTTTTGTAAGATAACATTTCAGTTATGTAAGATTTGGTAAAATTTGCAATTATTTAATACAGATTTTTAACTACATTTGAGACAGAATTATGTTAGGGTTAAAAATCCGTAAACTGGTTAAGGTATAATTTTAAAATAAATACTTATTATTTGTATAAAAGTTATAGAAATTAAATTATATTTTACAGTTGCTTTTACTGCAACGAATATTCTTTTTTATGATTGTCTTTTTAACTTTTAAATATTTTAATTTTTCAAATTAATATTATTTTAATTAGAACATATAGAGTATTAAATATTCATACACAAATTATATTTTTCTACATGAATATTCAGTAAAGGATTTGTAAAATAATACAAAAATTTATTTTATTTCTGTATTTTTAATTAATAATTGATAAATATAAAACCAATGTAAAGTTAAATAGCTTGGTTCCAAAAATAAAAATCAATTAAACTGAATGTAAAGAATAATTTAAGAAATTTTAAACGTTTATGTCTAGATTATGATGCCTTTTATACACTTTACGTGTACCAGTTCATTACTATCACAATTTTCTTACAAATAGCAAGCTTTTTACAATTATCTTATGCCGAAACAAAGCAGTTGTCTTTATCTAAACATGAGCCATATATCAGATAAAGAAAACAATGATGCATTTCATATTGTGTTTAAAAATAGCAGAATAACGTTACATGTAATTTAAAATTAAATTTCCCAGACTATTGATATTAGCATTTGCTTATTAAACGCAATAACGAACTTGAAAATTTATTCAGATTTTATTTCCAAGTGCAATTTGATAAATTAGAGTTCTTTTTTGCAGTTACATATTTAAAAATATACTATTTTCAGTGATTTCAAAATATTAATTTTAACTTGTATGATTAACAAAATGTTCAAACTGCAAATTGGTGGGACAAAAAAACTGTATAAATATTCTCATGTTGTTTTTATTAAAGTAAATACGTATCGTTTAATTTTGAAGTGTATTTATGCATAGAAATCAATATATAAAATAAAAATGCTTAAAATTAAATTATTTAAAAAATTGCTTAAATTATGAGGTATTTAACATAATAACTTGAATAATTAATTTAAATACTTGAAGAATTTTAATCTACTTTTGTTAATGTGTTTTTGTATTAAGTTATTACTATAAAACCACATAATCATTTGCATATTAGAGGTTATAAACTAAATCATTTATCTTATTTTAACAGCTTTTTGATGACCACTTTTTTCTGGTGCTCGGTTACAAACATTCATGTTTGTTTATTTATTTACATCAAATTAAATCTATTATTAATTATTTTAATTAAATTATATTAGTATGATGGATAACGCTGTGCCATATCAAACACCCTTTTTTATTTTTTGAACAATCCCATTAGTTTAATGCAATTTTTTTAAAGAAAATTCAATTTTTATATAATTTTCAAATAAACATTCTCACATATGTTTATTTTAGTATTGCATAAAAATTAAATTTGTTGAATAAACACAACCCTATATGATTTAATTACTCTATAAATGCAAATCAAAAAACGGAAACAATTTCATCTGCTACACCATTTTTTTAAAATATTCTAAAACAACACAGTTTTTACTTTTGGCCTCATATATCTGTAATGTATAATTAATTTAATTATATAACTGAATATTTTTTGCCCAAAACTTTGAAATATGAATACATTAAAGCAACTCAAATGTAAAATTTATAACATAAATCTAGAAGTAAAATTTAGTTAATTTAAATTTATATATAATTATTGCAATTCATTTTAATGGTTGTTTATCAATAATAGGAAGTAAAAATTGCCTTCTGTTTCTAAATAGTTTGATATTTAGCAGCTACATATTTTTATAATTGACATGTTTTGCTTTTTGTTTTTCCTATTCAGCATTTAAATAAATTCATTTTTTTTATTATGAAAATATATAAAACTACTACTCAAAGATTTTTCAAGTTTTTACGGAAAAATCTTTGAGTAGTAGTCATAGTTCCTATTTATTGTGAGTAATTCGAATTAAAAAGTCTGTGTTAAATACAGGAAATTCTGGCTTAGCTGCAATCACTACAACCCGACAAGTTTTACTCTCTTTGTATCCTTCTTTTGGTGCTCACCAATGAAATCAAAGTTTACTATCCTCACTTATTCTTATCATTTCACTTTCGTTATAAGTTGCTTTAGCTCATCTAATTTCCTGAAGTTAATAACTAGTTTATACTGAAGTGAATAATGCATTTTATTCATCTCAATATCCGATATTACTTTTATGTCATTCTTTGGATGTTTCTCATTCCATTAAGTGTTGTAGATTAAATAGCATTTTTGATTATTATTCATGCCATTTCATGATTAATCTGTCAGTGAGAATATGCCTAACTATATAACAACTTTTAAAATAATATTCCGAAGTATGTTATTTTATTGACTATGAGTTATATTTAACTTAAATACGTAGATTTTTGGATTCTCTCAAAATTACTTTTCAAATTTTATTTTTTTATCAGGAATTCTCCATTAATCTTAGCAAAAGATATTTTCAATAATTTTTAAATTTGATCTATTAAGGTGAATTTTTTTTCGCTATTTTCTAGCTTATTCAGAATCATAATTGGTGTATTACTCGGAGTGTTTTCAAGACTTCAAATATTTCCATACTTAAAAATTACAAAAGTTACTAAGACATTCACAAAACTGTTGATTTATATTCTCAAAATGATTCATATAAATTTCCTATTGGAGAAGTCTTACATGAATGATTATTATCTTCTGTTGGAAACCTGCTGCTGTTGTAAACATCGTCTTCTTATTATTAATTTGTTAATAAACTGAAAATTTTTATTTTCATTTATACTATTAATGTGTTAAAACGAAAATTGAACTTTTTCAATTCGAATAATATCATTTATTATCTCTTTCGATCATTTGAAAAAGAAATAATTAATCTTCCTTTCCTCGTAACTTTTGGTCAATCAGGTCACCTGAATAATAGCAGAACACTTTGCTTTTTGATTTGAAGAGCCATTGCTTACAAAAGGAAAATGTCAAACATTGAAGAATTTTAAAATAGGATTATAAGGATAGAAGACGACAAGTTTTCCTTTAACTCAATTTAAATTGGACTATTTCACTCACATTCTATTGATAATTAGGAAAGCGTACATGAAAATTTATTGACAAGTGTTATGAAAGTTTCAAAAGCTTTATCTAATCACTAATACTAATTTAGCATATCTTGATAATAACATGATATTGAAAATCCAAGTATCATACATTTCCTAGACACTCTTGTTATTATATGCATAGTACTAACAAAACATATTATGTCCACCAATATTTTTTCTCTAGATTTAGTTTAAATTTATAACGTTTAAATTTATAATATTTGTGTCGTTGTTTACCTTATAACGATACAATACTTTTTAAGTAATCAATTAAAAATTTCTAATCAAGTAAAATTTGTCTTTAGTTTCAAATAATAGAGACTTTTTTAAGATAAAATTTTATATTCTCAGAAATAAAATTATTGCATTATATTTTTATGTGAATCTCTTTTTAAATGACACAGGATTAAAATCGTAATTATTTAGAAGAAATGACTTCGCTTTTTTTAAATATTATGATCCTACCAACATCTATGTCCTTTATTAGACAAAGTAAATCTCTTCTCCTAAAACATCTTGATTCTCTATTTTACTTTCAAATCAATCATTCCCATGTATACTTTTTCTTAATTATTGAAAAAAAAAATAATGATTTTCCTCATGTAGCCTGAATTCAGATTTGAATTACAAATGTTAAGTAATTTTTTTTAATTATAATGATAATTATCAGTTTAATTTAGAATGTATATCTCTTTTTTACCAGATTCCCCGATTCAAAGTACTTCTCAATATATTTACGAAGTATTTGCACTTTAAAATTTGAATAAATGAAAATTCAGAATAAAATATTTGTTTTTATGACAAATATTTAATGAACTGAGCAATTTACTGTTTTTTAAAATGCTTAATGATCCGCATTATGGATTTATATCAAAATATAAACGAGTTTTGCATGCCATTTTCTTCTTTCCCAATGATTTCCTTTCCATTTTTTTTTTAATTTTAAGAAACCGGTTTACCTAACACTTGCAATTCTAATGAATTTTATATTTTCCCCTTTATTTTACATTCATGCAAGAAACTTTAGACATTTGTTTTTCATTTTTGTCCCCATTTCACACATCATTTACTTAGGAAACATAAATTAGGAAAAAAAAAATGAATTTCTGATTTTTTTTTCATTACAAATAATATTTGTAACTGGCTTCATATAAAATTTAGTCTTTGTTTCAATTCTTGGATTGAATTGTCAGCTTCCTGTTTTAGCATTGGTCTTTGTTTTATTAACAGTTAGTAAAAAGTAATATGATTTGGCAATTCATTATTATCGTCAGATTTTTTTTCTTTGTAAATAGTTTTACTTTAAATACATTAGAAATGAAACTTTTCGTTTTGAACTGTGATTTCAGTTAATTTAAGGATTTTATTTCAGCTAATAAGTGAGAATTTGCATATTGATGAATATTTATTGTTATTTATTTTAAACGGTCATTTTTTAAACTTTTCCTATTTCACAATTTTAATTAACAAAAGGAATTTAATGTGATTCCCTCTGAAATAATTCTTTCTTTTCAAACATATATTTCCTTTTTATACTTTTAGAATTTTAATCTTTCAAATGATTAAAGTTAAAGTTAATACAATAAGCTCCTTTTTGCTAATTTTATGATCCCATTGATGGTGGAATACTTTAGAGCCTCTGATACGAAGCTGTTGGTCCCAGGTTCGAACCCCTGTTTGGGTGTGGATATTCCTTTCAGTGAATGCTTCTTTTTTTTCTCACTTTTAAGAACAAAGATGGCACACCCACTGATCGTCTCACTGTATAAGTTGTCATCATCTTCACCCTTTGTAGTACTTAATGAATTTACAGTAAAATCAGCCAATAAAATAAAGGTTTTAAAAAATAGATATTTTTTATGTTTAGAGATGACATCAACAGTTACAGTAATTAATCTTTTTGTAGACGCAAATAACTGTTTTAATTTAAAATTAATATGTAAATAAAATCAAATAAAATTTAAACTTGCATGTAATTTTTATGTTGAAAAATTCATTAATTTAATTCTAAAATATTCAGATATTTCCTTATAAACTAAACATATCCCCAGGTTATTAAATTATATAAATTTTATTATATAATGTAGTATTTTGCATATGAACAAGATGTTAGATATTTACTAAAATTATTACTATTGAATGATGTTTCGAAAAGTTATTTTGCCTAGAAAACTTTTTTAATAATTAAATATTTAATATTTATATTAAAAAAGATAAAGTTTAATAAACTATTAAGCAAAAATTCTCATTAATTTTAGGTTTAATGGTTTATATAACTGATTAAAGCAGCGCAGGAAATAGATAGTTAAAATATAGGCTTTCTAAATTTAATAATTTTTATCCTCTGTAAATTTTTAACATCTTTTATTTAAAAATTAAGCATTCATTTTTTCCCCTTCTTTTGTTTTATTTTGTTCGTTTCTTTATAATTATTATGAAATATTAAGAACACTTTTTTCAAGGAGATTTTTAATGATCTTTGTTTCACTTTGCAATGCGGAGAAAAATCTTTTATTTTACTCACATGTAAGTCCTTACATTATTTTTCACTATACTTTTTACTTCAGATAATTTTTGCAACTTAAGCCGATATAATTTTAAAGATTATTTTGGAAAATACGCATTAAAAGTTTTTTTCTAAGTAATTGCCTTTATAAATCTTTGTTATATTTATTTTAAAACACTTATCTTTATATTTTTAGAGATTTGATTTTCTTAAATTTAATTAGTCCTTTTTATATATATAATTAGAATTTTGACATAAATTGTTTTCAATATGTAGGCAAAACAGAAATGGATTATAGATAGTTAGACACACACAATCATATATACATATGGATTATTTATTAGTCGATTTTTGAATAAATATGTTTCGCAAAGATTCTTATAAAAATGGTGAAACAAACAATGTTTTTAATTATTTTTTAAACTATTAATGATTTTTGCGCATTCGCAGAAAAAAAATATCTCCCAACATTCATCTATGTATAGAAGAATCCTAAAATCAGTTCAAACAAAAGTAATAAAATTTCATTTTATTCTTCATAAGATCATAAAACCAGATACATAAAATAATCAATATTGACTTGAGCAACCTAGATGTATTTGTAGAGAAGGCATTTTTAATAAGTGTGATCAAACACTTAGTGAAGAAGTCTGAATAAATCAGCTATGCTCATATCGAGAAAAGCGTCTTCAACAACAAAGTAACCGTATAAAATATGAGTTAAGAAATATGGATATTATCATAATCATAGAAATCTCTCTTTCTGAATCTACTTACACACAGCTTTCTACACTAGTTGAACACTTTTTTTTTTGAAGTTATTTTTTCCCAATAACGATGCGTGTAAGAACATGCTGCCGGAGTTGCTTTCAAGTATCTTTTGATATGCAAAGAATATCTTTCATGGATGCTGGAAAAATCATATTTTCATCCATCTTAGACACAATTAGAAATATTCTATGGGATCTCATTCCATTAAAGAGAAGGCCATGTATATAAGATTTATTTCAATTAATACACGTTCGAACACGTTAATGTCATTTTTCATGAGTACAAGAGTGATGCTGTAATTCAATGAAATCAATATCAGGGATATTATACATAGTAAATGTGAAGCATAAGCGCTATTTTTATTGTCTCTTCAAATACAAAAAATATATTTTTGAGAAGCCACCATGAGGAATGCATTTACAAAAGGATTTTTTTTTATTATTATTATTTTTAAATTGGTCACCAAATTGTAAACTGCTAATGCCGAACCAATTATGAAACAATACTAGCACAAGCATAAGCCAAAATTTAAAAATGTCCTTTTCATTGATTATTAGAGTTAACTTGTTGATTTAATGTTCGTTCCAAGCTATTGTTCGTCAAAAACCTGAAGAGAGAATAATTTGTAGATAATCTTTGCATTTTTACCATTATATATAATCTATAATTATACTTTTAATCACTTTTCAGATTTTTACTTTGACATTCTTTTTTATTCTTTTTTCATTACATTTATTTGTTATATTTTTTTCTTCATAGTGTATTGCAAATTGATAGATTTTAGAATTGTCATTGATGAAAAATAAGTGTACTCTTCTCAATTTTCCCTCAGTCTTCTTTTGTATTTCTTTCTGTTCCCATGTCCTTTATGCTGACTGTCCATCTTTCTACTAATCATACAATAATTTAGTTTTCGTACATAGATATTATTCATCTAAGCAATTATTAGTTTTAATATACACCAATCTAGTTTTTATTAAGCAACTGTTTCTTAACTCAATACATAAATTTTCTAATATTTTCTACATACTTTTATAAACAATTATTTAAATATTTTTACATGTTTAAAAACAAATGTATAAAAATAAAAATATCCCAAATTAAAAAAATTGCAATTCATTATAAAAACTTTATTGATATTTTTTATATCATTTAATAACTGCAATTAATTCTGATTCAAGAAATATTTATGCAATTTTTCCCCATGCATAAGAATGATTAAATTTTTTATTCAGATAAACAATAAATATTCATGAAAGAAAATTTTGTATAACAATAAATACAAATGATGTGTTATGTGTACTGATTTGCATTAATGAAGAGTTTCATTTTCAAAATCTTATCTAAAGGGTAATTACAATCTTACCTAAAGGGTAAGATTTTGAAACGGCACGGTCTTCAGCCTCAAGGGAATGAATAAAATATTACATGTAATGAATATAGTAATTACCTTAATAGATTTATAGGATAAATTATTATATAGGCTCCTATAATGTATTCTATAGTCATATGCAAATGAATTCTTCAATAAGCTTTCGAATTTAGAAGAGGCTTTACTTTTCTTCATAGAATTTAATATGCAGTGCTTAGATACAATACTTATTAATTACAAATATTTCCTAAACATACATTCAATTGACAACTTTCTTTACATGTATTTATCAAAGATAATTTTCTAATTTTCAGAAATACAAATATATATTTTTTTATTTTGTTATTATATTGAATTGATAATGAACTGTGATTACCTTAAAATAGTGAATATCTTTTAGAACTTTATTGTAACAAATAGCTAAAGACAAGTAAAAACTATATGTATATATTAAGATTTTTTGATACCCTATACATAAGGAAATATTAGTGACATTTCTTCCTTGAATGCAATATTTTAATTAAATAAAACAGGTAGGTGATCTAACTTTCATTTTTCTTTTGCACACAATTAATGAAATATGTGATAGATTATGAACATAATGCTTTAAACACCTAATGTTTTTAAACATAAGAAAATACATTTATCAGAAATCAATGTGTAAAAGATTACACAAGTACAATCATTAATTAAAAACAAAAAATATTTTTTAATAGCTTTGTTTTTAAAATTTTAATTTTCTTAACAAAATATTTGTCATTTAATTCTTTGACAATTTAGAAACTGAATGTGTCTTATTTATTTTTAAGAAATTCAACAAAAATATCCTTTTTTTAAAAATGGAAAATATCTTAGAAATATAAGCGTAGTTCTTTTGTAGCTTATAAAGACTTCTTTAAAATCTTAAATTCATAAAAGTTTTGTCTTGCCAGTTCATTCTGTTGCGTGTGTATTACGTAAATATTATACACTATTATTATGTTATTAATTGCATTTTTACTGTTGCTCATATCTCTTGTATCTCAGAAAATTGTTTTCAAGTTAATACTTTTAAAAATTTACAAATATTTTTCCTATTCATAATTAATAATTTTTTTCTAAATCTTAATTCTTAAATGTTAAATACAATTTCATAGATGAATACGATGTTATGGTTAAATTCTGAAGTACTACTTAAAAATATTTATTATTTTTACTCTAATCAGAATGCTTCGCAATGACATTATTTAATTATAAAAAAGCAAATAATCTTATATTTCAAATTACTTCAATGAATCTCACTTATATGTAATTAGATATTTTCCTTTTTTTCAAATTATTTTAGACTAGATGAAATAATCACGTATGGAAGGCAATGGATTCAACATATCGCCGTTATAAATATTCTATATAGTTTAAAAATAAATTTCGTTCATGCCAGACTGTGGAAAACAATATGATTCATAAAATATGATCGATGATGTTGTGAGAAGAATAGAATTTGAGATCAAATATATAATAAATTTCTAGCATTCCCTAAAAAATGTACCAGTGTTCTCATGGGAAATCAAGGGTTCTGAAAAACATATTTAAAATTTACAAATAAGGAACTCGCCCGGCTTCAGGAACGTGAAAGATAGTGCTTGATAAATAAAATCATTCGAAGCATTTTAAGGTTGGTGTTTTCTAGTTTTTCTGTCAGTTCTTCTAGTGGTCTGTGAATAAATAAAAAGTCTTGAAGTACATATTGATTTACTTTAAATTTTTTTTTAATGTTATAATTTTTTTAGCATAGTTATGTGATAGGAAATGTACATTTTCTTGTAAAAAAGAAAAGAAAAATATATTTATATATTTCTTTTTTAAATGAAAACTTTTTCATTAAAAGGACATGACCCAAAAATGCAATTTTAACTGATATGATAATTTTAAAACATTCAGTTCGTATTTAAAACTTACACATTTTCGAGTATCTTTATACACTTTTATATACTTCTTAAATCTTATTTATTTTTTTTCAATTTACGTAAGAAAGTATTCTCTATTTTCAGTTTTAATTTGCTAAAAAAAAGAGCAATTTTTTGCTGGTCCATATGGTTAAATGCAATACATGTAGTACATTCATAGAAACGTAAAACTGTAAGCTTTATTTTGTAATATTTTAAATGTAATTTTATTACATTTAAAATATACCCAATTACAAACACATTACATATATATATATATATTATAATAAAATAAATATTATAATAATTTTGTATATAAATGTATACATTAAAATGTTTCATTTTTAAAATATAAATTTATGTAATTAATAACAAAACTGCACAATCAATGCACAATTCTTAATAATAATATTAAAAATGTTTATTTTATTAAGGGTAATAAAATACTTTATTTTGCAAATTTTAATGTATGCTTTTGCTCTGAATTTAAAATTTATGTATACAGATTATTCCAAGGAAATAAATTTCAAAATAAGTTATTTTAAAAATGAAACATTTTAAAAATAACTTATTTCCAGTTATTTTTAAAATGTTTCATTTTTAAAATATAAATTTATGTAATTAATAACAAAACTGCACAATCAATGCACAATATTTTAAAATAATATTAAAAATGTTTATTTTACTAAGAGTAATAAAATACTTAACTTTGCGAATTTTAATGTATGTTTTTGCTATGAATTTAAAATTATGTATACAGATTATTTCAAGGAAAATAACTTAGATTCACAAAAATATTAATCACATCACTATTACTTTTAAAAATGCTGGTTTTGCTGCAAGCAAAATAAATCAAAACATTTCTATAAAGCGGCATTTAAAAAACTTAAATTACGAAAAAATTACACTGAGTTTATCTGTAAACATATTTTAACATAGTATTGTTGACAAAGACAAATTCTCAATGTAACATATATAGACGTACAGGCAATAGATGTAAATAGTTATCATAAAAATAATCCCGCTACACGATACTATCACAAACGATTATCGAATGTTTTCAAATGGCTGGAATACGCATTCGTGTACTGATAAAAGTAACATTAAAATTAAAGGAATAAATGAAACTGATCATCATTATAATTAACCAGGCAGCCCAATATGAGCCAATGTCTTCCTTTAAAGAATTCTCCATGGTGACCTTTAAAAAATCTTATTTTAATTTTTTCTCATTAATTGTAAGAACATCTAACTTCACTGAGTCAGCCCATCTTAACAATGGCCTTCTCTGCTGTTTAGTTCTAATGAGTCCAAAATGCATAATATTTTTATAGTATTGTCATCATGCGTTCCAAACATGTGAGCCATACCCAATTCATTACATTTTATATATTTAACAACATCAGCTTGTTTATATATCTGATATGATTCTGAGTTAAATCACCTTCACCAATTATCGTTCTTCTCTACACTACCAAGAATACTTTTAAAAATATTTCTTTCATATACTGTAACAATATTTTCCTCTAATTTAGTCATAATTCAGGTTTTCAGAAGCATATGTCAAGACATACTTCACAAAAGTTTTCTAAATTAGAAACTTCGTATTTTTATAAAGAAAAAGACCTAACTTTGAAGAATCTGCTTAGGCTAAAAATATCTTATTTGCCAAAGCAATCAATTTTTTTCAATTTCAGAAAATATTCTGTTGTTACCAGTAATAACTTAAACTAAGTAAGGGAAACATTTTACTGTTTCAAATTTATATAAGGCTACTTCAAGTTAAGAGTTTGGAAGGCTGCTTGCAGAGAAAAAAATGTATTTTATCTTTTTTCATGATTAAGTAAGTCCATTCACCTTGCATCCATCTCAAGAGCAAAAAATGTATCTTTCAAAAAAGAAAAAGATCCAGCAATTATCTCAACATCATCCTCATATACCAGAAGTTTTTCTGATCAAGAAAATATGCACCCAGTGATATCAATGTTAGGGTATCGAAAAACTTTTTCAAGTGCAATATTGAAAAAAAAAAGACATGATAAAGAATCTTCCCGTCGAACACCATTATGTATATTAAGATTTTCTAACACAATTTCCAGATATTTTATCTTAAATTTTGCATCTTTAGTGTAAGTTTTGGCAATTTAATGAGTTTTTACGGTTACCCAAAACTATTCCCTGTTTCAAGAAGATAATTTATATTAATGCTGTGAAAAGTTGACTTGAAGTCAATAAAAATATTTATGAGTATCAATGTTAAATTCTAATGTCTTCTCCAAAATCTGAAGTATGTAAAAGATACTACATCATCAGTTGATTTGTATGCATAAAAACCACATTAATAGTTTCTTATTTGTGAATCAACGTATTGTAATAATCTAAAAATTAAAATGGGTAAAATTTTACAAAATATACAAAGTAAACAAATGCCACAATAATTGACATGAGTCACCGTATCTCATTTTTTATGAATTGAACATAAAATGATAATATTCTAATCAGCTGTTATGATCTCAAAGTGTTTCAGACATTAGTACTTAATTCTAAAATACTCATCAATGAAATGTACTCACAATTCTTCAGAAACTCTGCAAAAATAAGATCATGCTCTGGAGCCTTCTTATTTTTAAATTTTTAGTGACATCTCTGACCTCCTCAATAGCTTATATCACAACTTCGATATTATTGCTATAATTAGGTTCAATAAAATCAACATTCTCACAATTTCCCCTATTAAGGAGTTCATTAAAATGTTCACTAAATCATTTTAAAATGGATTGTTTATCAGTAAGAATTTTACCAGATTTGTTTTAACAAAAAACAAAAATATATTTAAAACCCAGCTCACTACAATTAATTTTACGATAGAATCATCTGCAGTCATTTATGGATTTCAGATGCTCAACATCCATAGACAATTCTTCCACCAAAATTCTTTCGTCTAATGAGTCACTTCGCCTCATTACGGACTCTATAATATTTATTTGCACTATTTATAGAATGCACCTGCATTATATGTCAATATGCAGTATTCTTTTTATTTTCAGCATCAAATCACTCCTTACGTTGACACTTAGTTACCTTATCAGCCAAATATCTGGCGTCTTACAGATGCTATTTCTAATACATTTCCATTTATTCTCCACAGTGCCATCAAAATTTATTTATTTCTGAATTTATTTCCTCTTTATTAAGATATTCGAGTTTTATTATATCATTTTTAAGTTAATCGTAGTCATATTCCCTCAAGATCTTTCCACTGAAAATTTTGTATTAGATAACATTTATCTGACTTTTGATATTATTAAGAAATGATTAGAATAAATATTTCTCTTCGTCGACTGGTCCTCACATCCAACAAGTTTCAATAATGCCTAGCATCGATTAGAACATAATCAATTTGATTAGTATAGGTCCCCATTGGGGTATGATAAGTAGTCTTATGAATATTTTTACGTGGAAAGGACATGCTATTTATGATCATATAATATGAGGTGCAAAATCAACTAATTTACTCTCCCTACCTATCATTGCTCATATCATGTAAACCATGGGTTCCCAAACTTTTTTTTCTCTTGAACCACTTTCAAAGTTTTACTACTTTTGTTAAACCCCCTGCTTCTACATTTCTACTGTATTCCCAAAACTACTAAGAAATATCACCATAAATTTGGGGTGTTAAGATGAAAAAAAGTAGCACATTTTCTTTTGTATACTATTTATTAAAATAATACTTTAATAATATTTAGTAATAATATTATCTATTGTTCTATTCAATTCTGTGTTTGAACTGAGGTTTGAATATTTTTGAGTACCTACCTGTCTACGTTGATTGTTAAATCCAAACTAAAATTTTTGTTCTTTATTATGAAAACCAAAAAAATATTTTGTGGACCCCCACTTGCAACTTGTAAATCTCTGTTTTCTTCTCACGTTTACGTGGGACCCCGTTTGATCTCTTATGGACCCCAGGGGGTCCACCTGGACCACTTTGGGAACATATGATGTAAAATAAATCGTCATGTTACAATTTTAAAAATTCATACTTTTTTTCTACTTTAGCATTCAAATCTCCCATAACAATTTTTACGTCATACTAGGGCAACTACCGTGAATTCTTTCTTAATTTTTATAGAAAATTTTCTTATCCTCATCTATTTTATCTTCAATAGGGGCATGAGCACAAATAAATGGAATTACTAAATTCAATTTTTTAATTAAATTTAGTAATTAATTATTATATTATCATATTTGATGCGGACACAACTAAAAAAATTAATTGTAAAAAATCAAATAAAAAATTTAATAAATATTGTATTATATCACATCATAAATCGATGAATGATTGTATTCAATAAGTTATAAATGAAATTCATTATTAATAACGAACAATATAAAATTAACATGTACTAAAAAAAAGGGAAAATTTAAAAAGGTAAAATGTATAAAAATAAATTAATAAACTTAAAATAAGATAAATTTATACAAAATTATATATTTGAAATAAAATTAATTAATTCCATAAAAGATTACAGCTACGAGACAACCTTACATACGTTACAGAAATAAACTTAGTTATCTTATTCTCCAAAGGGTTACATTAATAATTAGTTAAATGTATTTTTAGAAGATTGCTGAACATAAATGTTTGCATTTTCTTTTAGTCAGTGGAATTATTTTGTCCCGTTCAAATCAGAAGAAATATTTTTTTATAATGAAAAGCGACAAACACAGTGACAAAGTTGTTTTGTCATGTTTCTCTGAATATAGTTCCACGGCACTGAATCTAGCTAATATTGTATATGCGATGCATTTCCTTTTTTCCGGGTTTCGTAAATATTGACGCTGATAATTAGAAGTTTTTGGTTAATTTTTCTTTTGAATAAATATGGCACGTTATATATAAGAAATCTGTTCTCTGAAGATTTGTTTTCTGCAGAGAAACTTTAAATGTCTTATTAGAGTAACTAGATTTATTGGATTAAATTTAAGATATCTTCTCCTATATTTTCTGAGCATATAGTATGAAAAATTAATCGGAAAGAATGATAGTTTTTGCAGGTAACAAAGAAATGAAAGCAGGAGTTAGTTTCCATGGTGTACAAGGACTGATATTTAGGAAAGAAACAAGAAGTCTCTGCAAGCATTAATACAGACTCCCGAAACCAACTGATGATTGTTTCGAAATATATCTCTATTCATCCTCGAAATTTCTGGAAGACTGCTTTTTTCTAATCTATTCTACAAAAACTATGAAAGGTATATGGAAGAGACATTTGTAACTTTATATTTGATTAATTTATAAGGAGATATATACATATATATATATATATATATATATATATATATATATATATATATATATATATATATATGTATTATATATATATATATATATATACATATATATATATATATATATGTATTATATATACATATATATATATATATATATATATATATATATATATATATGTATATATATATATATATATATATATATATATATATATATATATACATAAGTGATGTATGGAAAACTTAAGCCGAAAAATATTTCTTTTACAGCAAAAATAAAACAAAATATTCAATATTTTAGTAATCATTTATCTCGACTGATCTTTTAGGTAAGTATCAAACATGTAAAATAAAGATATTTTAATATTGAGAATCCTTCTTTTACAAATATTGCCCCAAATTCCAATCCATTTTGTTTTATTGTGTGTAAAGTAAAAATATCGTTTTTATAGAAAATCTATTTGAAAACTTGAGTAGTACATTATTGTTTGCTAAATCCTTTCTATCTGAACATCCGTAATATTTATTGAAAAAAATAAACTTTAAATTTAGAGCTGTCAATAAAGTATGGCACGTTTTCCCAGTTAATAATATTGACCGAATACTAGTAATCGTACTTTAGAAAGTGCTGAAAATAAGGACACTTTCTTGAGTTATTACTTACAAAGGTTCTTAAACTGATAACTTTTTTCAGATTTTGCAAGATTTTCGCAATTACTTTTATAAGCCTAATCTCCAGAAAATATCGAATACCGATAATGTAAGTGAAATTTTTATTTTCCTAATGACAGAAACCCTAGTTTGTTTTAGGCATATGAAAATGTGTTCTCTTAAAATTGATTTCAAAAAGTTGTTAAAGCTTACGCAAATAATGATTTAAAACTAATTACTTTTTTCTGGAAATATTAGCTTTATCAACCACTAAAGTTTTTTTTTTCGATACTTTATTAATTTTTGTATACAGTAGATAAAAAACTCAAAAATAAAATTTCAAAATGTATTTTTCATAAATCATTTGATAATAAATATCTCATTAATTATTAAGATATATTTCAGTTTGACTTTATTGTTCTCTTACAGTGTTAAAAATATTTCTATTTACAGTATAATAGAAATATTTATAACACCGCGTTGTGGTCTGACTAACAGACTGACTGTATGAATCATTTTAAATTCAATCAATTAATTACTTTTTGAGAGGTATTTTCATAGACAGGGGGCCGTCTCTAAATGTCGCTAGAGAGAAACCTGGAAAATTCCCAAGTACCATTTTAGAGACTTTCATGCATGAAATAAGAATTCTAAACTCATATACAGTAGTTCAACTGTTATTAGAAACTAAACCGGACCTTTAAATCGCTTTGAAGTGTGGTCTAGTAACACTAGGTGACGATAAGAATTGGAATAAAAGATATTTTGCTCCTGTAGAGAAACGTTTAATAGCCGAGAGCTGTTTCAAGCTGCTTTGGAATCCACAGCGTAAAGGGTCTTTCGCGAGGACTTTTGACTATTAGTTGGTCGTAATTATGTGTAGCAAAGAAAAAACCCTAGTAAACTCCGAAGCGTACATCTGACAGACGTGATTGAAGAGGGCATAAATATAGTACCTATCTCGAACTATATATATATATATATATATATATATATATTCTAATTTATATGCTATGCACTCAGTATAATTTCACGTGAATATTAAGATGTAACACATGGAGTTATAATCAATATTTTTTAAGCTTTATTGAAAAAGAACGTGTAGAAAATATGAATATAAATTCTAGAACGAAGCTGGTAAAAAAAGAATTAATATTCCGGTATTCATTTTAACAATTCGGAGATTTTGTTTTTTACAGTAAGCGTTAAAACTTGCATTTCTGAATCCATAGAAAAATGTAGGTAGTAGTTGTACTTACCATGATGAGTAAATAGAGATTGCAGATTATATAAAAATATTCAACTTTCTGATTTAAAATATTACACACTCAAAAATGTCAAGTTTCCATTCATATACATGTTAATTTGTAAATTAGCCAGATATATTAATTAGCACCAGCTCCATTAATATGTTCTTATTTTTTGATAAAAGAAGAAAATTGGAAATATTTTAAAAATAGGTTCTTTCAATGAAATAAAATCACTTTATGATATGAAATTATCTGAAATATATGATGTTTAACGTGTTCTATAAGCAAAGCTAGAAATAAAAATTTCTCGAAATAATCTTATTCATTATGTGCTTAATATAATAATAATACTTATTAATTAATATTATAATGATATTTAATATAAAAATTTAAAAATTATTTGAGGGATGGTAACAAATAATTCAGGATTACGAGAAAGAAATTAAGAACACATCTATTTATTTTTTAATTAATCACTTAAATTTTTGTTATTACTTTTTTCAATATCTTAAAGAAAAGCAATAATCCTTTCAAACTTTTTCATTCATATTTAATCTTTGTATTTATTCCAGTAGATTGAGATACATTATAAATAGCGTAGTATAGAAGAAACAAAGACAATTATTACAAGATTAAAAAAAATTGCATATATAAATGGAACCCCAGTGGAAAAAAATTATTTGGAAAACTCACGACCAAAAGCTCAAATTTAAATATTTCGTTTTTCAGGTCTTCGCATTGAATCAAAAAATTCTTTAGACATTGCTTTAGAATGTTATCGAAGGAAATATAAAAAAAATAAAATCTCTCATATCTAAAAAAATATCAGAAATCCTTAAAAATTTACATGTAAGCAGGTGCATCATATAAAACTTGTCTGTTTCTTCTTCCTTTTAAAATGTTGTCAATTGATAAAAAATGAAAGAAAAATATTGCATTTTTTATTCACTCATATCCAAGTGAAAAATATGAAGAAAATCGTACCGGCTAATTACGTAGATAAAAGCAATATAAAAAATGTTTTCCGTTTATTAAACAGGAGATGTGCATGTCTCAATATTGCTGCACGCATAAACTAGAGAAAATTTTGTTTCTTTTCCACGTCCAAAACACTGTAGAACAAGATGGGTCTCTTTTTCAAATTAGAAAGTGCCTTACTCCAAATCTTTTTTCATAACTTTCTATAAAAATTATTAATATTTTTATGTTAAAATTAATTAGTTACATCCCTGAGCAAGATGTTTTTCCCACAAATATTAAATTAAAGGAGGCATTTAATGAAAAGAGTATATTACCAATCGATAAATGAGACCTTTTTTTTATAATGTAGGGACTTTTTGATCATGTACCAATGAATACAAAAAATACTTTCAAAAAGTGCTTCCAAATATTACTCTTTTTCATTAACCGTGGTTTAGAGATTGAACAGTGATGTTTAAGAAGAAGAACAGTTAATTCGATACCAGCATTTATTAACCAACAAAAAAGGTGTTCTCTTTCTGTCTTCAGATACAACGGTTGATAGGACAAAACAGTCTAATTTGCCGCCACTTATTTATTTAAAGACTTCCTAGAAGATAATTTATAATATTTTCATTAAAATGCTTTAGTATATATATATATATATATATATATATATATATATATATATATATATATATATATATATATATATATATATATATATATATATATATATATATATATATATATATATATATATTTATATATATATATATATATATATATATATATATATATATATATATATATATATATATATATATATATACCCTCACTTCGTATATTATATAAATTCATACTTGAAGAATATGCAAAATTGCATGATTAAATTATATCAAATTTTGTTAAGTTTATCGTAGTGTAAAACGGCATAACCAAACCCTGGGAAAACAGATGTTTATATCGTTATTATCACCTTATATTTTCAGGGCGCTTTTTTTCCTTTCAAACCATGCTGTTGGAAAATAAAGGAAAGAATGTAATAGAAAAGTTGGAACAATGAGACATGTGTAATAAAAGAATAAATTTTTCCTTTTAGAATGAATGGGTGGTCTGGAGTAAATTTCATGAGCGTGTGTATTTTATTATATCTTTCGTATGTAATTCTGACCAGTCGGGATTGAGGGGCAGAGATTTCTGACTTATCCCATAGAAGTGTAGGACGTAGTATGGAGCTTTGGAGAACCAATGGTATATACAGGTGGAGCCAAGATGATAATCATAAAGAATTGAAAACTGCATCTGAAAAAGAAGACGCAAAGAAAGGAGTTTATGATTGCAGATTGGATCCTCATGGAGTAGAATGAGAGAAACTGAAAGATCTAAGTCGTAAACGGAGTACAATTGCCCTGTCTAGTGGATATTATAAAACACACAGTCAGAAAACAAACAATTCTGAAATTTATTTAAGACTATCCATCTATTCCAAAAGGAAATATTTATTCTTTTATTACACTTATCTGATTGTCCCAACTTTTATTACATCTTTTCCTTCATTTTCAAACAGTATGGTTAGAAAGGAAAAGAAGAAAAACTCTTAAATTTAAAGTGGCATTAACAATATAAATATTTGTTTATTCAGGGTTTAGTTGTAAAAACCCTGAAACATCACGAAAAAACTTTTATAAGAAATTAAGATTTAAATTATCAAAAATAACGTTTACATTTACCTGATTAGAGAGAGCCGGAGAAATTTCATATATGTTGTATTTTAAATTCAAATCATAGCATTTTTTTTATAAATTTGCGAAGTTTGAAAACTAAATTTTACTCTCACATACCAAGCGTTCTGGATTAGTTTCGATTTTAGAACCCTTTACAAAATGTGTGGAATTTGCCACAAAAGGTCTCAAATGTGTCCTGAAAGAATTCTCTAAATTAATCTAAAAATTAATATACATATATTTATATATATATATAACTTATAAATCATGAAGGATTTCTTTTAAAATTTCTTGGAAAATATTTCAGGAAATTAATAGAAGTCTGAAACAAAAATCAAAAATCTGTAGCTACAAAGATTAGAAGACAAGATATATAATTTCACGTGCGAGCATCTCAACTCTTTGCTGGTGAAAATAGTGGCGATTTCTAAAGTTTCTTTAGCAACTGTTACATTGAAATTCAAAAACTAGAGGTTTGAGATGATTATAATAACTTTAGATTACAGATTTGATATGATTATAATATAAAAATTGAAATCATTAAATAATTTTTGAAGATCGATTCATGTTTTTCCTCAAAAATATGAGTTATAGATTATTTAAAATATGGCTATTCCTCATTCCGAAAATAAATTTCATTTTGCTATAAAATAGGGATTTATCTTCTACGAGACAATATATTTTATTTTGATATACTAGTAAGCTTTCCTCTAAAAATGAGAACAAAAAAGTTTTCTTTTTCGAAGATAATAATCTAAATTTAGAAATTTTGTACTTACTAATATAAAAATTTTGCTTCAGTACAATTCAGTTACCTAACATCTGAAATTGGATTTCCTTTGGAATTTTATATTTTTCTCAATCCTAAAATCTATATACATTTTAGCTTGAGTGTGATACATTATACTATTTAATTCTTAAATACATGGTTTATATTTTCTTTCAAAGTATGTACTTTAAAGATAAATTGAATACATTTTGCATCTGTAATGTTTTGACATCAGAATTTAAAATATCTGAACGATAAAACTGATATATTTGAAGGGTGAAAAAAACTTAGAAATAATTTCATAATATTGAACTAAAAACAATATGATAATTCAGAACAGTAAAATATATAAGTAGTGATGTTGACCAAACTAAATGCTTAATCATTAGAAAATTTTCATTTTAGATTAAATGCTCAGGTGTATAAATTGAGTACCATTAAAATTTTAAACTAATTTAAAATTGTCTTCTAAATTTAATTTATAATTAAATATAAGCTTTATTTTAGGCATGACAGATAATTTAATTCTATGTTAGATTGATATTTAAATATCAAATCCAAATTCGCGCATGGTGTGGTGGGACATTTTCTTTTTCAAACTTGAAAAGTTATTATCATTGCTACTAAATTTCCATAACACATCATTGGTAATTCTTCATAATTTGCCTTTTCCAAGATACGTTAATTGTAACTAAATTATGTTCGTAAATAGTAAGCACAAATATATTTTATGTATAAATTAATAAATTGAAATATTTATAATATTACAGTTATAATATTACAGATTAAAATATTTAAGTTCAGAAAATGCATGCTTCATATATTAATGTGCAAACTTTTAATTCACATTTATCTCTAAAATAATTAATATTTACTTGACCATTATAAATTGCATGCAAAAAATTCTGAAAATTGCTTAATACTTTTATGATCTGAGTTATATTTAAAATATTTAACATATTTTGATATTTAATAAAAATATAATGATACATATACATATCCATAAAATAAGATTGCTTTTTTCACTTTTGTGAAAATCTTATTGGTAATTTTCTTCCATTCTTATTTTTCAAATGAATTTTCTTATAAATATCGTCTGCCTATGTTATTAATTACAGACATTTATTTTTCTGACATCAGTATCTTCTCTTTTTGGTCTACATCATCCATAACTTCAAAAGATTGATTGAACCTAATTTTTTAGTTTCTAGATCATCTGATATAATGCTTTGTTGTCTTTTTAAATTGGTGATTTGTGTAAAGTTTTTCGAGAACATGTAGAATATGATATCTTAAAGTTTTAATAACAAACATAATAGCTGATGTATCCTGCATGAAATAGTCAACAGACTTCACAATCAACTTGGGGCGATAAAAACATTTATGGAAGTTTATTTATGAAGATCCGAAAACTTTTTTGAATACAATTTGAAATTCATATAATGGATTTAAACCTAAATTTATAATTTTTTTAATGTAAAACAATCAAATGAATTTTACCATTTACAAATATCTTAAAACTTTCTTACCCAATATCCGGCTATTTTTAAAAATTTATTACTGTTTAACCTTACATTTGGCTAAGATAATGGCAACGTATAGAGTAGATGTGCCATCTTTAGGCCGAAAGTGGAAGGATAGAGAAATAACATCCATGCCCGACTAGGATTCGAACCTGAGGCCTACTTTTTCGAAATTAAAATGCTAAACACTCTTCCATTGATCAGTCTGAATATATATATATTTCAAAATACTGTTATCAAATCAGATGACTGCAAAGAATTTGTTTTTATTTAGCATTTCTAATACAAAACATGGATTAAAAAACATGTTTTGATTTAATTTAATAGTATTAGTGGTTAACAAAATTTTCATTCACTACAATGAAATATTACTTAAGAGAATGCTGTTGCTACTTATTTCCTGGGTTTAACAAAGCTAAACCAGGTCTATTAATTTATTCACTCTCGAAAAGTCCAAAACCATGATTGAGTTTCTATATCAATTTAGTTTGGAAAGTATGGAAAGCAGGAGATAATCCAAAATATAATCAGAAGACGCCAAACTGAAAAAAAAATTATAAACTGTCTGAAGCCATAATTAATCATTTTTACAAAAAAATAAGGTTTTATATTCTTATGTTTTGAATATACTTTACATTGTTTGCATATATATATATATATATATATATATACTTATAGATTGTATATACATTCAAAATATTTGAATTGTTATCTCATAAAATACAAATGCAATTCTAAGTGATTTTATATACAAGATTGATACTTAAGTCTGAAATACATAAGCTTAAATAACTACTAATATGCACTAAGCTTTCCTTAAGAGATAATTCCTTTTAAAACTTTTAAAACACAACATTGTTTTGAAATTGACATTCTATTCATATACTATTACACTATAGTTTTTGTTCATCGTTAGTCTAACAAATAGATCCCTTTAATCTTAAACAATTCAAATATTGTCTTTAAAACAATAAGAAATTGGTGTTTTTTTTTTTTTTTTTTTTTTTTTTTTTAATTTACGCTTAGAAATTAAATAAATGAGGCTAATGGATATCTTGTTTTTCCTTAAATAGAAGACAATTTAACTTCACTTTTGAGTTGCATATTTAGAACTGTATTTATGTGGAACATTCTTTTGATGAAATATATTAAAGTAATTTAAGTTCCTGTGCGAAGCTGTAATAAGCGTCGTAAAAATATAAGAGAAAGTATAATGTTTAGTAAATAAACTAATTTATGTAATTTCAAGTGAAAGCATTAATGATGACATCTTTTAGAAACATAGAATTTAGAAAAAATAAATTACACATTTAAGCAAAATAATTATTTTGCTTATTAAAAATTATTTTATACAAATGTTGATGAAATCTACCTTAATTTAATGATGTTATATGTATAAAAAAGAAACTATTTTTGTCTATGTAGTGAAACGTTTTGTATTAAAATTCAAATAGAAGTTGTAGGAAAAGCTAACAATCCACTCTCACCTAATATTAAAGAAAAAATTCAAATTTCATTTTAAATTCTTTGTTTCTTTGAAATTCTGACAAAGAACAAGTTAAAGTTTATTAAAAGTTATATATTCGAAATCGTTTGTCTTCAGTTTATATTCGGGTAGAAATCTCCAACATATTTTTTCGGTTCTTTGGTTACTTATATTAAAAAAAAATGTTAATTTTTTTCTTAATGTAAATGATTTAAAAACCATGAAAAACGTGTCTAAATTAGTTTAGCAACCCAAATAGATATTTTTTAGCTATTGTCCTAATTTATATGTATATTTATATGCATTAAAGTCACTTTTTAACTTCTGAAATGAAAGTATTTGAAACCTCTCTGTAAGTAATGCAGTTTCATTTCATTTGAGAAATATCATTATTCATTAGAAATACCATAAATGTTAACATTATTTCAATATCTGCAAATTAACTTTTTTATAATTTTAAAGCTGTTTTTGAGAACTTATGTGGAATAAATCTAAAAAAGTGTTTTGCATTAACAAAAATAACATTTTAATGCTTCATTTAATTTACAATTACTTTGGAATAAATACATTATATATATTTCATTTTTCATTGGTATTGTGTATAATAATTAAATTAAATACAGTTACTCACAGAAGTAGTTTCCAAAGAAATTAAATATTGAATGAAATATGTTATAAAGAACATTTAGTAATTCAAGGTACTGCTAATTAGAGCAATAAATTTTTTTAAATAATTTAATTATATGTGATTTTAAAACATTATATGATTAAATATATTGAAATATAATTTCATTGTCTATAACAAAATTAAAAAATTAAAATTCACTAAAATGGAACCCTTGATTTTAAATGTTTGGTATCAAGAGTACCAAATAAGAAAAAAAGTTCTTTTACTTATGAATTTTAATATACTTTTACATTTTCAATATATAGTTACTAAAATTTTAATATTTTCAAAATTTCATCATATAACTTGAGTTTGTGCTTAAAAGAACAAGCTTATTTAATTTTTAAAAGCACTTATAATTTACGATGCATAATGAATTCATAGACATTTTAATTTTTCTAAATCATAAGTTTATAAAAAATTTCGATTGGTAAAAAAATTTAATTTAAAAAACCAGTTTCAATCAATATAAAAATTACTTTTAGGCTAACGGATAGTGCATTTTAGACACATATGTTGTTGTTTTTATGCAACAAGAAGACAATATTAATATAAAAACTAAAACTATTCGTAATTTTCCTAAATTTCAATAATTTCCGGAAAACAGACAACTTTACCATCAGTGTAATTCTTGAAGAAAATGGCTTAGAGAATTTTCAGTTGTAAAAAAATCGCTGATCAGCGAAAAATCCCTCTAAATTAAAATGAGAATGATATTGTTATAACTATTGTAATTTTTTGAAAATTATTTTGCAATGTTGAACAAATTAATGAAAAATATTGACATAAAATGAAGTCAAAAACTAATTTCAAATAAAAAATTTTTTAAAATATGATGGTGATTCTTTTAAATGATATTTAAATTTATTCATAA
Source organism: Latrodectus elegans (assembly GCA_030067965.1). Taxonomy (NCBI): domain Eukaryota; kingdom Metazoa; phylum Arthropoda; class Arachnida; order Araneae; family Theridiidae; genus Latrodectus; species Latrodectus elegans. Next base: position 30,523,667 of record CM057822.1, on the reverse strand, counting down.
ATTATTCATTCATATTCATATTTGGATATTAAGGTAACTCTATGTCTATTATATTTTTACATTTTCTGAAGGAATATTGTAACATTTTAATATTTAATTGAGTAAAACATCTAATATCTAATTTACAAGGAAATTAAATATTGCAAATTAAAAATCTTGTAAAACCTACAAAGAGTTTTTCTGATATTAGAATTAGACGAGATTTAACAGTGCTCATTTAAATTAGAATACAGAAAAATCCAATTCCATAAATATAAGTTTTTACACATTCCTTTAAGTAAAACCTCATTATATTGAAACACAATTTAAACATTTTTTAAACAAAATTATTACTTTCTACCTAGTTTTAAGTTTCGATTGCACAAACATGTATATTTTTAGATACATGTAAACACTGAATCGATAGAAAAATGTACCAGTGTAAAACTTTCATTTTAGACCTCATAAGCATTTTTGATTCTAAAAATTACGTCACTTCAATGTCTTTAAAAAAACTTCTGTTTCAAACTCTGCCCACTTAAAATTTTTATAAGTTTTAAGTAAGTATTAAGTTAAAAACAAGTTTATATTTAGTATTTTAATTTCTTTTAACCCAAAAGCAAAATAGTCTACAGTTTCACCAGAAATTATTTAATTCAACTACAACAACTAAAAAATATTTCTATAATAAATTCAATAATTTTACCAATAAATCAATTACCAATGGCAGTTTATTTTTTTAAAATAAGATTGTAATATCATTTAGCATTTTCATTTCCTTCATAGTTTAAAGGAATGATTTCTTTCGTAAATGAAGGCTACAATATTATTCACAACATAATTAGTGCATTTCAATTAACTAGGAGTCGAAAATAATTTGAAAATATATGAAATATTAAGTTTTAAATACATTTTGTGTAATTAAGAATTTACTATTTAATATACAGCAAAGATTGCTAAATTTTTAAATAAATATAATTTTATATTAAAAAATATAGTTTTATGTTTAATTTATGTATTGAATTTTTAATTTAGAGTAAGAATGTAATTTTATATATATATATATATATTTCTTGCACTTGTTCATAATAATACTGTGTAAATAATTTTATTTCCTAATTTTTATTCTGCAGTCACTTTCTAGACAAGAAAAATTACATTTCCAATATCAAAAGATGGTGGTATATGCAAGAAAAGCATCAAACAAATTACTGTTACTTATTTCTGACACGTTAAATGATTAATTAATAAGTAGTTTAAAATGGAAATACATGAGAAAATGATTTCAGTTAAGCATAAAAAATAGCATATACTTAAAAAATACGCTCTTAAATATCATAGTATAAACTACTTTATAACCTTTTCACATAATATTTTATACTTAACATTCTGTCGACAAAACAAAATACCATGTTAATATTTACAGTAAATTTCGACTTGTAAAAGCATTGAGGGAAAAAAGAAGTGTCAAATATCCCCCAAACTAAGTACTACTTAATCATTCTGAAGTTGATTATAATAGTTATTTTGATATTTATTTTGATGATAAAATTCAATTAAAGCATTGCCAAATTAATATTTAGTCTCTTTCTATTGTACTTTTTCATATATATATATAAGTTTGAAAAAAACATATAAATTATGGAACAAATATTATAAATTGAGGTGATTGGCTTAATTATAGCGAAAAATAATATATATTTTATAATATAATGAAAAAAATATATAATAATAACTAATTTTATATTTATATTATCTGCATTATAATAAGTATAAACAGTTCAGTGCTTTATAAACATATATAAAAAAAATTAGCAAAGAAAGTAAAATCATTTATTATAATAAAAATACAAAAATGCAGTAACAATGCAAAAAATACGGAAAGTGTTTATGTTTATGAAATATATTATTATTTTTTATATGAATGAGGTACAAATAATTATGATATATTAAGGGGCAAGATTTAATCATTATTATTAATTTTTAAGGAACTTGCTTTTTATAAATATTACATTTCATACTGTATATACTTTTATTAACCAGTCTCAATTATTCATGTTATCTGTTATCAACATATTAACGATAAATACTTATATATATATATATATATATGCACATCATTCAGAAATATTTTCAATATATTTTTGTAAATATAACATTTTGTCTCTTTGACTAAAATACAAATAAAAAAGAAACTTAAATCATTAACTAAGCTTGTTTTCTACATTCAAATCAATGAGTCGTGAATCACTTTTCTTCAAGAAATTAATAAAATCGTTATTTAAAAATATTTTTGAACTGAAAAAAAATTTCATCACAGTTGTGATAACAATATCAAATACCATCATTGGTTATAATTAATCGCTTATGGCGCAAATAATGAGTCCTGAAATATTTTATCCATATCATCAAAATCTTACTGAACACAATATAGATTAAAATACATTTTTGATCATTATAACTAATATTGTATTTTTTTTCATATTACTACTAAATTATATCATCATTAAACATTTAGTAACGTAAATAGATTCTTCAACGTATATATTTTAAAACACCATTATTTTTAATGATTTTTAATTACATTTAAAGAAGATTTAAATTTTAAATATACTAGATAACTAGTTAAAGATAATTTTGAATTAGACATGATAAAATTGAATTTTATACTACTATTTTGAAGGAGCATGATGATAAATATGATATTTTTTTACTTGAATGATGAACTTGATAAAGTTTATTTATGAATTTTGAGTAAAAATTGCCATTTTGCTTTTCTCAATTCAATGAAAAATTCTGTAATATTATTTACAGAATTTTGCTTCGAATATAACAGAACAAGACCAAATAAAAATAAAAATTGAATTAACAAATTATTTCATTTGTGAATCCATAAATGAAATTATTTTTGAAAAAGAAAATTCTCAGTAACTTCTTTTTATGTCATGAGAGAAAAAATATATTTGAATAAAAACATCATTACTTCAAACAAAATTTAAATCTGTCTAGTTAGTAATATGTTTAACAACCATAAAATGTAGAGCATGAGTTTTAGCTTCATCTAAATTTTGTGATAGATAAAATGGAATTCTGAATTTTGAAAAAGAAAGGAGCTTAAAATTTGTTTATCTACAAGAAAAGAGAATATTAGTATCATCATTATCTTTACAAGCCGAGCATAACACTTATTCAGGAAAAGAAAAAAAAGGAAAACTATTAAAGGAAACTTTACACTGGAAAGAATGCATTTGAATGCATTTTCGATAAACTATAAACATGTTCGTTATTTGTTTAAGTTTCAAAAACAATAAATATTCACTACATGTTCGATTTTCCATTAAAGAAATGTTCATCATTTCTATCCTGGAAGAGCATTAAGCAATGCTCCCAGACTAAGTGAAGATAAACTGAAAAAGATATGGCCTAAGATAATTTACTTTCCTTCAACTCGGAAGGTTAATTATCTCGAAATAAGTACCGACGAAAAAACAGTGAGCATGAACAACAAACAATGTTAGCGAATATGTCTTTCTTTGCGATACGTCCCCTTCATAATTTGTTTTCTGCTTGGCTGCCTTTGAATGTCTTGTTTTAGTTTTATTAACAAGGACATCGGAAATAAAGTTAATCGTACTTATCTTATAAAGGAGCTATTCTTTACGAGTTATTAATTTTCTTTAGGATGATTTTTGGGTAAAATTATTCTAGATTATTTTTTGAAACATATCAAGTACTATGTTTACTGAATTGTATATACACACAAACATAATAATAATAATAATAATATATATAAATATAAATATATATATATATATATATATATATATATATATATATATATATATATATATATTTATATATATATATATATACAGCTAAAGTAAGATAAATACACGAATTATTCTTAAAGGATTTTGAAATAAATTATAGGTTAGATTTTTGAATCAGCACTTTCAAAATTTAAAAATCCAAGTTTCTGTCACAAAACTATAAAATAACGAACATAAACTGCTCTTATTGACTATTATTTCTCGCATTAGTTCAGAATTTTTGATTAATTACAAATGCTTGATTTTTTATTGACCTAATCAGTTTTTGAGAAAGGATTAGGAATTTTGTCCCATTCACAGATGATAGCGACATTTTAGCTAATATTCGTGGTAATTTTACCACAATTGATATGACAAATTATTTCATAAAATATTTAGAAAAATCCAGAGTAGGTTTCCTTTAATATACTATCTTTATTCTTTCTTTTTGAAAAATCTGTTTTAAAATTATGTAAACACTTTGCAAAAAGCACCAACTCACAGAAATTGCAAATTTGATCTGCCTAAAATTGGTCCGAATGATATAACTTATTTTTCGTTCCTTAGATTAACGCACTGAAGTATATATATATATATATTTAAAATGTAAATAAAATATTGTTACAATTTGTTTTAGGGTTAATTCTAGTAAATTCCATGTTTGGTTTAAAATAATTTGAAGAATGAAAGTATGTTCATAAATTTAGAATAGCAATTATACAAGATGTCTTAAAAGTTTATGTAACACATAGTAAGACTCTTGCAATCAAATATGAATCTTTTTTTTATTTTTTATAAGTTTCAATGACGAATAAAGAATAACAATGTATTTAAATCAAAACCCTAAAATCAAAGAGCGAAATGTGACATACAATCAATCTCGAATATAACACAATCAATATAATACAATTCAAAACACCTTTCTTAAACCACAAATAGGACTAATGCAAACATCAATCAACTAATATTTCTATCATTTTCTAAAAGTAATAGGGGCAGCGTCAACAGAAATTTTCAGCTACTTCACTACCTCAGAAATTGGTTTTTATTTTTCCCAGAATCTCATGACTCAAGAGAAGCTATCAATTCTCTTCATTAGGGAAGAAGATATCGGTGGTATATTGGGTTATGGGACAGTTTTAGTGAGGACTTAATCTACTGTCATCCTGAATAGACTACAAGAATATTTTCGACATACTGTACTTATTTTATAGGAAGGCGTGCCGTGAGAAAAAAGATGTCGTTGCTACAACACCAGAAAATTTAAAATGTTACTCAGATCAAACAGTGTTGGAATGTAAAGTTACTGAGATAAAGCTAAGAGATGCTATAGGATTATCTCCTGGTATAGATTTTAATAAATTGGGGGTCTCGCATACTATCGCATATTTGATCAAATCAACTTAGTGTACTGATTAATATCCGAATTTTATACTATGCTTGGCTGTTCCCATATGAATAGTGAAAATTAACGATAACACATCCGGATTGATAAGAAAGGAGTAAAACGCAAAGTTGCTGCTCCCCAGTATGTTAAATATGATCTGATAATTAAACAGAGAACATCATAAGATGAATGAATCTATAATACAAAATTTGATTTTGACTTCTCTAGTTCTATTGAATCAATTATTGAGCTGATTTAGCAACCATTTTTCCATGTCCTGGCCTATATATATCACAATAATTTTAAAGATATCGTACTTTTGAATATGCACTTCTAAATAATGTTCCATCCGTGATGTAACACGGATTCCTTAATTCACAATATCTTGGAGATATTCAGGTAGCCTATCCACCTTGATGATAGATTAAGTTCTTGCCAATACTGATTGTATCTTTTCACAATACCACGAATCTCCGTCTCTGATTCAGATTTAAAGATTTCCCTCTGGTCGTTAGGTCTCGGAGAAAACCAAGAACCGGTTTTAGTGGTGGAGGGCCGACTGAAATTTCCTCTTTACAGTGCACATTATGAAATTTCTTTACTTTTCTGAACAATTATGAAACATGTTAGTTTGATAATATGTTAATGTGTACACTTAGTTATATTATAAGTATTTCCTCGTTAAAAAAATAATTATCATGTATTTAAAAATTGTTCAAGGACTAAAATATCATTAATAGCAGATCTTGAATTCTTTTCAAAGCTCAATATATTGAATTACTGAAATCCTACTAAAAAAATGATTCTCATTATCAGATTCTCTCTTTATGATTCTCATAACCAAAAAATATACTATTGGAAAGTGTGCAAAACATATACAAAAAATATTGTAGTATTATCAATAATTATTTGACTTTCTGTATAAAATACTGCAAAGGAAGATTCTATAATCAATTACTCATCTCAAAATGATATATTTCCATTTAAAACTTACTTACCACAAACTGTATATACGAACAGAACACATTTTTCAATTTTTAACTAAATGCTTTATACTTATTTATTATTCCATTAGTCCCAATTTTTAAAAAGTCATACAAAAAAGCATATCTCTAATAACAAATGTTGAAAAAAGGAAATTGAGTAATAAAAATACATAACTTAAATAAAATTAAGTACAAGTAGAATAAGCAATTAAATATTAAATACTTTTAGTTTTCAAAATAAAAGATATTTTCAATTTACTTTTAAAAAATTGACGTTTAAATCAGTATTTTTTCATTGAACAAACAGATTTTCAAAGTTTTTAAAATCTAGCTTGCCCATAAATGGTTTCACTGCTTGCTTAATTTATAATGCAAAATTGATGTTATATCTGTAAGATTTCAGAAGATGGCTCGGTAACTTTAAGCAATTTTATGCACAATAACTTTAAGTCTATATATCTTTCCAACTAATTATGTCTTTCAGCAGTTGTTATACTAGGAATAAATATCATAAGAAGAGTTGTATCTGGAGGAATATCATTATTATTTCATCAAATGAAAATCTTAAATTTTATATAGAAAAGTTATTACTGCTCAAGATACTATCTATACTTTTATCTCGAAAAAACGTAATTGATAAGACTATTTAGTATAGTACTATGTTATAATTCTTAATGAAAAAAAAACATTCGCAAAAAACCTTAGCTGACATTAGAGGTGATTGTTAAAAAGGTATTTAAGTGCATATTACTGAGCTTTCTGAAATAATCTTTCTGTATAATCAGGTTAAGATGATTTAATTATTTATTAAATTTTTACATCCAGAATGTTTTATTTCATACTTATATTTATCATTATGTTTCACAACTTTGTCATATTCCTATATGGAAAAAGGGTATTAATTTTGACTATTGTTTTTTGAAACTAAGTAATTTTGCATAGCAGTAAATTACTAAAAATATTACAAATAAAAGTTGTTTGAAAAATATCACAATGTATTCCTTAAAAAAATTATTTACTTTAAAATTATCTGCATGTAGGGCACATGATAGATAAATTGATTAAAATTTCACGACTATATATAAAACTCATTTTCTGCAATTGTTTGCTTGTTGAATGTGTGTGTGTCCAAATTAGTAGTTTATCAAACCAAACTTTCTGTAGTGTATGTTTGGGAAAAAAACAGCTAAGGTTTTTAATGACATTTAGTGACACATTCTGATAGGTATTCTATTCCTGCCACCAATCTTTTTAGATAAAACGAATATATGCCCTTCCATATTCAGACATTCAATAAGGAACTGATAATCTTAGCCAAGAAAAAGTAAAACCGAACGAAGGCAGTTCATAAATGGGTAAGTGTTAATCTAAATGTGATTTTAGTTTAGCGTGCCATTAAGTGTAATATATCACATCGGAACCAGGATGAAATCAGCATGTCACTATTCTGTTACAGTTGTGTGTTGCTTTATTAGAGGTGATTTTCCCGTTGTTGCAAAAATGTCAAACATCATTACATGCAATGATCACACTCATGTTGTGGAGTTAGAAATAGATGACGTAAAAACATAGATGAATGTAATGTCACTTCAGTAAAGTGCCTTGGGATATGGATAGATTAATGGGTGGTTTGGATGAAATTCTATTCTGCTGGATACACTGCCCGATATTGAAAATGCAACACGAAGAAGGAGTTGCCAGAAAGTGACGAAACTTGACTAATAGAGAAAGACAGCAACTAACAATAAGCGATTTGTATTTCGAAATAGTATACATAAGACAACGAGAACGAGGTTGGATCAATAGGTAGTAGGACCACTGTAGATTGTGATATACGAAGCAATACGTCTACACGCAGAGTCAATGTAAATACGGATGGTGTTCTGAGAAATATAGCTCTCTCTCCCCTGTCAACTATTTACCAAAAAGCATCTTCTGAAGGAGGCAGTTAAAGGGTCTGCAAATGGCATTCAGTTATATCCCAAACATGTTTGATTGGTATGATATCCGGCGAGCATTGTGGCAGGGAAGCAGCTGAACACCTTGCAGGTCATGTTGACTGATGCGAGCAATATGTTGCCATGCAGTATCCTGCTCGTTAAAGGTATTGGACACTCCTTGACGGTAGTGGAGTGTCACCGGACACAGCATATCATCCAAGTAACGTTGTGTTGTCATAGTGCAGCGAATACGAACTAAAAGTGTGCCCAAGAATCATAAGAAATGTCGCCCCAAGCCCCGAGGCCGCGTATTCACCTGGTGAGGCGTTAAACAATTACGATTAGAACTATCTTCAGGACGATGCTACACTCATACGTGGTGATTATCATTGAAGAAATAGAAGAGTTACTCTACTGAGAAGGCGATCTTCTGCCACTGCTTACTCATAATCATGCCTGATATTTTGCCAATTTGACTGACTGCATACAATATTGAAAACTTCTTAATTGTGTGTACCGTTTCAAGCATTCACACAACCCGACACTGTTCGATTCACCCATTTGGCTGGAAAGTTCTCAATAACGTCAAAATGATTTTATTGTTTCCGACACCAGAGGTCATTTTGCTGTGTATCTAACGCAACAGAAAAAAAGTTATTTCTACAATCATCACATTTTTTTATAGTAAATGAATTGCATAAAATATATTTTTTTTAAACTTTGAAAATGTAATAATTTGAACTTATAATGCATAAAAATGCGCATGTGTAATATGACCGGAGGATCAAATTATTTTTTCAAATATTCATTTCTATTTTTTTTCCAAAAAATGTATATTATATAGAGAATTAAAAGTTACTTTTTTCTATTACTTTAATATTCTCTTATTTTTCAAAAATCTCTATCAATTACTTAAAATTATAACATAATTCTTTCAAGCTTAATAAAAATCTTCCTAGCTAAATTGGAATAAAGAATATATTTCATCTTATGAAGTTCACCAAAAAGTTCTTTCTTTCTGTTTTAATATAATTTGACGGTTATATACGTTTAGTTAAAATAAGTTATCAGTTTGTAATTTTTGTAAAACCATGTGAAGACGATCTGTTTATTTTGTCACTAATTATATTTGTATTCTTGTATAAAATGCTTATCTTAACCTACATACTTTTCATTGAATAATTTCTTTAACGTGAGCATATTTCTAAAAAAATATTAGATGTTTTTAAATTAAATTTCAAGCTATTGCTATAATTTAGCACTTTATTATAATATGGTATTAAATATGTTTGTTATATTGAATGTGTCTGAGTTTAACTAATAATTATATTTTAAATAATGACGATGTAAGTTTTTTAAATAATTATATTTGTGAAATTTAATATATTAATAAAACATTTATTTTATTTTTATGCTTAAAAAAATATATATGTGAAGGAAAATTGTGGTCTGTAATAAAATATATAGTATTAAACAGATGCAAAAAGTGTAAAATATTTTAATAAATTTCAAATTCAAAAAACAATAAATTTCTTAAAACGCTGGCAAATAAACCTTGAACAAGTGTGACTGATAGTAAAGAATGCTTTATTTTAGACACCATGTTTGACAAGGACTAGAAAAATTCTTGCGACACCTGCTGATATGTAAATTAGGCTGGGGTTAAGCTGTTCCACTTTTCCGTCATTATCATCTGAGCGGTGTCGTGTAAAAATGCAGTTTTATCACAGATGGTGTTTCTTGAGCAACATTAAGTATTTCGACGCATTTGTTTTCTTTTCAGAAACATCGATTTAATCTCCAAATATGCGTATGTTAAAAAGACGACTTAAACATCGTTTGTCGATTCTTAGAAGTCATTTGCTAGAAGCAAATGCATTTGAAATTTAAATTTTCCCTGGTAAAATATTAAAAGCTTTTATCTAAATATATATTTTAAACTTATTTTTCTATAAATTAAAAATATTTTTTTTAATTTTAAAGATAAGTACACACATACAGTTAAAAGAAATAAATACATCCCTTAAATTTAAAAACATTTCTATCTTAAATTTTAAAAACTAAATGCTGATTGTAATGGTTTTTATTTTATTATACTTAAAAATGAAAAATTAAAATTGGCAATAATTTAATTTGAAATGTAAAATTTACAAGGTAGTTTATTTTGTCACATTTTGATTCATTTATTTTAAAATTATAGGAAAACTGAAATTGATGAAATATTTTTAATTAATCTTACTGACAGCAACTTAAGAAAAATTAAAATTAACCTCTAAAAAGTTTATATATTATGATGTATTTTTAGAAGCATGTATTCTTTAGCAAAATCTCTTTAATTTTTCGGCTGTAATTTAAATTGTTACTTAAATTTGAAATATGTTTGTATTGAATTTTTTGTCCTTCATGTTTCAAAAACCATTTATTTTGATTGAATTTGCAAACTAAATTATCTTAAATAATCTATATACACGATAATAAAGAAAGAGCAGTTTACTTTTTAACCAGATATACTGATCGCAGAGGTTGAAAACAAGAGAATGAGTGAATAGAAAATAAAACAATTTTAGATGCAAGTAAATCACAGAGGAGTAAAAATGAATGTTCAGTGGTGAAAATATTAAATATAACTCTCAGTAGAAAAATTTCGTAATTCGATACATTGAGAACTGAAAACTGTACATGAAATGAAGAAGAAAATATTGACAAATAATTATTGAGAGTTATTTAATAAATTTTACATTCGAATTTTGCATTTAACAATTTTCGACAATATTTTGAAGTTATTTTCCTCTTTACTTTATATTCGTTATAATTTAGAGCAAATGAAACTCTCATGATTATATTCACAAAAGTGAGATAGTATGTCATTTTACTATAACCGTTAAACTAAAATATAAAGCAAAAGAAGATGAAATTCTTGATATAAAAACTTAACTATCACATATGCAACAATTCTTCATTCACAATATGGCGACATAAATATCAATAGTTTATATGAAAATATTACATCAAAATAAACGTAAAGACTTTCTCAAAAAAACGAAAACTTTTTTACGTTAAATGAATATTTACTTGACATATTTGTTTTCTTCCAGATATTTTTTGTAAAAATAGACTTTAATTTTCTTATAACGACATAACCTTGTGTAAATATGTTACATAATATTTAAAATAAAAATAATTATAAAAGAATCCATGTTATTATGATTGTCTTGTTACTTAGTGTTTGTAATTTAAAAAAATGTGGGGTGTTGATGTGTGGATGCTGACACTGATATGACGAGTGATTAAATTCATAACAGTTGCATAACTTGCAAACCGATTTTAATAAGTCGGTTATTTAGATTATTTTTTGCAATATGAAGTGGCTGTGAAAGTGTTAAATAACTGATTTTTGATAAATTATAAAATAATGGAGACATACGTGTAGCATTTATTCACAAAATAACTCATATGTATTGCTTCTTTCATTGCAGACAATTTACGTTTTCCTGTGGCAATTTTTTTATTTCATAGAAAGTTATATTGAACATCAAAATCACCCACTATTATTTTAGTTTGAACATTTGATATCGGTTCAGCATTTTCTGAGTGTTGGAGGACAAAAGATAATTCATTGGTGAAATCCAGAAAGCTTCATGACTCTATCTAACAATTGATGCTATTATTATAGACGTCAAATTAATAATATGAACTATCAATCAAATTAAACAAAAATATTTATATATACTCTGCATGTGTGTAAATATAAAGGTCTAAGAAATTCTAAAATAGTAATTTTTTTCTATTTTTGCTTACCTGAAGTACTGAAGAATTCTTAATAAACAAAGAATATTGATTCCAAATTAAAGAAGGATCATCAGCAAAAAATACTTCAATTGGATTGGAAAATATGAAAAAAAAATATGAGAGAGGGTTATTTGTGAGAGTATTATTTGGGATACAAATGCTCTATAAAACTTATGTTTCTTAATAATTGAAAAATGGTTAAAAGTTCAAAAAGTCTTGTGTGATAGATTATCAAACAATATAACTAAACTAAGTACACGCCTTTTATTCTCTAAGCCTGATATCTAAACTCTTATGATTCTTGGAAAATTAAGTAACTTTTAGTATTTTAACTCAATCTTCTTTCCTAGCAAATCTTCAAGGGACTCAAATATCATTAAAATTTTTTATAGATACATCTCAATATATTCATATAATCATTATATTATTTTATTTTGAATACATTGTGAATCCTTATTTGTTCATACATTTGGTATGAATAAAATAAGTGATACATTTTTTAATTTTTGACTAAATGCTAATAGTAAAGCTGCGAATTTCAGTAGCATCACTTTTAAAAACTTATTAAACGTATATTTACAAAAATAGTAATAAATTAATAATTTTGTCACCTTTTAAAAGAATGGACTTAACACTGTTGTTCTTATCATATTATATTATCAATCCTTTGATGTATGTTTGGAAAATTAATCAGAAGTTAATAGATTAAAAAAGGTAAGTTACGAATTCATTTTTATGTCCAGAATCATAAATTAACTTTCTACATTTTTTAAATAAAATATGAACTACTAAAATGCTTATGAAAATTTCATTTTTAAAAGCGCTTTGCTCTAAATAAGTTGGAAATTTATAGTTTGCTTTATAAAGCTATAAAGCTTTAAAACATTCTATTTAAAATTTGCAAAAATATTTTTTACATTTTAATTTAAATAATTTGGCACATGTTTGCGACTAATTAAAAAGTATTATATACACATTTATATATATATATATACACTATTGGCCATTAAAAGTGCTACACCAGGAAGAAATACAGATAACAAGAAGATATTTATTGCACAAATATATTATACTAGAAATAACAAATGATTAAATTTCCAAAAAATTTGTCTGGATAGATCTGGAGATATCAGTACTCAGAACAACCACCTCTGGCAGTAATAACAGCAGCTATACGACTGGGCATTGAGTCAAACAGAGATTGGATTGCATGTACAGGTACAGATGCCCATGCAGCTTCAACACGATGCCACAGTTCATCATCCGTAGTGACTGGCGTTTGGTGACGAGCCAGACGATCGGCAACCATTGAATAGACGTTTTCTATTGGTGAAAGATCAGGAGAAAGTGCTGGCCAGGGCATCAGCCGAACATGTTCCATATCAAGAAAGATCCGTACAATACTGGCAACATGCGGTCGGGCATTATCCTGCTGAAACGTAGGGTTTCGCAAGGCTCGAATAAAGGGTAGAGCCACAGGTCGTAACACACCAGAAATGTAACGTGCACTGTTCAAAGCACCGTCAATGCGAACAAGAGGTGACCGAGACGTGTATCCAATGGCACCCTATACCATCACGCCAGGTGATGGGCCAGTATGACGATGACGAATGCACGCTGCCAGTGTGCGTTCACCACGATGCCGCCAAACACGGATGCGACCATCATGATGATGTACACAGAACCTGGATTCATCTGAAAAGATGACGTTTCGCCATTCGTGCGTCCAGGTTCGTCGTTGATCACACGATTGAAGGCATTCTTGTCTATGACGCAGCGTTAAGGGAAGCTGCAGCCATGGTCTCCGTCTAAAACATTTTTATATATAATCTGCTTAAAATTTATATCATTGTTTGGAAAGTAATGCGTGGCATTTAAATATTTCTTATAAAGTGTTTTCGTGTATATCATTTTATCTAAAAACAAAACTTTGGCTTGGAGGGACGAAATATTTAAATTATGTTAATGATATTTTAATTAAATATTCTCTCGTTAAAGTTTGAGGCAAATATTTTTAACCATCAAACTGTTTAATATTGATATCATTAAGAAGAATACTTATAAAGTCTGCTAAATAATATTCAGCTTTATCTAGATAGAAAATATTTATTTTTTGCACAGCTCAAAAAACAGAATAAAACAGAGAGAAAATTCAATATCTTTTTAAGCTCATATCTAAATTAAAAATGTCTCAAAAATGTTTTGTGGGGAAGATAACTCTAGTTTGATGTTATCTCAGGAAAATCCGATTTATTTTTTTGCGGAAAAATTCTAGGAATAATTCAAAATTAAATTGTTTTGTACACTGCAATGTAAACACGTGTAATAGGTTATTTGGAATTTACCAAAATAGACTCGTAAAACTCGTAAAGAAACTTATAAACTTATAACTTATAGACTCGTAAAGAAACTTGAAAGAATAAATATTTTACCGAAAGCAAAATTGCCTTCATGAATTTGAAATTATCATGTATGCGATATTTTAGCGAATTTTATAAGAACATAAATATGAATTCTGATGTTATATTTTGATGAATAAACAGAATATAAAATAATGTCATTACTTCAATGTGTCATTTTGCATTAGCTTGTAAAGCAGAAATTTATTTTTATTATGTATAGAATGTTACGTTTATTTTTTGGTACGTTTTACGATCCATTACGGTCAGAGGGATAATATGTCTGTCTTCTCGGCTGCTAGTGATAGATAGCCGTTGAGATCCCTCATGGCGTTCCGTATTACCGTCCTGAACCCATCGATTCCATATTCTGCTAACAATCATTGGATCTTGGCCGACGCGAGCAGCAATACTCTTCAATAAGATAAACCGCAATCTCGGTACGCTACATTTCGACCTTTATCAAAGTCAGAAACGTGCTGGTACGTATTTCTCCTTCTTACACGAGGCATCACAACAACTTTTCACCAGGCAATGATGTTCAAATACAATTTGTGTATGAGGAACCGGCTGAACAATTTCCTCATTTAAACACAATGTAGTTGTCGTTACTGGCGCCTGTTTTGTCTGAATGCGCTGAAAAGTTAATAATTTGCATATCACAACACCTTCTTCCTTTCGTATAAGTTTTACGTCTGTAGCATGTCGCCTTCTTGGTGTAGCAATTCTAATGGCCAGTAGTGTATACATAATTAAAACTGGCTCGGTATATTTACGTCACTGATACATACACATACATTAAATAAGAACGATACAATAATATAAAATATATTCAATACTGCTTAGCAGTGATTATAAGTTTATAAAAGATTTAAAACTGCATTAAACACATTTTTTTCTTATAAGATTGATTATCATCTTATGTGTATATCACAGATAGATTTAGGCATCATCACTCGTCATTCATAAAATAGATAAACACTAATGAATTTTAGATCAAGGAAAATATTATAAAAAATTTTTAAACACTTTACAGTGAATGGGTATTTTTACTAAAATTAATAAGTTATATATAACTTGTTTTCTAATTTGAAGCCACAACAGATATTATATAAATATTCATTAGTTATTTTGAGCTATAAGAATCTTAAAAACATAATGTTATTTTAATAGAGCTAAATGATTGTTAATATTGTATTATTAACAATATCACAAAATTATCCAATGAACATTGACAAATATATTGGCAAATAAAAACATCTGGATTAAGCATATTCCATTGAAAAAATGTTTAATTAATAATTGATAACGAAGTAAACAGTAAATACTTTTATTTTAAATATATATTTTATTATTAGGTTTTTGTAGATGTATTTAAAATGAATGATTTTTATTTATCATAGAATTTTGATAAATTTTGAAGCCATTTACTGCTGCGGGAATTCGTAAAGTTTGAGTGTTTAACTTATAGAATGTTTATATTGCTATTTTATTTTTACATTTGTATCTTTATAGTTATTTCCCACCTACACACTTAAATAACTTAATAGTAGGATTTTCTTTAAAAAAATTATATATATATATATATATATATATATATATATATATATATATATATATATATATATATATATATATATATATATATATATATATATATATATATATATATAAGAATATTATTGAATGTATATTATGTTTCTTAATTTTAATTAGAATACCACTATTGCCCTAAGCGTGATACTTACTTTAGGGACTACTTTATGAAAATGACAGTATATCGACTGAAATCTCGTAAAAAGTGTTAGAAACTACTTTTTTGAGAATTAATATTAAAGAAGAAATATACAATTTATTAATTAATTACATAAAAATCGCTATTAACTGCTACATATATGAACAATGCATCAAATATTGAGAAACAATAAAGTCCTTTTCTATTCAAATAGATTATAGTAAAATTTAATTCAAATTACAAATTTTAAAATTACTTAAAGTCGAATATATGAAATTAAATGGAAATTTTTTTAATTCTCTTTATATAAAAAAATGACATGAAAGATATTAGCTTACATCTTCTGAAGTAATATACTGATAACTTAAAAACATAATTATAAAGGAAATAGAAATTACAATTTGAAATTATAATGCCAAATATTCAATTCACCCTACTGCATATTTTAATTTGAAAAAAATAATTTGGGATACAAAAAATGAATTTCGTGGCTGAATTACTTATTATAGTATTCGTGAAAAGCAATAATTTTGAAAGCTAACAAAAAAGTTTATAATAAGAAAAGAACAAAACAAAAATGAAATACGGAAAATATTGTATAAAATACGATTGTAAAAAAAGCAAAGAATCGCAGAATATTTCCTTTTACTGATATGCGTGTGTAAAACATATTTAACGCATAATCAAAGGCATTGAATATATAATAGTAATCAAAATTCAACAAATACTTGTGACACGTAATTGAATATATGAATATATCAATAACTGATTTGTTGACACGCATTTTT
This sequence comes from Latrodectus elegans, assembly GCA_030067965.1. Lineage (NCBI taxonomy): Eukaryota > Metazoa > Arthropoda > Arachnida > Araneae > Theridiidae > Latrodectus > Latrodectus elegans. The sequence continues at coordinate 30,506,855 of CM057822.1, read as the reverse complement.
AATTTGAATAATTTGTGTATTTTATCGTTACGTTACATGTACAATATTTATAATACAAATATGTTTCACTATTTAAAAGAAAATTGCTTTTTATATTAATATTTATTCATGCAAAAAATATAAAAACATAAAGTGAACAGGTAAAATATCATAAGGTCTGAATCTGGGTGTTTTGAATTTCCTCATAATTTTATTTTACAGTTTGATAGATGATTTATGTTTAAAGATTTAATTTTGTCGATAAATGTAATTCGACAATGAAATTATTTTAAATTAAGTTTTGAACTAATCTTTAGTTTCTGCAGCATGAAGATTTTTTTTACATGTTTACAAGTACTAACTGAAAAGTATTTAGTCTAGCTTGGAAGTGTTTTACTTCTGAAATGTTTAATATTGAAGCTTCATGCATACAGACTGCTAACGATGTATTTCTACTTCTTAAATGCATATTAATAGGTTTGGGTGCTTACAAGTTACCTAGAATATCCCATTTTCGATTCATAAATAATTCCACTCTCTATCAATATAAAGTTTTTATAAAAAGTCAACACAAACTAGAAACAAAAATGTCTTGCATCAGCTTTTGGAGAACTATTTATTTAATATAGGTATCAGCAAGTACTTTCGATAATTCTCAGTTGATCACCTCTATAAGTAATATTCGTATAATATTATTAACATTTTCGCATATCTAGCATTTCCATCAAAGGTATAATGCATCAGGGTTTAAAATATTAACTACTTTCATACCTAAATATTCTATACATCAAAATTGTGAATCCTATTTTTATAAATTGTTATCTTGTAACATTAATTCAAATGATGAGATATTATATTTAAAATACTACTACTGTAAAAAAAGTTATGATTTTATACTCCTACATTCTGAGTTAGAGATTTACAACCACTTTTTAAATTTAAGTACTTAAGAATATGAAGTGATAATAGATATTTTGATTTCTATGCATACTTACTTAAATGTTAAGGTTATTGGAAGATAAATGTTACTATCTGGTTAAGAAAACAGTGCAGGAAAAAAATTTATATCAATTTCAAAATAAGATTTTAATGGGTTTAATTTTTAGGGACCAAAAATGTATAAATCTATGGAAATATGCAAATTCTTAAAATTAAAATAAATGAACTTAGTCATATTAAAAGAAATTAATCGAAACAATCCATTAAGCATTATTAAAAAACCCGAAACTACGCTTGATCAAATTATTGCGAATGTAAGCATGTGAACAAGTGAGATTAATACTATGAAGCCTAGTTAACCTATCTCTAATCAAAGAAATCTAATCAACTTGTGAAGAATATAGTAATTATTCTTGATATTACATATTCTTCAAAATACAGTTATCAAATCTTAAGATCTAAGCTCCTCAACGAAATTTTATTTTACACGGTAGTTTAAGAGATTTTAAGCAGTACATGGACTAAAACATTCACATTAACATTTTTCAGTATTGTTCGTAAAGGTTAAATTATTCGCTATTAATAGTATAGATTATGAAAAGTTTCATAAGAATTACAGGTTGCTTCATATGTTTTTTATTATATTAGTGCATCTGAATTCAAAACAATCATTCAACAATAAAAATTTAAAAACATGACTGTGTTTAGAAAAAACATGAAAGTGTTTCTTCAATTATTCATCACAAATTTTATTTATTTTTTTTCACATGTATTATTCTCAATTGTGTGTGTGTTGCGTGTTTTGTGCGTTTATGTGTGTGTGTGGATCAAGCGATGAATAATAAATTTTCTCTCTTTTAAAGCTTTTTTTTTTAAATATATAGTTTACATTCTAGCTCATATTGTTCACAATGATAAGAAACATATAAATATCTTAGTTTTATTCTTTTAATCTTCCAAAAATCTTGTATTTTTTCTCTCGGGAATAATTTTATGGAAAAAAGAAGTTTTCTTGTGTTATTTTTCTATTTCTATTTCTACTTTTCTTTTCAGTTTCATAAAAAAAATAGTACAACAACAAATATAAGATTTATACAATACATAATATATCATTGCATAATGAAATAAAAATTACATATTATATATAGCCACTTATACTTTATATATATATATATATATATATATATATATATATATATATATATATATATATATATATATATATATATAAAAGTCTTAGAATTAAATCCAATTTGTAAATTGACCTTGCATTTCTAAAACTGTATATGCATTGCTGGCCATTCAGATTACAATACCAGAAAAGTAAAGAGATATCAGTACAAAATTTATTTTGTAGATAACATGTTGACCCCAAGTATAAAATGATCAAATATAAAGACTTCTGTGAAGTGTGTTTCCTGCCAAAATAATAGCCAGAGTAACCACCTTTGTTGGAGATCAACGCTGTGCCATACGCCTCGGCATTGATTCAAAGACACCTGTGATGTGTTCTTGGGGTACAGCAGACCAAGAAGTTTCCACTCGTTGCCAAAGTTGATTAGTTATGGCAGCTGGAGATGTAATCTAGGTCAATCGTTGAGCAAAACCAGGGACCACATATATTTTATCTGAGAAAGATCCGGAGTGCGAGCCTGCCAGGGAATCAATTCCATTTAGCGAATGACTAAGAAATCTTCGACCAACACGTGAAAGTATGGTCACGCGTTATCCTATTGAAATATATCTATGGGCCAGCCCTGAAGGTAAGGAAAGACAAGTGGCTTCAAGATATTGGAGATGCAGCTCTGTCTGTTTAAAACATCTGCACTGCGTACTAGATGAGCGCGAGAGTGGCATCCAATATCAGCCAACACCATAATACCCAGTGCAAAACCAGCGTGGTGGTGCATAACGCACTGTTCATTATCTTTTCTCCGCGGTGCCTCCAGACTCGAATGCGACCATAATGATATTGTAGACAGAAGTGTGACTCGTCAGTAACGACAATTTCTGCCTTCCACATCCTTCTTTCATCGCACCACTTGTGGCGGAGACGTCTGTAGTTCTGCGTGAAGGGTATACGAAGCAATTGTCGTCTTGCGGAAAGACCACTCTGCTGTAATGAATGTTACGAGCAGACACTGGATGAATGTGTTGTTCTATGGTTTGTGGTGTGACTGAGCGATGTGTCACTGCCTTACGCACAATTTACCTGTCATCACGTGAAGTGATGCACTGAAGTGGATGCAATAGAACACGTCGGTTTATCGTACCCTCCTGCATATAATAATTACATGTCCGCATTGCACATTGCAGTTGTTTGGTTTCATCCAACACGACTACAGATTTTAATGAAAGATAATCCGCAATATCGGTAGGCCAAAAACCATTATTATGTCATATTCGGATACTTGATCAAAAAGATGATCGCTGTTTTCTACGAGGTAAAATTACCCGTTTTTTTAACACAAGAAAAATACTATTGCCGAACTTGAAATCGTCAAAATCTGCAAGCCTTAAATAGCGCTTTGAAATGGTGCCATAGGTGCATGTGATGTGCGCCTGCGTTAAAATTCTAATCATTTGCATATCTCACCTCCGCTAATGCATGTTAATTTCATGCTTCATTTAAGGTGTTGCATTTGCAGATATTTTATTTACGATGCTATTCCACTCTTCATTTATAATCATTAGTTAGTAAATATTTTAATACTTTCAAATATTGAAGACACACTATAAGAATTAAAAAAGGAAAACTGTGATTCTAATTTATATATTGATAGATTTGTTTTAACAGAGAATGTTTATATTTCCTTTAGCAATTCCGTTTTTTAAGGATCATCAAGGTACCGGACACTAAATGGTAAAAAACCACGGAACAGTACAGGTTTGGCGTGATTTCCAATTTTCGCACCAAGTGCGGCGGAGCAATGCCGCCAATCTAAATAACATTACTACGCACCGTATCCAGCTACCAAATACCGATCATATGCGAACTTCAACTTTGGAATTGCACGTTTTTTCCAATTCCAAATATCAAAATTTCTAATATTTCCTTATAATTATGTATTATAGAAGTATTTAAATTCTAATAACTAGTAACAATTCTTTTTATAAAAACAATAAATTTTAATTAACTGGGCAGTGGCTTCCACCTTAAAAAATTTCAGTGTAGTTCTACCTATTACAGTGACAACCAGGAAATAAAGCTAAATTTCTAACGTTGACAAATTGCATTTTTCATTTAAACCTGAATTTTAAAACGCCGAGCAGTAGCGCTAACTTTAAAAAAATTTCAGAGTAGCGCTACATACTGAAGTGACAATCGGAAAATAAAGCTAACTGAGGTTTTAATCAACCGGGTAGTAACGCCCACTTTAAAAATAACTTTAGTACGTCACAATCTAACACTAACGTGAAATGCCCAATAAAGGTTATTTAAAGATGTATTTACTTATGTCCTCATGCATTTTTATAAAAACTAGAGTTTCTTATTATCACTCTGGATGAAATTTTAATAAAAAACAAAATAACTCACCTAACCTTCTTAGCTTCCGCAATCATTGCATCCAATCGGAGAATGTTTAACAACCGAGAACAGTTTTAAAGACTTAGAAGAACCCTTTAACCATATTTTCCTTATGGTTTCTACACTGTGCATACTCTGCTATGTATGAATCAAACTGACCAGGCATATGATTAGTGCCCGCACAGATCTTTTAATGGCCGATTAAACAAAAATTCGAAATTATATAAGTGAAAAAAAATTACAAACAACATACCTTTCAAAATTTCAATTATTTAAATTCAAAAATTCAATTCCAAATTAATGAACAATATAACATCCAAAAATTCTAAATAATATAACTTTAAAAAAAATTTGAAGTCCTATAACGGGAACATTAACGTAACAAATTCTTAAATTAAAAAATATACAATTATTCATTAAATGCTTCAAGGGTTGAATACAAAAGAAATTTCAGGCATGTCATACAATCACCTTGTGTCAAAAAATAAAAATCGTGTCATGCAAACGCCTTCCGAACATATTAAGCCCATTTGCTGCACTTTATCGCCAGCTTGGTTCATTTTACCCATTGTACAGTTCCCTGGTCTTATGCGTCATAATTTTTCAAGTATGTCAAAATATACACTACTGGCCATTAAAATTGCTACACCAGGAAGAAATGCAGATAACAAAATGATATTTATTGGACAAATATATTATACCAGAAATAACAAGTGATTAAATTTACAAAACATTTGGCTGGATGGATCCTGAGAAATCAGTACCCAGAACAACCACCTCTGGCAGTAATAACAGCAATTATACGCCTGGGCATTGAGTCAAACAGAGATTGGATTGCACGTACAGGTACAGATGCCCATGCAGCTTCAACAAGATGCCACAGTTCATCAACCGTAGTGACTGGTGTTTGGTGACGAGCCTGTCGATCGGCAACCATTGATCAGACGTTTTCTATTGGTGAAAGATCAGGAGAACGTGCTGGCCAGGGCATCAGCCGAACATGTTCCATATCAAGGAAGGTCCGTACAATACCGGCAACATGCGGTCGGTCATTATCCTGTTAAAACGTAAGGTTTCGCAGGACTCGAATGAAGGGTAGAGCCACGGGTCGTAACACACCAGAAATGCAAAGTGCACTGTTCAAAGCACCGTCAATGCGAACAAGAGGTGACTGAGATGTGTATCCAATGGCACCCCATACCATCACGCTAGGTGATGGGCCAGTATGACGATGACGAATGCACGCTGCCAGTGTACGTTCACCACGATGCCGCCAAACACGAATGCGACCATCGTGATGTTGTACATAGAACCTGGATTTATCCGAAAAGATGACGTCTCGCCATTCGTGCGCCCAGGTTCTTCGTTGATCACAACAATGAAGATGCTCTTGTCTATGACGCAGCGTCAAGGGAAGCCGCAGCGATGGTCTCCGAGCTGAGAGTCCATGCTTCTGCAAACGTCGACGAACTGTTCGTGCAGACACTTGTTGTTTTCCAAACGACCCCGTTTCTTGACACACGGCTCGTGACGTGCTTGCACGATCCATTACGGCCATGCGGATAATATGCTTGTCTTCTCGGCTGCTAGTGATAGGTGGCCGTTGAGATCCCACATGGCATTCCGTATTACAGTCCTGAACCTATCGATTCTATATTCTGCTAAGAGTCATTGGATCTCGATGGACGCGAGCAACAAGACCGCGATAAGGTTAACCGCAATCCCGGTACGCTACAATTCGACCTTTATCAAAGTCAGAAACGTGCTGGTACGCATTTCTCATTCTTACACGAGGCATCACAACAATTTTTCACCAGGCAACAACGTTCAAATGCAATATGTGTATGAGGAACCGTCTGAACAATTTCCTCGTTTAAACACAATGTAGGTGTCGCTACTGGCGCCTGCTTTGTCTGAATGCTCTGAAAAGTTAATCATTTGCAAATCACATCACTTTCTTCCTTTCGTATAAATTTCACGTTTGTAGCATGTCGCTTTCTTGAGGTAGCAATTTTAATGGCCTGTAGTGTATTTTCCATATCACATGATTAAAATAAAAAAACAAAATAACACAAATAAGTAAAACATTTTCAAATATATATTTTTATTAAAACGTATCTTATTGTCTGTATCTTAAATATGATTAATATGTATCTCAAATAACATAAATTTAACATTTTAATAAAAATAACATTTTTATTAAAATGTTAAATTTATATTATTTAAGATACATATTATATTATGTATTAAATTTTTGCTTAATAATTGAAATTCACATATAATTATTTACCCAATTTCAACTCTTGGTTCCAAATTTCTATTTTTTCGGCTTTCAAGTTTAATATTCTAACGAAATAATATAATGTTGTAACAGCAAAACTTTTTAATTACTTGAAACTAATATTTTTAAATATTGTAAGATAAAATCATCGAAAATATTATTTGATAAAAAAAAATTTCATGAAGGCAATAATCCTAAAACATGTTCATATAGCTTTATACGACAATAACATATTTCTGAAATAAAACACACAATATATAAGAAAAATATTTTTACCTTCTTTATAAATTTTCATTTAAGTTTTGTTTCAACAAAAATAAACTCAATATCGTCATATTTTGTAATTACACGTGTAAACTATTAGCAGTGAATTAAAATTTCATCAAATATAAAACATTTATCTAAAAATTAACCTGAAAATCTTATGCCTTGAATTTTATTTATGTTTTATCGCGCTGATAAAATTTAACTTATTTTTTGTATTTTTCAACAGTACAAATATTTATTTTCCTGAAACATTGTAAATACCATATTTCCAGTTTTATTTTGCGAAACAATTTTGATGATTTTAAATTACTATGTACACATTTTTATAAAATTTGCATCTATTTTAAATTTACTGCAACATTTATTTAGTATTTGCCAATTTGCTTTATTTATTTATTTCTAAAAACACTTATGAAACATTTCAAAAGAATAACCTATTTAGAAAAAGGTTTAAGAGATACAATAAATAAGAAATACAACTTATTTCAAAATTAATTTTTTTTTACTTAGTGAAGTGTTGACATTGCAGAAAAATTGAGTGGAAACAAAGTCTGTGAATTTGATTAGGAAGAGTTAATTTTTTTTAAAATTTTTGATTATATATGAAAAATTTATTTATCTGGAAAAGTTATGTCAAGGAACAGAATAAAATTTCTAAATATTATAAATTTATTCTATGAATTTCATATAAATATTTTATAAATATCACTTTAATATTAGTAGTAATATTCATTTTAAATATTTTGAAAATTTAGTTTGATGTCAATGCATAATAAAGAAATAGAATTTCCAATTTTAAAAGACGTGTGCTCATATAATCATTACAAACATCCAGAATTATTAAAAAAAATATTATTTGCACATGCTTTTTAAAAAGATGTTGTAGATTTTTTAAACTGTCAAAAGAGAAATTATTATCGAAAGGGCCATTTTTTTTAAATTTGATTCTAGTTACAATTAAATGAATTTTAAATTTAATTTTATATGAAATGTTTATAATAATCTTTTTATATTACATCTTGAGATTTTTATTTTGAAAAATATCACGTAAAATATTTAAAAGTTGTATTTTATATTTTTATTTTAATACATTTATTAAAAATTTAATAAAATGATATCTGTTTTAAACAACAATATACAAGATAAGAAAACAATTGCTTTGAAATTTTCTTGCCGTGTATTTTAAAAGTTATTATTGATTATTAAAAGAATTGTTTTTATTCTGTATTTACCTCTTACCTTTCATTTGACAGAAAGGAATAATGTATTTTCAAGTATAATTTTCGATGCATGGAACTATTATTCACCACAACCTCTTAATAAAATCATAAATTATTTAGTTGGAAAATGTAAATACAGGCATATTATTGATGCTCCAGCAGTGGAGTGGGCATTATCTATATTTTTTCAGTACAGGTTTTAAGAAAGCAACCAAGAAGAAGAAAAGCCGAGTTTCTCTGGAAAGATGTTGAAGGTCATCAAAATTGATATATAAAAGATTTTCAGAGTTTAAAAAAAGAAAGATATGTTATTGAAGAAAATAGTTATGTGTTTATTGATAGAGGTTTATGTTTAGTGACGTTATATTAAGTTGTTTTTCTATATGGCACGAGTTGTGTGACAAAAACGGTTTTAGAAAATCCTGCGTATCTAAATAATTCCACATTACTGAGTAATTAGAATATTACCTTACTTTAAATTCTCCAATAACAAAATGGAATATCCGAAGAAACTTTAGGATGTCAAGCAAGATTAATCCATGTGAGTCTCAATTTATTTTGTAAGTGCATATTCAAGCAATAATTATTTGGGGATAAATTGGTCCGAATTATTAAAATCAAGTTATTAAAATGGAATTTCGCTTTCTCATCAAAGTAATGAATAGGTCAGTGTTTGAAAATTATTTTGTGCTTTACTCATCAAAGTAAGTTTCCACATGAATATTAAGAAATACGAAAGTATCCAGAATTAACATGTTTTACTCGTCAGAGTAAATATTCATATGAAAATAACGAACACTTCAGTGTTTGAAGTAAACTTCTTTACTCGTCAGAATAAAAATTTTTGAAAATAAAGATTACCTTAATCTTTATTTTCAAAAATTTTATGTTTGTGTTTGAAAACAAATTTGGTTTTCTTGTCAGGATATGTAAATTCTGAATAAAATTGCTAAGAAATATTCTTCTATTTAGATTTTCGTCTCAGATAATTAAAAAAAATACATTATAATGCACCAAAAGAGTGCTTAAATAGCATACGGAGATTTTTGCTACGAAATTACAAGCTATTTTTGAAGAATGGATCAATGTCCTTGAAATCCCTAATTTTTGCCAGATTGAAAGACTTCATTATCATAGATCAATTTAAGAAAAGGGTACCTTATGAGGTTAAGAGACTATCTTCCTGATTATTGGGTAAAGTTTGCTTCGCCAACTAAATTAGCCTATATACTTGACGAATACGATAGTGTTCGTAGTTCATCAAATAGCCATTGGGTCATCCATCGAATGACAAAATCAATGATAAAATGTCAGAAACTAGTTCTGGAAAAGTGCAAAAAAATTATTCCAAACACAAACATATTTTATACAAAAGGATAAATCAGAAATGTTGATTGCCAAAATCTCTATTCCTGTCTCAAAATCCGAAGACGCATATGGAGACATATATGATTTGAAACTTGTCAGGGTTAAATGTGGAGATATTTTTCTCAACATCATAGACACACGAATACAAATTTTAGTCTTTAGAGAGAGATAAGTTGGCAACATACTTCGTGAAAGAGAAAGTAAAATAGAAATATCTTCTGCTTTTTGGTGAATATAAAATTACTCCTCTGAAATTATTCCAGATGAAAATCGACGATGATATTCATGGTAAAATACCCTTTATCTTTGCTGTTTCAAAAACATTAGTTACCCACTTGTTAGTGAGTTATTTAACTTATGAAATGCTTCGTTAAAATATCAAATTGTGTCGCAGTGTTGTCAGTGGTATATATTTTCCTTAGATTATAAAGAATCTTAATTGGATTATAGATTGTAGACAAAAATGATTAAAACTCTATCGTATGCGGGTTTCGCTTTGAGATGAAGTTAATGGCCAAGTAAAGCAATTGTTGTAATGGGATCTTATAGAGTCAAGTAACAGTGAATGAGCAGATCCTATAACATGTGTTGTAAAAGGAAATTGTAATGTCAGACTCATAGTATAGACTTCAGGCTTATAAATAGCTCCACAGTTTCAGGCACATATCCGATAAAGATTATGAAAGATTTACTCTTTGAAATAAGAAAATCAAATTTCATAATCATTCTCGATTTAACCAAGAGATATTGGCAAATCCCGATGTAAAAAGAAACCAAACTCTTTACATCTTTCTTTACGCATTCTGATCATTATGAATGGAAAGTTCTTCCCTTTGGCTTAAAAAATGCAGGAAGTACATTTTCAAAAATCTATGAATAAAATACTTACAAAAAGAACTATTGTTGTTCATGCACTGATGGTGTACAATATTTTCTTAGATTTCGGAGGAAAATCACCATCACATCAACAAAGTGTTTCAGACTCTAAGAAACGTAGGTTTAAATTCAAACTTCTAAAAATGTGAATTTGGAAAGAGTCATGTAAAGTTTCTAGGCCACATAACAGATTCCAGTACTCCATCTCCAAATCCTGAAAAAGTAGAAACCTGAATTTTTCTTGACCTACCACATGGCGCTAAGTTGCCTCTTTGGGTGTTAGTACTATAGCGTTACTACATGACTGTGACATACCGCAAAGGCAGTTTGCATGGAAATGCTGATGATTTATCAAAGTTATAAGTTAATATCTAAGCAAAATTAAAATTTAAATACTACACATTGTGTCACTACGCAAATTTCAAATATTTACAATTGTATTAATTTTACAATTTAGATGTATATTCTGATTGTATGTATATGTAATGTATGTAATTTCATAGATAATTTTAAGCTCTCAATTATATTTCATTCTCTAGATACAAACTATAGCTGTTTTGTATTATTGTACTTCCAGACTCCCTTCCTGAAATTTAAGCAGCATTGTCCCCATGATGATGAAAGTGCCTTTCGTGGGGGGACTTAGTAAAGGTCAAAATACTGATCGTGTTCCATCAGTGGGGTGAACACAGAAGTTATTCTTTCTCAGTACAAATTTTAAGAAAGCAACTAAGAGGAATATGAAGAGTAAAACAGGTTTAAGAGAACGTGGAATGTTATCAAAATTGATATAAAAAACTCTCAGATCATTTTTTTTATAAAAAGAGAAATGTATACTATGGAAGAAAATTATGTTTATTGGTAGAGCGTTATGTTTCGTGATGTAATGCTAAAATCTTTTTTTGTTTTTCATGTAGTGTGCTATAAAAGTTAATTTAAGAAAATTTATCTAGCTAAATAATTCTAAGTTACTGAATAATTAGAACATTAAATTACTTTAAATTTCAATAACAAAGGGAATATCTTGCAAACATTTTGGTGATTTCGAAGAATTGATTTAGTAATTTCCCTTAATATTTTTAGTACAATTACAGTAAAAATATTTCTTTTGCAAAATACTACTGTTTCCCTAAAATTGAAGAAATATATTGTTAAATTTTTTCAGCAATTAGTTTTTGATATAAATTAAAAATATTTAAGGTCAACTCATGACTTGATTGATTTTATAAATATTTGGTAGATAATAATCTTAAATATGTCACAAATTGTGTAAGTTTCAGCTTACATTTTCTAGTTAATTAATTTATAATTTATCACGAATAGTTTAAGAGAAATAAAACTTTTCAAAATCGCTCAAGCTTTTAAAATTTTTAGAGAAATATACGAAAATCGAAATCCTTCTGTACTTAATTCGTTTAAAAATAATATTATTTATAAATATTTAAACGAAGGATTTTTCTCTATTTTTCTGTACTGGTTTCACCTGAATAATTGTGTATGAGTTCTGTATCAAGGCTTTAAATTCAAATGTTTCATTTAAATTTAGTAAATTAATTTAGTTCATTTAAATTTTTCATGCTTTCTAAATAATATTTTTACATAAAAAAATATAAGAAATTTGTTAGATTAATTTTATTTGTAAAACAAAAATTTTAAAACTGTTTTTTGACAAAAATTTCATACAACTCTGACATTGATACATCTTACATTAAATACAGATAATGATAGTTGGAATCTAAATGCATTGATTCATTTACATTCAAATATTGCCATAAATAGTTTCTTTATTTGTTTATCAAATAATGCTTAAAAATTTTAGACAAACTTTGCATGTGATTAGCAATTTCTATATCTATTACAATTTTTCATTTATGTTTTTTTTTAAATTATGGGGCATAATTTTTCAACTTACAAAATTTTCATTTGTTTTAAAAAAATTATATTAACAATTCCTGACAAATAAAGCGATATTAAACTAAATTATTAATTGAGGTCCATTTTCTTTTCCTTTGGAGATACGTTTTCAACTGGCTTATTGCCAATCTATTTTAAAAGAAATAGCAACATTTTCTCTCTGACAAAACAGCTATAAATGGCAGCTATTTCTGTTGTAATGCAGATTTTTCAAGAATAAAATGGATATTTATTATTCAGCCATGCAAAGATAATTAGGGTTATCAAGTGTAATGATGATATTCTTTTGAAGGAAATCTTATCTCTATACGAATTTTGCTTGATAGATAAAGTTATAAATTACTTTCCAATATTTTCTAATTCAGTATTATTTCTTTTACTGTAATGTTTCCAAAAATTACGCAAATATTATTGGATCGCAGGCATTATTTAAAAATAGTTAATATGGAGCTATTCGGAATAAAGTTGACTACGTGTAAGAAAACTATAAAATTTAGATGTTTTCAATATTTAGATGACTCTACTAATTTGAAATATGTATATATCTTTTCTTTGAATGATGTGAGCAAAACACTTATTTAAACTAATGTTTGGAAAAAATTATTTGAAAGTTAAAAAAAGAATTATTAGTTTTTGTAAATTCTTTTTATAAGAGATGTTATTCTAAAGATAATTTAGGCATAAAATGCTTTTAAAAAAAACAAAAGAATAAAAATTCTAACTTTTTCCATTATTAAGTAAGTTTTTCCTTACTTTTAATTTTAGAATTTATATATCATTTAATTAATGTAAGGAAAAGTTTTCTTGTATCAAAGTGCAAATGAAAAATGAAAATTTATTGTAAGAGATAATAATTACTATTCTAAATTCTAATTTTACTATCTAAATGATTTCTATCATATGTTCTTCTTTGTACACAAAATTATTTCAAATACAAATGATAAATGAAGGTAATCTGATGTTTTCACCATTTTTAATATTTTACTTATTGTATTTAATCTTCAAAAAAATCTATTAGATTTATCAGGAGAAAGATATAAGCACAGTAATACACACAATGCGGAAAGAAAGTGAATCAAATCAATCAGTAAAAATGTATGGAAACACTACATTAGTTTACAAATTAAATTGTGAAGCTCATTGCCATAAATCACAACAGAAATATTTTGAGTCATTACAGGTACAGAATAATATGAGTTAAATACCGCAACTATATTGCATTAAAATGAATAGAAAAGAAAATATAAGGAAAATAATTATGGAAAATGTTTCAGGGGTGAGCATGTGAAATCTGATTCTTTACAATGTAAACTCAAACGAATTAGCAGATTCTGACCTAAAATAAAGCGTAAATTGTCGACGTCTATCAAATGGTCACGTACAAAACTGGTAAAAACACATTAAATTTACTTGCCATTTTTTTTATCCTTCGTATTAATTTGTATATTTACAAAATGATCTGTTGAAGATTTTTCAAAATTTTCGACGAAAATTAAATAAGATTGCAAATACTACTTCATTGTTCACTAAATGCAACATCAATAAAAATAACACACAGTAAAAATTTAACTCTTAAATATTTTATGCAAACTTTCGTCTCTAAATTATCTTGTTTTATGAATTCTTCATAATAGTAAATGACACAGAATTTGATAACAAAAAATAACATTTTAAAAATCTTTTCTTGCGACAACATGAGTCTCGTATAGGCTATCATTGTGACGATCTCACTCATGGCTGAGTAGTTAGCATTCCTAACTTCTGAACTGTGGGTCCCGGGTTTGAATCCCAGCTCTAGCATGGATGTTGCTTTCTTTTTCTGTTTCTCTGTCCTTTCTTTTGTGATGATGTATGAATGGGGCCCACCCTGTAAACGAGTTTGCGGTGGAGTGGCGCGGGCAACGCTACTCGCCTCCGTGACTTGGTTTACAGATACCCGCTGGGTAACGAAAAATGAGTAGCAGTTTCTGGCCTTGTGGCATAGGGTTCATCACCTATGTGCCCGCCATTGGAAAAAAGTATAGTTGTTATGGTGTTTAATTTGTAAAGTTAATCACACAAACTTTTAGAACTAAAAGAAGTTGCTTGAAAAGAAAACTTTTTTCATAGTATTATTCATATTTTAACATTTTTAATAATTAATTTATTTTCTTTAAGTAAAAAAAAATTACAAATCTTGGTACTCTGAATTCTACATTACCACGATTTCCTCATTTGCAATTATAGTTTAACCAAGCCAGTGGAAATTTCACGATCTATTTCAATAATTCCAAAATTATGAATTCTCTAAAAATATCAGCTGTATTTGAGATTTTTGTCTCATAATCTCAATATCACAATCTGTAAGGAAGATAAATATGAATTAAATACATGTTTTCTTTCTTTATAATATGAATTTTGTAAAAAAATATCTGTTTTTTATCAACAAATTCAGTTATAAATGCTAAATTTCGTAATATTTCACTGATACGAGAAATAATAATTTCAAACTTTACAAGCAAAATACCATAGTCGATAAAGTCCAAAAATTTAGTCGTTCAAGAATATTTAAAAACTATTACGTTTTATAAAACATTACTCTTATTTATTTTTATTGTTTTTAATATTTTAATAATTAAATTTTATTATATTTCAATATTTAAACTCATTTAAATTTAGTTAAATATTAATTGTTTATTATTAGTTAAATATTAGTTGTTCATTAATAGTAAAAATAATAAGCTAAGCAATATCAGGAGAGATTCAATAAATTCTGTAACTATCCTCTGTCTAAAATTAACATCTTGCAAAATGTTTAAATTGTTAATAATCAATTTAATAAGAGATAAATAAGTTTCATTGTTAGTAATTATCCCTGCATACACAAAATAAAACAAAACATTTCACTTCTGTATGCTTCAAGAAAAAAAAAGTTTTTTCTTGAAGCATACAGAAGTGAAAAAAAAAGTTTTTTCTTTTAAAATTGTCTTCCATAAATATATATATATATATATACATATAGCAGCTGATAGAAACTACAAAAAAATATATTAGTGTGCGGAATTTTCATTCATCCTTGCATTTTACAAAGTAAGTTTTCTTACAAATTTATTGGTATTTATCGTTTCTATAAAATTTTTTTTCCCAAAACGTATTCTTTTTAAAATCTTCAGCACAATGTAATTGGCTTTCGGAACATTTTGGTAGCTTAAAAAGCACCGAAACATAGCTGAAAAGAATCGCAATTTCAATATTTAATAAATAAATATGACAGGAGTTTTTAAATATTTTGAATCTCATTTAATCTATTTTTAGTAAAAGGATACCAAAAATTTGATTTTTTGACGCATTTAATATTTCAAGATACTGTAACTTAAATAATTTTGTAGCCTGCATAATTTCATATACTATATATATATATATATATATATATATATATATATATATATATATATATATATATATATATATATATATATTTTAGTGCCAGGAAATTTTGCTTATTTTGGTAGGTATAGGGAAAGATATTTTTCATTGAAACAGAACTCAACAAATTGGTGAAATCTCTTTAATCACGCTTAATGTTTTCGCTTGGAAAAATTTTAACTTAATTATCATGCTGTGGAAACATCGAGTGTTAATTCCAAATTCATGCGTCTAAAAGTGATATCATTTAAATAGAATTAATGAGTTATGGAAAAAGATAAAAGCAGAACACACAAATTTATATATATATATATATATATATATACTATAGCATATTTTAAATTTTAGATAGCACAATGTTTTTAAAATTCAATCTTAATTTTAAACTGAGTCCTTTTATTTAATCTGTGTAATACATTTTTCTTGAATTTATTTTAAAACATATCAAGATTTCAGGTAAAATTCTTTGATTTTACTTCCAATTACAATAATTTTTAATTATAAATTTTAATATTATCTTGCTTAAACATGTTCTGCATTTGATGAGAATTTAATCATGTACATTGTATTGCTTTATTTTATTAACATATTCATTTATAGAACATATTCTCCTTTAGTATTTTTCTAAATTCTCGAAAAGATGAAGAAAAATAAAAAAGAAGAATCTGAAAGAAATTTGAAAACATTTTGGTCATTCTCATTTATTGTATGTATTAATACAAAAAATGTAAAATAAGCAATATTTTCTCTGAAAAACGCATATACTTTTGCTTAATTACCCCATAAATGTAACAGAAAATAATATATATATGAGAAAAAAAATAGTTAATATTTTCTGTGTTATATATATATATATATATATATATATATATATATATATATATATATATATATATATATATATATATATATATATATATATAAATCTAACACACACACACACAAACATATTTTATTCCTTTCTCATGAGTATTTCATAGTGATTTTATTGTGTTCCCAGACCATTAGTTCTGAGCTTAGTAGATTGTAGATTTCTGCGTGGCAGATTTTGTGTCAGACATCCCTCGCGGCAGTTAAAGATAGATCAAAAATTCTGATCACACATGCTTAAGGAAGAATTTTTACAGCAACTCTTTTCCTTTCGATGAAAGAAAAACTCTTTTATTCATACAAAAGAAAATAGTCCAAACGTTTTTGACACGTATTATAGAGATTTTTAGATTTCAAAAGAGAGATGTAGGACTTCATTTTTTTCTTCTTTTATTCCCAGTTGTATTTTCTACTCATAAAGCAATGAAATAAATATGGTGGAAGTGTTTGTGAAAGATTCAGAGTTGGAGATTTTGTCGAATGTACGGTAAAACTTGAAAAGAAAGTAATTTCAACTAACTCATTCTCTTTTCTTATACACAAATATTGGAAATAAAGAGTCATTAATTTTGAAATGAGTTGTAAAAAATTTTAAATGCAGACCATTTATGAGCAAAGTATAACGCAATCAAATTTTTATAAAAGTTTAAAAATTAGATTTTTACATACATACCTGTATATATATATATATATATATATATATATATATATATATATATATATATATATATATATATATATATATATATATATATATATACATATATATATCCTCTTTCTTTCCATTTAGTAAATTTTATATATTTTTTCTGATTTCCAGGAATATATTAGTTTATATTATATCAGGCTATAATCGTGAAATATTATAAATAATGTAATATTTATTTAATTTAGAAATTTTATCTCATATTAATATAATATGACACACACACAAACACATCTAGATATTAAATTTAGAGTTATGAAAATTACTAATAAATGTTATTGTTTAGCGATAAATTTTCGTTTTTATCGAATCTTAAATAAGTATTGCTTTGGTTAAATTACCTTCTGAATGAATTAGGTTGATAATGACTGATTATTGTTATTCTTGTAAGCATTTTATTAACTTATATATGTATATATATAATTTATATATAAAAAAATTAACACTCGAGTTTGTGTAGCTCCTTTTTAATTTAATTTTTTATAATTTCTTCAAATATATATTTTATTTGCAAAATTCTTTGAATTAACATACATATTTAAATAAAGATGTCTATACTTTTAGTTTTGATCATATACGACTCCTTATTACATTAATAATATTAATGGCTCATATTTCAAGAGGTCCAGAAAACATCCAACACATTTATGATGATTATCTTACCTTGAATATTTCATACCATGTGAATTAAAGCATATACTTTACTTTGATAATTTATATGAAAAAGTAAATATATATATTGTAAAACTAACCAATACAGGTTCAAGTTTCCTTATTATTAAATAAAAATATTTTAGATACAATTATGGATTACTGATAATAATGCAAGTATTTAATACTTCGCCTATCATCTTGTCTAACGGTCAGCGTGCCTGACTACGGATAGGGAGGTCCTGGTTATGAATCCCGGTTTGGTCATGGATATACTTTCTCTCTCTTTCTATCCTGTCTTTGTTCTTTCCTTGTGTGAATGGTTGCCTACCCTATAAACGGGTCCCTATGGCATGTGTGTACTTATGAAGTCGAACTCCACACCTAAATATGGTTCAGTTGGAAATGTGAAGCAGCGCACTCCATAATGCTTGTCTAGCTGGCACACGACAACAACCACATTGAATGCTACTTGTAAATAATATTTTATAACTCGTTGAATTTTAATATATCGTAATTTAAAACTATCAGCAAATGATTATTTTTGTGAGACATTTTTGCAAGCAATCACAAATAACTGTGATTACGAAAAAAGGAAAATCCCACAGAAAATGCATCGACATAGATAGATTCGATTTCCGAGTTTTGAAAAGGTTTTACTTTTCATTCCCAGAACTGCGATTATATACATGATGAATATTGGTTAGCATTATCCACCCTGAGTTCCTTCCAAATAACTTGACCCTTAATGTTTTTGTCTATTTGAACAGTTGGAACGAGCGCGGCAGATCAACATCAAAAAGAGTTAGTTTTGGTGAACATTAAAAAAAATCGGTTCTTGCTAAACAACGGAAGATTGCACGACATAAACATGACTCTTTAACAGTATAACTTTCTTAAAATGGGAACTTCTTCCACAATCTTCCCCAGACATTTCTCCATGTGATTACCACTTGCTCTGTGAGTTAGATAATCAAGTGAGAAAACCATATGGTTCCATGATTCAGAAGCGATCAAAATAATTGTTGAGTTGCCCATTTTTTTCATTTAAAAAGCAGCCATTTTAATTAACGCTATACATGAGTTTCCATCTCTCAGGAAGAAAATTGTCGCCATGTATGGGAGCTTACTTTTATTGATAAATTTTTAATTTTTGTCTCAAATTTTTATGACTCTCTACGACAAAAACCTTTCTGCATAGCTAATACTTAGGAGTTTTTTAGAATTCAGCATAGTTAATACTTAGGAGTGTTTTAGAATTTCTTGCTGATAGCTTGTAATATGTGGCTTACTATTTCTGAAAAGTCTGCATATATGGCAAATTGTATAGGATATTCAAATGCCGACAGCCGATAGTCTAACAGCTATTCAATGTCAAATATCCTCCCAATTATTTTAGGACAATTTTTTTAATTCTAAAAACAAACATGTTTATTAATAAATTTATTACTTGTGTTCCTTTAAATCATAATTGTTAGAAAACATAAATATTAACTTTAAAAACTCTTATTAAACACATATTATAATATTACACAGTTTTTAAATAAAGTAAATTTTAAAATCATTAACTTAATTATCAAATTTTATTCATTTAACTGAAATACATTTTAACTTCTTTGACTAATAATAAATAGTTTTTGATCAGATGTTTTTTTTTCGCAACCCAAGAAATCATATAACATTTTTCGTAATCTTAATATTATATAAATAATTCATTGTAGTTTGGTTTATTCATTATTTTATTGTTCTAACAAAAACAAATGATAAAATAAGAATTTACGTAAGAAAAATTCAATTTATTTATTATTGATTAAAATTATACATAAATAAATTAAAAATGTAATTTCTTTATTACAAATTAAAAATTATATAGAAATAATATTAATTTTATAAAAAAGAATAGTTTTTTATGATTTATACATAAATGCCTCAATCATAAGGTTTTAAGAAAACATATTCAAAAATCATTAGCAGGTTTAAAGCATATTTGATCATGAAAGCACAAAAAATTTAGAGTCTTTGGAACACTTATTTCTCAATGCTGAATTCTTTAAAGTTAAAGCTTACAGACATTAAAGTTAGAATATAATGAGGATAACTAATTAAACAAATCATGTTTCTGAATTTTTTACAGTGGCCATTCTTATAGCCACAATGAGAATAATTTAGAAGAGCCTCCCACAAGCAATTTCAAAAAATGTATCATATCACTTACAATATGTAATATGATTCTGTGATACCTCACAAATTAAGAAGTTTTACTTTGCGAACATCACTAATACAAGCTAGATATCCAGGTAAACTTCTCCTTTGTGTGATTAATATCAGGATTTTTTTAGTGATATGGTATTTGATTGCTAGGTAACTTTTCATTTCAGAAAATTTTTAATTTTAAATATATGTAATTAATAGCACTTTATATAAATTTGAAATTTTTTATGTCTGTGAAACAAAATCAAACAAAAATTGAAATAATTAAATTTTTCTTTGATAAAGAATTTTTTTCAGTTCACTTACAAATGCAAAATGCTCTTAAATTATTAAAGTAATCTTCTTTGTTACTGTATGAACACAAAAATTGTATATAACAAAAAATCTATTCTATTAAATTTTTATTTTTTATGTATTCTTTTATTTTTAATTTTATTTATTTTTGTTATTATAAATTCAATATAGAACATATAATATAAAAATCTAATCACTAAACTTTTTATAAATAGATTATTATACTAAAGCAGTAGAAATTTTAACTATATATTTTTCTGCGAAGAAGTTCAGACTTTTAAGAATTTTCAGTATGAGAAACATAGTTATAGTAAATCTAATTAATATGAGATTTGCTTAATAAATGGAGGCAAAATATATACTCAACTGCATTTACATAAAAAGTGCAGCTGCGTAACCCGAAGCTTACTCAAGCTTCAATAGTTACATAACGTAGTTATGAAACTGTAAGTTTTGATGGAATTGGTACTGCTTTTGCAAATTAGATTACGAAGTATTTCAATTTTAGAAGGTAAGAGGAAATATCCTGCTCTTAGAAAATTGCCAGAAAATAACTTTTTAAGAAGTAATTCTTAACTTACAACAAAACAAATTCTTTTTTCATATTATAGTTCGTTAAATCGGTTATAAATAATACCTTTTTTAGACAGCAAGTTATACATTATGGATATCGTAATTTTTATTTTTAGATATTTCAATTTGAAGATCATATCAAATAACATTTGTTTGTTAATTTTCTTAAGTAGTGTGATTAATAACTTTATATTTCTTAATAATGTACAAACTTTAGCAATAGTAAGTGAAGTATTATTAATATGTAAAGATATACGATATACAATACGATTCTCGTATATGTAAAGTATTGATTAAAAGTAATACCTGTAATTAGCAATTAAGAATATCCTATTTATTGTAATATTCAGTTGAAAATACTTCAGAAATATTTTTTTTCTGTCTTGTGACAGCTAGGCTGACAATATGGGGTACGTTGCTCCACTTTTTCATGCTAAACCATGTTTGGTGTGGAGTGCGACTGCTTCAGTACTCACATGTCATAGGGACCCGTTTATAGGTTGGACAACACTTCACACCTCATTCATACACTGAAAGGACAAAAACAGAATAGATAGACAGAGAAAGAACATCCATGCCCGAATCGGGATTGGAACCCAGAGCCTCCCTATCCGCCGTCAGGCACTCTAACCACTAGACAAGGAGGTCGGCTTCAGTAATATTAAAAACCATATTTATGCACATAAAATTAAGATATTCTGATGAAAAAATAGCTTAATGTATGAAAACTTGATAAAAAAAATAGGCTTAGATATTAAACGGAAAAGTTGTTTACAGAAATTTTATTTAGGTGTTAATTTTTACATTATTGAATACTACATATAAGACGAAATTTAAAAGTGTAGATATAATTTACTTTATTTTTAAACTGCTGAAAGTATTCCATTAAAATAAGTTTTCTGTTAACAAAGTAAGAACAACAAATACTTTTAACTAAACTTGAATTAAAGTTTTAATATGAGAACATTAATCAATTTATATTAATAGTTTATTTAGTATATACAATCAATCTTTTTACTACACGAATACTTTCTGATAAAACTGCTATCATGACAAGCAATCAAAAATTCTTTATAATTACAAAACATGCTTAAATAAATTTAACTGAAGCTGAATTTGGATGAACTTAATTTATTATTATTCAGAATTCCCGTTTCCAAGCAATTTCATTTCATTTATGAATGGTAAATTTATTGAGAATCTAAATTTAATTATTAATAAATTGCATATATTTGATGATATGATAATGAAAAATATATATTTAAAATTATTAAACAACAAAATTTGAAATAAATGTCATGAAACATGTAAGTTTAAATGTATAACATGGATTATATATAATGTATTTGAAAAAAATTATAAAATGTTTTCAGCAATAAGGGAGTTAAGCATAAAATTAAAAATAAATCGCTCATTTGCCAATCAATAAAATGTTCTTACCTAATTATGCAAAAAAAAAAAAAAAAAAAAAAGAATGGCGATTTCTTTTTTTCCAATTTATTTATGAGAGTCAAATAAATATTATAGCTATTAAATAAAAATTGTAATTTTATTTGAATTTAAAAGTAGCAAGAAAAATTTGTAGTAAACAATACAATATTATAGTATTATTACATATACAAAATATAGCAAAATATATTCAGTCGAACATTTTCCTTCTCATATCTTCTTTATATAATAAAGTAAATAATTCTTTTTAAATACTTATTTAATAAATACTGAAGGAAAAAATTTATAAAATGTGAATTTGACTTATGAAAGTAAGTTCCTTATAATATAATTTATAATAACAAGATAATATTTTGCAGGGAAACAATTTATACATATTCCTCTCTAAAATACATTTTCTCTTATTTTTCCAAAATAGAATATATTTCTTATATTTTTAAGTTCGTCCATCTATTTTGGTATATGCCAAAAAAAGAATTACTTTTAATGTGTTGCCAATACAAATCTAAATTTTAAAACACCCTTTCTTGCAAACGACTTTACAGTTAGAACAAACGATCTTTCAAGCATCTCCCGAGTTTATGCTGAGTGCAAATCGATCATTCCTTCCACAAAAAAAAAGCATACTCTGCATTACTTATGTTGTTGCAAAAGTACCATCTGCGTTCAAACTACATTTTTTACATATCCTCTGGACGATAATGATCAATAAGTGAAAAAGTTTCGCCCTCAGCTGATTTACATATCAGCAGATGTTGAAATATTTCTCTTTTAACATTTCGAACGTGGCTCTGAGATGGAATTCTCCAGCGACGATGTTTCAATTGCTTCAGAAATATTCGCGAATATTTTTAAATAGTTTATATATTGGAAAAAACTACTATAGCAAATATTTTAATGTGAATTATTTTTTTTCTTTTACTATTTTTTTCCTTTACTAAGTAAACATACCTCAAAGAATTCTCATTATATTGATGTTAGAAATTTAATATACATTTTTGAATGTATTCAGCAGTGTATTTAATTAAGTATTTTACGCAGCTTCTTACGTATTAGATTGTTTATGCAAAATTAAAATATTGTTCAATTTATCTTAAATTAAAATAAATATGTTTGAAATTGTTTTGTTTTGAAAACTAAATACAGTGTGAAATGCCAAAGTAAATAGCATTTATACTATCTAATTATTTTATCCACTCAGCATAATATTAAGTCTTACAGATAGAAAATAGTTAATGTAATGATCAAATTTGCTCATAATTTAATTATTTTATTTTTAGACTGCATAAAATAATGCTAACAGCAATTGAATAGTTCAATTATAAATAGCTAATTTGTTATTAAAATAGTTTGATTTTTCGCAATATTTTTCCATAAACTTGAGTAATTTTAAACGTAAACATATATTTTTAATTTACACAGAAATGGCAACAAATATCCACTTAAAAATAACTTGATTGTAACTAAAATGTATATTGCTATAATTCATTCACTTTTTCTAAAATTTTGAAACCACTATTTTTAGGAAGTTAATTTAAAAGTGTACAAATTTTTATTCTCATATAATCAGTCTTCAAAAATATAAAATATTTTAATTAATTGTTTTTGTATACATAAATTATTTAAAAAAATATTCAAAATGAGGAGAAAATAAAAAATGTTTCACTATCTTTTACTTAAAAATATTTTTAATGTTTGAAAACTAAAAATACAGTCAGTTATATTAATTAATATTTAATATGAGAGAAGTGTAAAACATATCAAATCATTTTTGGCAGTAATAGACTAAATGATAAAGATAACACAACCGAGAAGGCACTTCAGGAAAAAATTAATAATCTATAAGAAAACATTAAAAATAAGTAAATTAAACCTAATTGAAATAAATATTTTTTTTAATCAGAGAAAAGCGTTTTCCATTTATTTGTGGAAAGAATATAAAGAAACTATTAAAAGAATCTGTGAGCAAGTCAGTAATAATAACGATCCTTAACAAATAATTATACATGTAATAAAATCATAAAATTTGTCTGGGGCACTTATTCGCATATACAACAACACTATGCTAGAAATGCGATACAGTAAATTGAAATAAATTCTTTGATCAAAAACATATATATTAGAATGAATAATAGAAAATTAAAAGATGCTAAAAATAATATAAAGTTATTAAAAACGAGGAAAAGATTTAAATATATTTATATATTTAAATAAATATATTTTATTAAATATATATATTTAAATATATATATATATTATATATATATATATATATTATATATATATATATATATATATATATATATATATATATATATATATATATATATATATATATATATATATATATATATATATATATATTGTATGCAATAATCAGATTTGTAATTTTAAATTAAATATTAAATTAAAATTTTTATAATAACAACATTTCATGTAAACAATCAATGAATCAATTATCTAAGTTTGAATTTAACGGCTTATTATGCAATGTCCTGAAATGTATAAAATGTGTTTTGTCTTTTTTCACTTATCACCCCAAAGCTTATATTACTTTCTATAATACTTGTCCTTATTTTTGTAGGTCTATTTATACTTAAAATCAAAAGTTTTTAGCAATTTATTTTGTTATAAATATGCACTACATATTTCAATATATATTTTTTTATCTCAATAATATCTTAAAAATACTTTATTTATATAATTTTGTCAATATACCAGCTTAATTAGATACATAAATTATATTTATTTTATGTGTAAAAATGATTCCAAAATAATCTATATAGTTTACTTTTATGTGTGAAAAAATATAAAAAATACACATGCAAAAAAAAACTAATTACTATTTATTTCAATCATGTGGTCATTCTTTTTTTAGCACTTAATTGTCAGACTGATAATCGTAATCATTAGAAAAATGCATGTATGTATATGTGCGTTCACATAAGTTATATATTATTTATAATCTCTTAAAACATGTTAACTTTTATACATTCTTTAATTTATAATATTTTGAAATTGTTCCAGTAATTCATATTTCATTTGGCATTTCCACCTGGTACATTAGAAGAAAGTTTTAATAGCTTAGAAGTGTAGTTTAGGAAGCAAAGTTGATTACCAAATAATTATTTACTTATCTAATATTAAAATTAATATTTTACATTTTTCTTTGTTAAGTAAGCAAATTAAATTATTTTAAATGTTTTCATTTTTCTATAACCTTAAACATTAGAAAATATTACTGTAAATTTTGTCATTTTCTCATGAAATATACTCTGATTTTTTATTCCAATTTTTTTGTCACATGTTTAATCTTTTGTTTAAACTCAATGAATAAATTTTTAATTATTCATTAAAAATCAAAAGTTTTAAATCACATTTTAATGATTTATATTGTGTTTTTTCCTTATTTATTCTTTAATTCTTTTATAAGACGCTGAACGTAATCCCCAGAAAAACTTATTGTCTACTCTATTTTCTAATATTGAAAACTTAGAGAATAAGATTTATTTTATTATATTTTCTATTTTATCGAAGTAATTGACTCGAATTTCAATCAAATGTGGTGAAAAAACCAATTTAAACTTAAAGTTCATGGGATTTTCTATCAAAGCTCAGAAGAATTTGTTAACGTGTGTTAGAAGAATGATTACTACTTACCTGATGATTACTATCTTGTACAAAAGGAAGTCAAGGAAAATCTGGAAAAATAAGGGATTCTGTCCTTACTTTTCCGGAAAACGTATAAAATTCTGCAATAATAGAATCAAAATGTTTCTTTTTTTTTAATTTTATGAGAGCTACAAAGATTTGTATCCCAATCCCAGGATTTTAACAAAATATCTTACAAAATTTTAAGCTTCACTTTTAAACTTTATAAATACTTTAACCCACATTATTTTTAAAATATTCTTATAGCAAAGATTTCCAATTGATTTATAATTAAATGATATACTAAATTCTAAACTTACAACATTGTTGATTTTATTTTAAAATTAGTGCTATATTTACAATGGAACCATTAAAGTTTTGATACAAAAAAGAGGATATTTTGGAATCAATATTCTACATCCAAAAAAGATATTGATTTGTAAAAGGAATGTATATACAT
This sequence comes from Latrodectus elegans, assembly GCA_030067965.1. NCBI lineage: Eukaryota > Metazoa > Arthropoda > Arachnida > Araneae > Theridiidae > Latrodectus > Latrodectus elegans. Next base: position 30,480,212 of record CM057822.1, on the reverse strand, counting down.
TAGAATAATTTCAGCTTTTTGTCACATCATTATCAATTTACACACACATTAAACATGATTCATATATATTTTAAACTCAAACATAAAAAATTATTTAATATGATTTCATTTGTTATTATTAAGTGCATAAATACTAATAATCAATTATAAACTTTTTGTGAGAAGAACAAAATTTTAAAAAAATCAATTAGCTTTATGTATTGTTTCATAAAGGCAATCAACTAATTTTAATCAACAAATTGTATTTAAATTATTTTTTATTTTTGTTAACTTTTGTAAGAATATATTTAGTAAATATTTAGTAATTGAAAAAAAAACCTTTTAAAAATTATTTTATTGAAATTAAAATTGTAAATTTCATGTAAATGAGGATACTAAAAAATTGAAATGTATACATAAATTCATAATACTTTTTATATAAAATGTTTGCAAAAAAACTTTATGATTTATAGAATCCCATTGCATCTTACAGCTCATAATTTTTTGAAAATTAACAGCCATGAAACTTTAAAAATAAAAATAGGGAATTTCTTCAACTTCCCTCATTAATTTTCTCATGTTCCTTTTTTTATTTATTTTGCTTTAAAGATATAGACATTTTAGATGTAATATTAGTTGTCTTAATTTATGTACTTTAAAAATTTTACTAGAAAATACAAAAACTAATGAATTAAAAACTGGTAATTCTCTCTTCTGTCAGAAAAGTGAAATCATTTATCGTATTTTTATGAACTACAAAACATCTAGTTTTCTTGCTATATATATATCTTCATCTGGCTTGTTGCCAAATTATTCCAAATAAATTTTAATATTTTATCAACCATCAGATCAGCCATAAATGACAAACATCATTATTTTTATTACCCTTTTCAGGCAAAAACTAGTTACTATTTTGCATCAATGAATAACTATTTATGATGATTAAATATAATAAGAACATTTCTTATGATGAATATTTTCACTATGATATTTGCAACAGATTGAGAAGAACATCAGTTTTGAAAATATATTTTAAAGAACATGAGCAACCCAGAAGATTCATGATTGGGACCACGTTACCAGGTTTTAGACATAACATAAAATTAGACATTTTAACTAATATGTTATAAATTTATTTTCTATAAAATCTAGCATGATAAATCTTTCTTTATTTTCTTTCTTTTTCATTAACAAAATTAAATATTAATGTTCAGTTAATTTCCCTAACAAAACATTAAGCAAGATGTAAACTATAATTTCTTTTAAATAACCATTCATAGAAAGTATAAATTATGAATTTAACTAAACAGCTTCTTTTGAATCGCCTTATAAATTCACATTTTTAATGATAAAATTATCTGCTGTGAGGTTTTTTTAATAGTAATCTAAAATAATTAAAATAAAAGCACAATATAATAGTTATTTAATAATCTTAATATTTTGCAAAAATATTTGAAATTTACTTATAACAATAATTTCTTTTCTATTAATTACCAATTACTTAATTACTTTTCTATTAGAAACCTTGCAAAACCGTTATTGAAAGCTAAATAAGTGCCATAGATTTTAAGCAAATAAATTTTAGAACATAAAATATACCGTTTACAAAAAATAATTTTAATTGTTATCTTAAATAAAACAAAATAACTATCGATACAAAATTAATAAATTAAAACAATGATAGAAATTATAATTATTATGCATTTCTATTATTTTAACGCAAAATACTAGTTTCAGATTAAAATTTTAAACTTTTGTCGCAAATTAAATTTGTTAAGTATTACGGTTTTTTAAACATTTGTTAAATGAAAACATTTATAAAGACACTTATGACAACTGTAATTAATGAAATTCTTGTAAGATTTTATCCAACAACTAGAGTTGAAATTCTAAAATATTAATTTCATATTTTTTATAAATATTACTGGTGTAATTTAGTGATTCAACTACAATCACATTAATACCATGAAATTTAACTTATTGTTTAAATAAATAAATTTATATATTAATGGTTTTAAATAATTTTTATATTAATTGTTTTAAGTATTTTATATAATAATGATTTTAATAAATTTATATATTAACGTTTATTTTGAAAGTAATGAACCAATTTTTTATAATCAAAATTCATTTAAATATATAATTAAATTTTTCCATTTTAACAACTGTGCTTGAAAGTGATATAATTCATTTTTAAATATTTATGCTCATATAAATATGTGTTCTTGTATTTAAAAATATTTCCTTTGCATAAAACCTATAATTTCAATAAAATGTGCATTCTACTTGGGAAAAATTTTATTCAATTCGTGCATTATTTGAATATTAATTAACTTTGAAAACTGTTTTAATAAAATGTGTAGAAGCTAATATTTAATATAATTTGTGTTAAGCATTATTACTTTTACAATTAAATTATGAAAAATCTGAATTTCAGTATTATAATAAAAAATGTTCAATTTAAAATCATTTTAAATTTAAATTAAATATGTTTAAAGAAGCAAAAATATCAATATGTTAATGAAATCTGTAAAATATAATATAATAAATCTTGAAACAAGCCCACATTTTCGATTCTGTTAGCATGAATTTTACTTCTCATTTAAGTGCAATGAAAAAGATTCTTTGAGGATTTTAAATTATTGAAAACTTTCTCACTCACTAAAAATTGTAATTTATGCTATTGAAAAAGCATTTATTTCAATCAGAGAAAGTTCTAATTTTCTAAATTGGAAATTTTTACAGCAGATTATTTTCGCTTATTAACTGCCTGAATTTTTCAAATAATTTGAATAAATTGAAAAAAATTCATTATCACATACATTGAAATTATTTCTAAAGTCAAAAGATTGCATTTATACTATAATGCTTATTCTTTGTTTCACAGTAATAATACCACGGGCTGTATATAAGTAATAATATAGTTTATTTTGTCTTTCTCGATTTCGCTGTATGAAAAAATGTCTCTGTGTGTACAGATGTGAGCAGTAAGAATAATATTTTTATATACCATTTATAAATTTATATTTATAATCAATAAGAAAACTAATTAATCTAAAATACATTAGAAAATTATGAAATAGATAGCGATTTTACTAAGATTTGTTTGAATTATTATAATCCAGCATAATATTTTATGCTAAGCAAATTATTATGCAATATAATATTTATTGCCTTGAGTATGACAAATAAACCAAACTGAACCTTTTTTAATCAAGTAAGAAAATATTAGAAGTAAAATAAAAATATATAGTTTAACACGTAAACTTTATCAAACTTTATTTTGGATTTCTGTTTAAAAGTCATGAGTGATATGGTTTCTGCAATAATTGAAATTATAAAATAAAAACTAAATTTTTGTGCATTTTTTATGGACAACAGCATTGTTAATATGAATTCCATATGTTTTTTTCAGTCCTTATGTTTTTATTAATCCTTTAAATCGATAGTTTTAATTCATAATGCTTTGATTTATAAATTAACTATGACTTACAACCATAACAGGTCAGATAACAGGCATAAGGCATAACAGGCAGATAACAGGTTTTAGTCCCAATCATTGTTGATCAAGTTGAGATCAGTGCAGTAGTTCAGCTTTTTCCATCGATGTCAGAATGAATTCTCTGGATGTTTTTTTTTAAACATAGTTTGTTATAATTTTTCACAAGGAAAGCAGTAAACGTTAAATACGAATTTGCATTGCAATAGGTTCTAGCAGGTAAGTTATCTTCGAAATGATAATCGAATGATTTCTTTGTTTAGATTCCAAAGGATATTTTATACTTGAATCATGCATTTTGAAAATTATTTAAGCAAATTATTCTGAAATCCTGGTAGTTCCCAAAACAATTTGTTTGCTTTTGAAAACATTCGTGATAAGCACTGTTTACTAAATGAAAATCATTAGTAAAACTGTTAAAAAAATGATAAAGATTTAATTTTTGTTTACTTAATTGGTGTTAAAATAAGATAAATAAATAGTTTTTTTCTAAGAAGCAAATTAATTCTTTTTTTTGTATAAATCTTCAGAAGAAACAATAAAAACATATGTATTGATTCCTATTAATCCTTTCTTTCTTAATTTTTTTTTCTGATGTTAAAAATTCTTAAGTGTAGCAAACTCAATTGAAATAAAAAATAAAAGCGCTACCAAAATGTATTAGGAAAATATGCAAAAACTATTTTATCAATTATTTAAGAATAAAAAAACTTTTAAAGAAGCATTTGAAATTATTTTTTTAAATTCTCCTGAAAGAAAAATAAAATAAAAAAATTCTGATATCCTTTTTTCTCAGATAATTTTGAAGAAAGGTGAGTAAATATTTTTACAAGAGAATTTATCTAAATTTATTTAAATGCATAAATATTTCTCACATTTATTAATTTATCAATGGTTTTTCCTATTAAGTATTTTAAAATTTCATGGATATAATTTTAACTCAATAAATTCTAATTACAATTCAAGCAGTTTCTTCCTTTACATAATATTTTATTTCAAAATACAATATTGAATAAGGGGTGAAAATAGTTTATTGTTTTATAGTGATTGAAAATCTTACTGTGGACACTTTCTTGCATAATGAAATCTATATAAATCTGCTTATTCAGTCAATTACAATTCTCACCCATTGAAATATATATATATATATAAAAAGATTTTCATTTTTTTAACATTAAATTTGAAAACTCAAATTATTTAATTTAAAAAAATATCATCCTTAGTATTTCGCGATTTGAATTTTATGTGGGGCACATTAGAATATTGTCGCATCCATGACATTAAAATATGGAAAGAAACATTGAGTATTTCTGTTTCTTGAACAAATTTTATTGTAAAATGGCTATATCTGAGCTTCAATATTAACGCTTTTAAATTTTTTAATTACAGTTGTTGTTATTCATGTTTTCTAGTGATTCTGATAGTATTTACACTTAATCCGAATTTGGTTGATGTTTTCACCATTATTTATTCCTCCTTAATCTTTACTATTATTATAACGTAAGTTTTTTCAACATTTATGAACACTAAAGCCAGTTCTTGGTATTTTATGAATCATTCGTTGAAATAATTTTGTATGTATTATGTTTCAGATTTAAACACAAGCATTTTATGTCAATCCCATTTCTATAAATGGTCTTTATGAAACTATATATTATGAAAAATGTGTCTTTATTTTTATTATGAATTATTTGTTTTTATTTTAGAAAAATGATTTTGTTTTTATTCATTTATTATCAATTGAAGCAATAATTTATATTATTTTTACATCATTACAATCTTCTCTTTCTAGAAAAAAGTTGGTGAAAATTACAATTTAAAATTTTAAATCATCATATAAATTCATAAATCTGTGATTAATAATTTAATTTTCAAATTTTCTGTATAACATTTGGTATTAAAAGTGAAATTAAATTTTTAATTTTTCCGTTATTATGCATTGCAATTAATTATTTGAATATTTTGCAACAAGAAGAAAATCATTATGTTATCTGAAGCATATATAATAACTTTATAATTCAAATTTTGATTCAAATTATTTGTAAATGTTATTCATTTATTAAATGTAATTTTAAAAAATGTTACTTTAATCTTAGATTATTTAATTAGAAGTTTTTTGCTTTGTTTCATATTTGACCTTATCTTACTTACAAGAACGATATAATATTATTACTTATAACCTTAATTTTTTCATTTTTTATTAGTAATTAAATAAAATACGAACAGAGATTTATAGATTTGACAGTTTATATGTCTAAATTAAAAAATTCCAATGTATCTTAATATAACCTAAACATATGAATATAATCAAAAATCTTGTAGCTACGCAACAATAATTAGAGATAATTTGTAATCAAAATGCAATATAAGAATATTCTCTTTAATCAAATAAACTAAAAAAGATAATTCTAAATGATTGACAGACATTATTTTCGATATATTGTCACTAGTGATAACTTTTCAACAATATCTAAAAAATGTTACCTCTAATATATTTTAAGACTTTATAATTTTCTAATCCAAGGAGAGTAAGTATCAAAACTTTTCTTGTGTTAACTTGATAAATATTTTTTCTAATTACGTTTGAAAATTATTTTTGAAAGATTACTAAATTTTATAAAAAAACAATGAATTTTATTTTGCATTTTATTCAATGTACATACAAAATTGAAACTCATTAAAATAAATAATTTCATGATAAAATTATACAGAATGCAACTTAAACACTTTATATGCATATTTATTCTTATTATGTATTGTACATATCCTTATTTTTTATCTGTTATGGTGGTAATTAATCAAATATGACAAAACTACCTCAATTTATCTTCTGTATATATATATATATATATATATATATATATATATACATATAATATATATATTTATATATATATATATATAAATATATATATATATATATATATATTCTACTTATTAATACCATAGCAGGAGAAAAATAAGAATATGTGCAATACATACATATATACATATATGTATGTATGTATATACACTTACTCACAAAAGCTCATAGCTTTAGTGCAGCTCAAGTGCTTATATGCAGTTCGTAGCTTAAGTGAAAAATATCTTGTTTTCAAATAAATATAAGAAAAACATTATCTTGGAGAATGTTGTTTATAGCTTCTGATTCAAGTCAGTAATGAAAAATAAACCAAATCATCATATTTTAAAAAACTTTAAAAGTTATTTTGTTAACAACAAGTAGAAATTTAATTCCTAAAAGTATGTATGCACTTTGAAATTTTTACTTCTAAATAGGTTGAATGAAACTTTTCGAGTGATTTTTTGTATTTCAGTAATAAGTTTAGATGTTCTGCTACAAAACTTGTACGTTTGCGCTTTAAATAATCAACAATTCATCAATGCCTTCACGTGGAAAAGAAATACCAAAATATCTAAAGAATGCAAAAATAAAGCTCTCTAAGGAAAGCAGATCCCACAGACAAATAGGTAAAATCATAGGCAAAAGTCCTGCAACAATGTAATAAATCATTGAAAATTTCCAGGCAAAGGGAAATACTTTAATCAAGCCAAGAACAGGACGACCGCTCATTTTCACGGATCGAGAAAGAAGAATTATTGTTGGAAATGTGAAAAAAAATCCGAAGATTAGTGCATCAAAATTTACAACTGATGTGAAAAGCAATTTTGTGAAGTCATGCAATCCTGAAAATCGCCGTTTGTTACAGAAGTCAGGACACTATGGTCAAAATATGCGAAGAAAACCATTTGTTAGCAAAGTGAATCGCAAAAAGAGATTAGTTTTTGCAAAAGAAAATGTAAAGCAGAACAAATTTTTGGAATCCCATGTTTTTTTTGTGTGTGTGTGTGTGTGTGTGTGTGTGTGTGTGTGTGTGTGTGTGTGTGTGTGTGTGTGTGTGTGTGTGTGTGTGTGTGTGTGTGTGTGTGTGTGTGTGTGTGTGTGTGTGTGTGTGTGAGAGAGAGAGAGAGAGAGAGAGTAAATTTAACAACCACGGGTCAGTTGTCCACCAAAAAGTTTGGAGGAAATCAAAGGCAGCTCTTGAACCAAAGAGCGTGAAAGGAACTCTAAGACACGGTGGTGGTTCGATTATGATTTGCGGTTGCATGGCAGCAACTGGAGTAAGAAGTTTAGTTATAATCGGCGGATAATGAATCAATATAGGTATTTGAATATTTTAAAGAATAATCTAAGCCAAATTGCTTCTAAATTGGGACTCAATGGATCCTTCACTTTCCAACAAGATAACGATCCCTAACATTCTGCTCGGATTGTTCGGGAATGGCAGCTATATAATGTACGAAAACAGCGAAAAGCTCCACCGCAGTCACCTGATCTTAATCCTATTGAAAACTTGTGGGGTTATTTTGATGGCCAAATTAGAAAGTAAAAGATCAAAACTAAGAATGATCTAAAAGAAAAGGCCCTTTTGGAGGAATGACAGTTAATACCATTTTCTGTCACTCAAAATTTAGTAAAATCAGTGCCATATAGATTTAGATATGTTATAAAGGACAAAGAGAGAGAGAGAGACTATCCAAAATATTATCATATTTTTTTCAGAAATTGTAAAATTTGCAATATTAATGTCTTTGTTTTTGTTTTCATACCTACTTTTATGATGTAAATTACAACCTATTTTAAGATAAACTCATCTTGTGTTATTTAAATATTTTTAATTTTGTAATTAAGCTCCATTTTGCTGTAATCGAAATAAATTGTTAATTTAAAAACTCTAATATTATAGATCTGTTTTTTTTTTCCATGGGACACCATCACATACACTCTGCATACTTACTTTTGTGATTAAGTGTATATATATCGACATAGTAAAATAACTAGTAGTTTGAAATAATGTGTATAAAGCCCTAAAGAAGCACATACTGTTCTAAACAACACATTAAGCAGCATATTGGAGTTGAAGGAACGTTTGTCAAATATAAATTACTTTTTTTTTTAGATTTTTTATTTTTGAGGTAATGACTCCTTAAAAACTGATGTAGTTAAATAGCACCACTTTATTAAATCTGCTCTTTAACTGAAAAACAACATTATGTTTATAAATTAATAGACATTGCACAAATTTCTCTTACATAAAAAGAGAAATTCTTTCTCAGCAAATACAATCGTTTTCTTTTTAAATGAAATTCAACTTGTTTTAAGTAATACAATAAGAATAAATGATACACAGTATTATATCTGAAATGAAAAAGAATAACTATTTTATTTATTACCTAGAATATAAACATAATAGAAGTGATCAAATGTAATGAGGACAAATTCCACTAAAGTATTCGCTTATGAGATCCACCGATAAAGATGCAAAATTATTCACATGATGTGCTTTAAGAAACTTATTTTTTGAATTGAAATATTGAATATTGAAATTTTTTTTGAATTGAATTACTGAAAAAATTCCTGTCCTTGTTAAATTCAGATACACAACTGAAAGTACGAACTCATTGTAAAGTCAGGGAATATTAACTTTTGAATTTTCTTTGTTTTATAAAAAATGTTTTAGAAGAAATAAAGTTAAAATTATTTTAATTTCATACAATAATTTGTTATTTAAAAAATTCATATAATGTATTTTCTAAAGTTTTTAGTTTTTAATCATGAGTTTTTAATTAATAATTTTATAATATTAATCGAAATTGCTTCAATTAGTTCAAACTAATTTGAAAATTATTGTAAATGTTATACTCGAGCCTATTCATTTCTCATTTATGGTTAACTGTTTCAGTTATAAAAATATTATGTTTACATTTCATGTCTAGATATTTATGGTATAGTAATACTCAAATTTGAGGTTAGATGTGTTTGTTGCTTAGCGTTTATTTTCCACACGATAAATAATTACACTAGGACATACATTTTAAACTAAATTGTGAACTACGGCAAACATCCAAATCTATGAAAGTTTGAAATCCACAAACTGTTGACCCGAAAGTAAGAGAACTAACTTTCATCTGCCAGTTAGCCACAGTAATTTTCATTTGCATAATTTATTGGATGGGTTAGATTATATGATCTTGATCTGATTTTGACGGAAATTATTTTAAATCGACAGTACACAATTAAGTATTTTAAGATGCATTTTTGCAGTCAATATATTTTTTCCGTCAATGTTACCTGATGAAAGTTGGAGTTTCTAGAAACTCAACTCAATTTTTATTTATGAATTCTCCAAAACAACATATATATGCATTTTATTTAGAATATATATAATTTGAATTTTTTTTAAAAAATTACTTGATTATGGATAAATTTTAAAATTCGCTAAGTTCATGTTTTCAATCAGCAATTTGAATCGAAGTAAAAAAAGAGAGAGATTGATTCTTTGCCAAAATTATAGGAAACATGTTATATAGCGACTCCATTTCAAATTTGTTTTCCTCTTTTTCAAAAATGTAAGATTAAAATCATCTGCCTTTAGAAGATTTTGATTCAAGATATTTTTATCCACAATTTTGAAACACTTATCATTATCATTAGAAATTATTAGTCAATATTTATAATTATATAATGTATTTAAGATCATTGAAAACATTAAGAATAAGTTAGTACAAAATTGTGATATCTAAGTTTAAAATATAAATAGGTATTTATTTTTTATCTTTACAATATCATTATTTTTCGCACGTTATTATTTATTTATTTATATAATTGTTGCATAGTTTGAAATAAATCACTGATATATAGACGTTCTACAATATGACAGAACATGATTATGATTATTACTGATGAAAAACTTAATATACATACATATATATATATATATATATATATATATATATATATATATATATATATATATATATATATATATATATATATATATATATATATATATATATATATATATATATATATATATATATATATATATATATATTACTAAATAGGTAATATTCTGAACAAAACAATCTGGTACAAATGATACCTCTTCTTTTAACGAGAGCAGAAATTATTTATCTTAAATATGCCTGCTTCCAATCAATTCCATAAATTTACGCCATCAGCATTCCTACTGTTTAATAATTAGTATGTCAGCTGATGTCTTTGTCGTAGTGTAAAACGACATAAACAAACCCTGAGAAAATAAATATGTATATATTTATTGCACTTTAAATTTAAGAGTTTCCTCTTTTCCTTTCAAACTAAGTTGTAATAAAATAAAGGAAAGGATGCAATAAAAATTGGCACAAGGAGCCAAGTGCAATAAAAGAATAAATTCTTCCTTTCGGAAAGGATGGATGATTGTGAAAAAATTGCAAGGGAAGTTTATGTTTTATGATGTGTTTTGTTTGTAAATCTGACCAGTCGGGATTAAGGAGGAGAGATTTCTGACCTATCCCATAGAAGTGTAGGACGTTATATGGAACTTTGGAAAACCAATGGTGTAAAGAGGATGAGCTAAAATGAGAATTTAAAAACTGCATCTAAGAATGGAAGACAGGGAGACACAGAGACAGAGAAAATCCTCACTCACAGAAGTCCCTCAGACACACAAGACAGAGAAGCCCCAAAGATGCCCGACAAAGAAAAGGAGTAAACGGAGTATGATTGCACTGGCCTGGAGAAGTCCTCCCTCGACTGTCCTGAGTGGGAATGAAGATGTCCGACTAATAGATGAAGAAGACATGGCAAAGTCTGAAAAGAGGTATACTGAATAGCAAGTCAAGTAAGATGAGGAGATATCAGCGAATGGAAATGCAAAGCGGAGATGCTGAGTAGAGGACGGGAAGTGGATGAAAAAGGAGAATATTGACACCGGAGAGCGGCGAAGTCTCAGACACCACAATACTACTTCTAAAAGGTGTGAGTCTGATCTCTCGTTCATTATCCCTCTGGTCACTTTGATTATTGTGTAAATATCATAATAATAATAATAATGTTACAATCATCTCTCAATTATTTAATCAAGAATGTTTTAATTATAAATGTAAATACCTTTGTAATGAATTTGCTAAGATAAATTATTAAGTTTTATTGTATTTTTGTTTTGAATTTATCTCTGTTATTCAATTATTTAAATAACGAATCTGGGTTTTCCTCGGAGTTTTGTAAAATTACCCAGTTTACCACGACAGTCTCAATACTCGGTAAGTAAATATTTCTGAAAATAGCCTTTTATCTACTAAGAACTCGGACTTCATAGAAAGCTGGCAAAATTTAAATTTTGTCCTCCATGCTAAATAAGAAAATTCAAACTTGCTGTGCTGTGATGGAAAATGCAATATAAAAAAAGTCTAATTTCCTCTTCCGTCCACCAGCAAACTGTAATAAATAAGTAATAAGGCTTATAAAATAGCTTGCTAATAGGTATCACAAGCCCTATTTAAAATAAAATAAAAATTAATAAAGCTAACAGATATACCTGACAAATCAAAATAAAAAATGTTTGCTTTTTCTATTTTTAACAGAAAGTAATTCGGGATATAAATCAAATTCACAGAAATTAATAAAGCAGAAAAGAGCAACATCAAAATTTTTATGCTCTCTAAAATATATTAATCTGGTTAGTAATTTTATGATATTTTTCAAAACAATTATCAAAATCCTGTAGACATGTGATTGATGATCATCTTTATGTCAGAAGATAAAAATCCTTAACATTTGTTTTCTTGTTATGAAAATGCCAAAAAGTTTTACAAACTTTAAGTAAAAATCTAACTTTAAATATTGCATAAGCAATATGAAGTTGCTTTATGGAGTAATACAATTATATTGTCAAATTTGTTTACTCCTTATATCAACACACACTTCGCGCGCGTATTATGTGTCATCATTTTCATATTTGTGAATTGTATCAAATTTTGTGCAATGTACGAAAAATTTTGGTAGCACAATTAACAAAAATTGTAAGGTAAAATAAAAAAAAATATTGCAAAATTTACTGTGTATTTCTAAGTATTATGTTGGTATCCAATCATTATCATAATCCTTCCAATCAGTAAGTAATGCGTATGTATTTACTTAACATCAAAATTATGCAATGAATTAGAAATAGTTTGTTCAATATATAACATGCAGATAGTTTGATACTTAAATATCCCCCATAATTTCATTTCAATTGAGTTAGCTGTTTCATTTTATGTGATGTGTTTGAGGCTTAAAATTCTTCACGTTATCTGGAGAACAAAATAGCTCTATTTATCGATTCATTTTCTTCTTTCTTTGCAATGGACTTCCATCGAAACACGTGGTGTAATTGATTTGTCTTATTCATTGTTCCTCAATCTTTAAAATTAATATATCTTTTCACAACACGGAAAAATAATCTGTTTGAAAAGAATTCAGTATTTAAAGTTTTATTAAATGTTTTTTATTCACATGTTAAAACAAGTTATAATATTAACATTCTTAATTTATATTTCCATAGTATCTATCATCTTTTAAAATAAGTAACGAATACGGTTTGCAAAATTTAATTTCGCGCATTTAAATTTTCATATTAATTATAACAAAGAGCTGATTATTAAAAAGATAAACCATCTTAAGAATATATTTTTTCTTATCCCTCCACATCTGTGCAGTTTAAGTCTTTTTTTTTTCTTCCTTAAAATATCTTATTCTGATAAAAGTGATTTTTAAAATTTTCCTCTGATTAGCTCAGAATAATTTGATTTTTTTAAAATATTATCGAAAGTAACATAAAATAGTTTAAGTTATTTTATATTAAAACTTTGTTTAAAAACATTTATTATTTTCTTTGTGTATTAAATCATATTTTACTAATATTAATAAAATATTTTTAATTTATACAATTTTTTAATCCATTGATATAGAATACTGTTCTTTATAAATGTAGACAATGATTACATCTTGAATTATCATAAGGAAATTTTAATTTAAATAAAAAGGTAACTTGAAAACAAATATTGAATTTTATTATATTTGTAATAATTTTTTTGAGTGAAATAGTTCTTTCTAAGCAAATTTAAAGTTTAGATGTATTTAAAGTATGTATGATTTTTAATAACAAAATTTTAATTATAGAACATATTTTTTTATTTAACAGTATAAATGTACATAAAATTACACCATTAACGGTTTGGGTATAATCCCATTTAGGATAAGCAACATTTCTTTTAATTTTATTTAATTATTCATATTTCAAACTGTTAAAAACATTGCTTTTATTAACGAAGAATGATAGATTTATCATTTAATATAAACTTATTCTTAGACAAAAAATAAAAAAATATATTATTTTAAAATACAAGGAAAATTAATAACACTGTAAATAAGTTTTTAATATAAAAACAACGTTTATTTTCGTTCTTTATAACGAACATTTCTAGTTCTTTGGGCAAATTTATATTCGATTATGCAATATTGTATATAAGTTTAAATTTAAAAATAAATCATTTATTGTTATGCAGCTTTCACAAAACCATACTATAGAGAATATTTCAATATTTTATAACATTATTCAAAAGTTACATAAAAATGTCAACAGAAATCAATTTGAGAATTGGATAAGAAAAATATTTTTTAGATAAAATATCTAGTTTAGCCCTTAAAGGGATTCAAAAGTCTGAATTTTAAACTTCCTTTTCAGAAATCTTACCACTTATGACTAAATTAAGCCTTTAGGACAGGAACTTTTTCTCACATTTTATTTCAGTTTTATTGGTTGCCATATTTGAACAAGTTTGTGTGTATTTAAAAAAAAACCATTTCAGAATTATTGTGAAATTATTTTATCTGATATTTCTCTTTGAGTTTTCATATAAAAATTTATACAGCTTAGAAAATAGAGACATTTGTCTTCCAATCGTTTTTATATTTGAGATTTATAAATAAATGGAAGAAAAAGTTCGTCTAAATTAAACAGCTGTAAAAATTGTTCCGATAATTTATTAATATAGAATAGACAAATTATTTTTATATACATAATAATTAATAAATTTCTTATAGTTTAAGCCTATTTAGTTAATGTAAAAGGTTACATTTGTATTTTAACATGTTCTGTTAGTTTATCTTGCTTAATAACAAATTCAACTGTGAAAATTCTTGAAAATATCAAGATGTCATTAATTTTTTTAATCTGTGAAAAGCAAACAAAAAATTTGTATGAAGCGAGAGAATATTTCATAATGAGTATAGTTGATACAATAAAATAGAGAAACAATATTAAATAATGCTTTTAGTATGTATTCTGATTTTCTATTGTATTTTACATAAAAATATTATAATCGATATTAAAAGTTCATTATGACTTCCATTAACTATACATTATTTTTTTAGTGTCATAAATTATCAAATGTGAAAAGATAAAACACAAGTTGCGAGTAATATTTAATTATACTAATTTAAAATAATTTTTTCCTTAACTTTCAATGTTTTATTCATTTATTATGTATATTTTATAAATAATTTTGGAAACTCATTTCATAGCTTTAGGTATAAGCATTTAGAAGGAATTGTGGAAATGATAGTGAAAAATGTATTCAAAATTTCTTTTATAACGATCTATTACTTACTTAAATAATAAACCAAAAGCTTGAAATTTTTAAAAATCTCCTATAATCATTTTACTGATTATAGAATTTCAACTGATTATAGAAAATAAAATTAAAGTTTTACAATATTATATTAAATGCATTACTCTGCCTAAAACAAATATGACTGTTTTGTTTCATTAAATACACATACATACTCATAAACACATGATGATTTTTATGAAATAAGAAATTTGTAATGACTTAAATGACTTTTATTTCATTTATTATTTATTTGCTCATGCCTCAAAATTATAGCAGTTATATATATTTCAAATAATATAGTTTTAAATATCACAAAATTAAAATAAAAATTTGTTATTACAAACAGATCAGAGGAGTATTAAGTGAAGATTTCTTTAATTAGTTCCAAGTACATATAAAAACCATATAAAAATATTTGCCTATGTTACAAATATTATATAGATTTTGAGCTATTAAACTGAGTTTTCTCAAAATTACCCATTTTATTTTCAAGTGAAGAAACCAATTTTTTACCTTGAAGTATAAAAGGGAATAACTATTTCCTAAGTTGTACGACATTAAATACATAATAACAAAATTAAAGTCTTCTTAAAATTATCTTCTAACCTTTTATATGGAGTAGCATGTAAAGGCTTATAACCTTAATTAGGCTCATAACCTTAAGTCCTTGCTTAAAATTATGAGCCTAGTTATTAATTGTAAAGACTAATAATTTCCAGTATTGTGTTTAATGAATTATTTTCACACTTTGAATGTCATGACGCAAAATTTAAACCTTTTCAAAAATAGTTATATGTAAGACTTAAAATTTTCATTAGAGTAATTAAATTATACTTGTTATAAATCATTTTTGCAGGTTACAAATTTTCCATTTTTCAAACACTACCTGAGGGGACTTAAATCCTTTTTAAAATAATATTATCTAAAATAAGAAAACCAATATTTATATTTTAGTATTATATTAGATAAAGTCTTAATTTACATGCTACTCCATATAAAATAAATAATTCATTACATAAACTTTGAATTTCTGTTGAAACACATTTACTGTATTAAAATGGCCTAAGTTTTGATTCCCTTGAATAAAAAGAGGGATTACTAGAGCAATTGATTATAAAATGTAAATAAATATTTTATTCCTAATGTCTTATATTTTTCTATAGTCCATCACTTTTTTATTTTTTATTTAGTCCAGCACTTTATTTTTTGACCATTAAACCTGAATCTAGTGACCACATTCCAAAGGTACACTGTTGAACATTGTCCACGGCCTTTAAAGTGACATAAAAATTCAGATCACATTTCCAAAGAATGATATTCTACTGATATTTTTGCCTTATGCAGAAGTAAAAAGATTCCAGAAGTTTTTGACACGTTTTATACAGATTTTTCATTTTCTGTAAGAATTCCTTCCTTTTGACTGTCATTTTTTTCTCACCATTTCAAACTAAAAAATAATGATTGAAATATTCTAGTTATTTTAGAAAAGATTTTGTGGATGAAAGCGCTTACTTTTATTACTATAAAACGCTTTTAGTTGAAATACTTTAAAGATAAATTAATTTTCATCATGAAAACATAGGTCAGCATATTGAAATAAAACTTTTATTTTATGAATATAACTGGAGTTGTTGCGAAGTAAAATGAATATAATTGCTTATAGAGTTGATAAATTTGTATCTAAGTTTCATTAAAATATTGATTATCCTTGCTATGAGTTTAAGTAATAAAGTCTTACTCTTTTTGCACATAGAATCACTATTTTTTAAATTAAAAATTGGAAAAAGGAATACGTATTTTCTATTTAATAGTAAAAGAGAGTAAACAAGAGTTTGTAATATAATAACAAAGAAAATCTTTAGGTCATAGGATCATATCATAGGTCATATGATCACATGATAATATTAATGATCACATGATCACATGATAATATTAAAGTTGTTTTACATGAATTAAATAATGATTGGAATTTATGTATATTATTTTGTTGTAACAACATAAAATCTGCTTGAAAAATGTTTCAGTTTTTCTCTTACATATAAATATAATAATCATAATATTTAACAATTAAAAGGCTGATACTCTCCTAGAGATACTACAAAATTTATTAAATTATTTTCTAATTTATGTAATATTCTACCAATTATTTATCTGATATGTTCATTAATGAATACGAATATTATTTTTAATTGCAAAATGAAGTAACATTAAAAAATAACTTACTTTCCCTAAATTAACTGAATTAGCATTTCGTTACTAGAGAATATAATTAAGGCTTTAAATGGCTCTATATTCAAATTTAAAAGTTTTGTACTTTTTTAGGTATTCATGCACAGTGACAGTTAGTTATTAAATGACCAAGATACAAATTATCATTGAAAAAATGAAATAATATGTTTATTTTTCTTAGTTACTAGGCATCTAACTCTCTAAACTTGAAATTTTCAATACAATATGATGAAAAAATTCATTTACATCAAGTGAAAAATTTGTTTTAAGAAAAAGAAACCGTAAAAGCAACATTAAGATAGTAAAAAAATAATGCTTTTAAAAAGATAATATATATTGAATAAATAATTTAAATTAAGATAACATATGAGTAATAATTAATTCATTCCGCCTTTTAATACATGCATTTAATATGGTCCTTAACATGGACAGTATAAATAATGACTAATTTTAGATAAAATTCCTTAAATACTGATTTTTTGATAATATTATCTAAAAAGACAGATTTTAGAGTAATTCTAAAAATCCATGGATATATAAATAAAAAGTGTACAAATACAAAGTGGTTTTAATTCATTAGATTATATATATATACACATATATATATATATATATATATATATATATATATATATATATATATATATATATATATATATATATATATATATATATATATATATATATATATATATATATATATATATATATATATATATATATATATAAATACAAAGTGGTTTTATATATATATATATAGATTATATATATATATATATATTAGTTTGGCAAAATATTTTTACTGTGCACTACAAAATACATAATTTTATTCCATAGAAGAAGAATGAATTATGGAAACTACCAATATAGAATTGTTTTGGAACTGAAATAGACTTTTTCAGATTAAGTGACTGCTAATGTAATAAAATAATATGATTTGATTATTTTAATTATAAAATTGCACTGTATATGTTTAATTCCTTATTGAATGTTTTCAATTCTAACTTTTATTATAGATTATTATTTTTCACAATGTGTTAATAACAGATACAAAAGTAATTTTCATTTTTGAACAGGAATTAATAAATTTGTGTTTCCTACAAATAGTATATTCTGATATATATGTATAACAAATCATAATAATAGTAAATAAATCCTTTGTGTTTTTTCTGTTAATTTTTGGATTTCAATTTTGTAAAAAAATATTAAAATGTTTTGCTTTAAATCGAGTACTTCTTTTGCTCGTTTTTCTTAATACAAATACAGATGATTAAATGATCAAAATTTCAAGCGCATAGGACGTGTCAATTTTGAATAATTTACTGTTCACATCTATAAATGTTAAAAAGCCCATCTTAGCTATATATATGTATTTGCGTCTAATTAATTATAGTTCTAAAGATTTTTAAAGATATCCTGCTACTGTATCTGTCAAGTATTTATAAGCTGTTTTCTGAATTTTTTATTATTTTGAAAAGTCTAACTCTTGCAATCTATCATGCTTCAGATGTTCTTATTGGCGAAATGTTTGGTGACCTGGTGTTTTGAATTAAAGAAGAGATTTAGCCCATATAGGGAGTTTATGAATATAAATTAACACCAGAGGTAATAGCTTTATGTATCCATAAAATTAAAAGTTATAAGTAAGGCAATCATCACAAGATTCACCATATCCGAATGTTGCTGTCAAATAACCATAGGGAGAATCGAGATTCAACTTTGAAGGTTAAACAATACCATTCTGTGGATAGTTATGTTTAACTTCTATACCACTCCAGATGACACGACTGATATTGAAATCAAGAATGATTAACCTTCATTAACGACTCAAGGGCTTCAAAATAAAGGCTAGAACATATTTGATACACTATAAGGATGAACTAAGGGTAGTTTTGGTTCAGTGGCAGAATGATTCAATTTTTCTTCGGAGTTGTGCAACTTGATTTTACAGAATCTTTATTCTGATGAAGATTTTTGGAGCAAATATTGCCTCCGCTTTCTCCACAAAGCACTGTCAACGGTTCAATGAAATGCTGTATTATTCATTTCCTCTTCCGACTTCATTTATTCCTCCTAAGCAATCTCGTTTGAAATCATTCAGTTTTCTGTATGTTTCTTAACAAATACATGATGACAATTTTCTTTTCTCGAGGACAATGCAGCAGATTAATTCTCTTCCACTGTTACGAGTATAATACTATTTAAGTTGCTCGAAAATACTTTCCATTAATGAAATTTATGTTAATTTTGTTTAAAAAATTTATCATTTTCATACTCGTATATAGAAATTTGTAAATCGGTAGCTTAGCTACTGACAGCTCTCTCCCTTGAAAGACGGGTCTTCGTTAGGTAGGAACCAGACTAAAAACGATACCTGGAAGAAGTAAAATTCCGATCCTAACCCCCACTCAGTTCTCCATATTACGAGCGGCTGGATTATTTGTCTGCAGACCACAGGCGTAGGATCAAAATCAAACTTCAACCCTATGGTACTCCAGGTGCTTTGTACTAAATGAAGCTGCTCATTTTCCCCTTGGCTATGAATAGTTTACTTATATTAAAAGTAGATGACCTCATGGATCTGATTTCGATCAGATGGTAAGATCAGTAAAAAGAAGAAAAGAACTTTTTGCTAAATTATAACATTAAACCATTTTTATATATTTGCTGTTTTTATTCTGTAAGAAATTGCAATTTAAATGAAACATTGTCAAATAATTCTACATCGAAATTTTCATCATCTAATACCCTCTAGCACTTTTATGTTTCTTCATAGTGCTTTTTGTTACTTCCAAAATAAATATATAATGATATGTTTTGTAGAACATTTGAGGACAATAAATAATAATAATGACTTGTAAACATTCGTTAACTTAAATGCGGCTAGGTAAAACATAGCCACAGAAATACATAAACAACTATATATTATTTTCAAATGTGTTTTCTTAATAAATGTTTATGCTATTTTAATGGAGAAAAATGTTCTTTGAGTATACTAATGAATAGTGTGTATCACTCCAGTCATTATCTAATTTAGATATGGGATAGCATTTCAAGTCTATTTTTTAAACAAATGATGATAACACTTTACAATTCTTAAATATCAGTTTAGTCTTTACTGTTTTCCATATTTCTGAATCATTGATATTTAACTGTAATTTAAATGTTGTGGAAAGATCATAATTGCCGGATTATTGCTTCATACAGTTTATTTTCTTTAACCGTAATATATATTTGAAAAAAATTTAAAAATCTTTACGCTTTATAAGGCTATATACTTAGGTGTATTTAGAATATTCTATTATTTCTGCACCACAAATTAAAATTAATCATTAGAATAATTTACATTTTGACTAATATCGTATCGTAAAATTTATAATGTATTAATAGAAGCTTGTGATATTGTGTACCTGTGAAACATTTCTAGCTTTTACTATCTTTATGAAAATATATAGTTATAAAATCTATCAATGTATGTGTGACTATACTGAAATGTATTTCTGAACTGCAGAATTTTCGAATTATCAATGTCGATGGGATAGTAATTTCTCTCGTGATCGTTTCAATTCATTAATTTCCTTCATTTTAAAATATAATAAGGAGACTATGTCTCATTACTAAAATTCCTCAGGAAAATATAGCTATCATTCTTTGTATATGTGTGTATAGTAATTGACTTGGCATCTGATTTAGTAAGTAAATACTATAGTTTACAAATTATAATTAAGTAAATACTATAATATCTATCAAAGATATATTTGATTTCTAATTTTTTTTCTACATTTGTTTTGATTGGTCATTACAATTATAAAGCTATATTCTAATACAGTTTACCCTTTTTCTTCGAAAATTTAATGTGATCCCATTAGTTATTCCCTTTACTTATTTTAGTTTTTTAAATTAATTTAGTATTGAAACACAGTTTAGATAATAATTATTTCAAGGATATTTATGTGATAATAATTATTATATGTGAGGTGCCCGCTACAGGAAATCATCAGTCATCGAGAACTTAAATGGTGAATAGATAAACACTTATTCACATACCTGTCAGTAAGCTGGAAAGCACTCACATAATAATTAATAAGCCTCTAGATCTATACTGCAGAGAATGTTTATAACGGGGCTTAATTTCACATGATGGATATGCGAAAACTCCCTGTACTGTATATTAGATTCAATATCTAAAGTAATGAAATATTTTTTACATATTTCTAATTTTAATAACATACAAAATTAAAAAATATAAATGTTAAAAATTATTCATATTAAATGTTTTTTTTAAATATAGTTTTATTTATAATAAGAACAAGATAAATATTTCTGTACATTTTCTGATCATTTCTGTACATATTTATGTATTTGTAACTGTTCCTATTTTAAAATCTAGATAACCACATTTAAATTTTCAGTACAGATTTCATTAAATATTCGCTATAAATTTACAAATGATTTTATAATTTAAATTAACCAACTTTTTTATCTCCTTAATACTCAAAGTTAATTTAAACCATGGAATGTGAAGTTCGCGCTTCAACTTAACATTACTTTTTGAAAAACATATCTATTAGAAAAAAAGGAACAAATCTTAAATAATTGTTTCAGATTTTTTGAAGTTGTATTTTGATAATTATATATTTTATTTATATAGTATTAAATTATTTTTCATTATTTCCTAGAAATTTCAATGAAAATAAAGGGAATATTTTAGTTTAATAGGTTACTAGTAGACGTTTCAATATAAGTTTCATAATGTTTACTCACTTTGTTTATTTGTTTTGTTCTTAAGAAATTATAAATTGTTTGGTTAAAAATAATTTAGGCTAAAGTCTTAGTTTTTCGATGCTCTAATATTTTAAATATTTGAGATTAATACATTTACAATTAGATGATCCCTTTTCATTCCAGAAAATAAAAATTACTATTCCCATTCTCTTATTTTATGAATTTTGAAAGTGGATATGAATAATTATTTTGAATGTGAAATTTTCCACGGCAAATGGAAGATAAATATTTAAAATTTATATGTATATATATATATATATATATATATATATATATATATATATATATATATATATATATATATATATATGTATATATATTAAAATACTAAAATTTGAAACATTTAAATTTATCTAAAATCTCAAAGTTACAAAATTACAAATATTTATATAAATCCTTTTTGCTCTGTCAATGGTATTTTCGCATTAAATATAGGAACACATAATGTATAATTTATCAAACATTTAATGCATTCTATTATTGCACTTAATTAGGTCTTAGAAAATCTAACAGATCTTATTTGTATATGCATGAGAAACATTTTAATTACATAAAATATCAATAAAATAAAGCTCAAATTGAAATGACTTCAAATGCCAGAAAATCTGTTAAACTTGTGTGTGTATGTGAGTGCGTGCGTGCGTGCGTGAGAGAGAGATCGTGTACAATTCCCAAGAATGCTTAGAAGTTCCAGGACATTAAAAGGCATAAACACGTATATTGTCAAAAAGTATCCTAGAATTAATTTAAAACATAAACCTCGAATCCCTGGATGAGTGAACATTAAATAATCCTGTACTATCAATCCCCAAATCCAAAATTGTGTGCTGTGGGGGTTAAATTTTCTGAACTTGCATTGCCAACCACCCTAGATCAATTCACTTTCCTTATATGTGAAGCTTTTAGTTAAAGAGTGACCTTGGACCACTGAGTTAACTCTCAACTTGTGAATAACCTTGTGCAATCCAACGAAGATTTCTAATTACTGCAATATGAACAGGTGTAAATGAACAAACAGAACACTTAATTTTCTGTCACTTATTATATTTTTCTAATCAGATTCATTCATCGGAATACTATATTGCGATAACTAAACATTCCTAATAGGAATATAGATATGGCTCAGTTTGTTCTTATTTGGGTCTTACGCTACAAAACTCAATCAACAAACCAAATCATTATGGAAACTCAAATAATTTAAAATATAGAGCTCAATAAATTCCCTGTTAAAATGTAAAATTCTGAAACTAATTCTCTTAGTTATCTTTATAAGTTCATGCAACCAACCACATTCGGTTTTATTGGATAAGTGACTAGTTAGATTAATCAATGTGTTTCTGTTAGTTGACAGTGTGATAGTGATGGACCCAGATGAGTTGAAGTATTATTCGCTGTGCAGAGTCAATAACGGAGTATACTTCGGTCTTTCACTCCGTATGTCATAAATTTTTACCTAAACAGGCTATATGCTGTTATAGGTTATTTCTCCAGTTTAGGAATCCAACCTAACTTGAAAAAAGTATTCCATGTCTAACTTGCTTATAAACTCCCATTAATCTTGTAAAACCATTTTTCAAGGTAATTTTCAGAGAATATTTTCGTATAAAAATTTTATGTTTTACCTGATATTCAATATTTATGCTACAGTCAAGAAGTAATATATGTAAAATTCCTAATATCATTATTTTTCTCACATTTTTCGAGCATAGAAAAAAATTTACCACGTTTACTGACTACTAAAATTTGATAAAACCTACCACTGCAATAGCAAAGACTAATGTAATATTTATACCACACGCATGATGACTTATTAATCTTACATACGTAATTGTATAAGTTTCTCCTGCACTTGAGTGCGTATATTTATAAATATAAGACAAATATTCACAGAGAGAGGTTTTCTTATGACATTCAATAATTTTTAAAGCATTAACCGCATTTTTGATAATGTATTTCAATTTTGAAAAACCTTGATTTAAAAATACACGAATCCATTTAAAAAATATTTAATGTTTATTAATTAAGGATTTTATCAATCATTGTTATCAAAGTTTGGTAAATTTTATAATGAAATTTTAATCATGTAGGCAAAACAGATTAATTTAAGAATTGTTTAAAAATGGAAATAAAGAGTTTTATGATAAACTGAATTCAATTTTAGAAACGCATTTGAACCATAAAATGTTAAATTGCGAATCTGCTATATATATATATAAAATATTCACAATTGTATAACAATAATATTGCATTCAATCAGTTTTATTATCAGAAATTATCATATATATATATATATATATATATATATATATATGATAATTTCTGATAATAAAACTGATTGAATGCAATATTATTGTTATACAATTGAGAATATTTTCTAGTTTAAAGTTCTCATAAGCTGAATGTCAAAATATTCAACAACAGAAACTTTGGTATACAAAACAAAATGAGAATAAGACTATATATATAATATAAGTTAAATATATTACATAAATATATATTTTTCAATAGAATTCACATCAAATGAATATGGCATCGATAAAATACTTCTATTCCATAGTTCATTGCTATGCTGAATGTCAGCAATTAAAAGTAACTTTCTATCATAATAATGAATGACAGGATATAATTAGGCGGTCTAGGTTATTTTAAGAACATTAAAACCTCACATTCTAGCAGATTCGTTTTCCAAATATTTCATGACATTTTATCATAATTCCTGTGACAAACATAAGAAAAAAGAATTTGGCAACTATCGGTATATCTAGAATGTTCTCATTTGTTAAATTTATATTCTCCATAAAGTCAATGTGTTTGAATGTATAGTGTTTATATAATAAAATGGCACTCTTTTCCATAGTAAAATCGTAATAAATACATTTAATAACATACAAAACAATCATTTTTAAAGCGACTATTTGAAGTATTAATTACGATAACAGTTTTAAATCATAAACATTTTTTAAGTGATATTCACGTTATAAAGTAATAAAGAAAAATTATACAGTACCGCTCAAGATATTCTTGATATTATTCATAACTAGGATCAACATTGCAAGCTGAAATTCAATCATACGAAGGGCAAAGTAATGATGATTCACAAAAAGGCCAACATTGATGCCACAATCAAACTTTCAATGGGTAGTAATTTTCTGAAAGTTGCAGATAAAATTAAATATCTTGGTGTTGTTGTAGACAGTAAACTACACTGGAAGGTACACTTGAAACACATTTTAGCTAAGATTAACATTCTTGCAAATGCATTGTATAGAATTTGCAATAAGATTTACGGTATTAAATTCGAAGTTTCAAAATTGATTTATAAACAAGGCTTTGTCCCCGTTATTCTCTATGCATCGCGAATTCGGGGAGAGAGTTTGAGAAAAAAAATAAACCGAAAACGTATCAGGAAAATACAAAGAAAACTGCTCTTGAGGATTGTCAGAGGATATCGAACAATCAGTTATGATGCTCTCTTCATTCTCTCTGGTCTTCCACCACTTGATGTAGTGATACTTCATCAAAATGAGACTTATCGTTATGCTCAAGACTCTTTTTCTAACCATCTTGATGGTGATTTGAACTTTTCTTCTCTAACTCATCCATCTACAAGATCTGCTTCTCCACTTGCTCAATTTAATAGTGTTAGGGAAGAAGACTATGATCGAATTTACTTTACAGATGGGAGTAAAGTTAACGAAAAAGTAGGTCTGTAATACTTATGCTTTTAGAATGGGTTTGAAATGAGTCATCAAGTATACCACATTAGTGATTATAGTTCTATTTTCCAAGCGGAGTTACTCTGTATTAATCTTGCTGTTAAAGATGCCATAAACAAGCCTTATTAAAAAAATTTTATTTGCAGTGACTCGATGTCATCGCAATTGGCTCTGCAAGATATAACTAGTTTTGAAAAACGGATTGTGGAAGTACAGACTTCAATAAATATGTGTGATATCAACAATATTTACTTCTATGTATATACTACTTATATACATACTTTCTTGAGAAATATATGTATACTTTCTCCCATGTCAAGTCTCATAGTGGTGTGTATGGAAATGAAACAGCAGATTTCTTGGCCAAATATTCCCTTATATTTCCTAATAAACTTGATACCAGCTTACCCAAGTCTTTTTTCAAAACCACTACCAATAAGAAGATTATTACAAAATGGAACTCAGGTTTTGTTTCCTTTCCTAATTGTAAGTGGACAAAATCTTTTTTTCCCTTCAGTTCCCTTAAGAATTAAGAGCTACTGGTTCTACACTGACTTTAAAATTAGTAATTCCTCACTGGACTTGGGAAATTCAATATCTATCATCACCATTTCCACATTAAAAACAGTGAGGTGTGCATGTGCAACACTGAGAGAGACAACGCTTCTCACATTCTTCTTGAATACCCATCTGTTTTAGAAAAAAGGAACGAGCTTTGTAAAGACTTAACTAACAGGTGGCCCTCGATTTTGATGGACCTAGTAAAGAAAGAGACTTTTGAATTTTTTTAAAAATTTATCCATATTGTTATCTAACTCCTTTTTATTTTTATATCTCTTTTTTTCTCTTTGCCTTCTTTTATTATTATTATTATCATCTTATGATTTATTTGGATTTGTTATGTAGTACATTTGTTGTACCTCGGGCCCTGTGTAGTATTCCTTGGTTCAGAGAAAGATATTTTTGTTTTCCCAAATAAATATTATCAAAGTAATAAAAATTATCAAATTTTAATAGTTGCAAGAGGTTAATTAAGATTTCATGAGCTAAAATTTTTCATTCCTTTAACTTTTTCAAAATAATATACTTAGAAATCACTACCACATTATAAAATAACGCATACTCAAAATAACATTATATTAAGTAAGAAAAATCTTAATCATTTAAAAATTAGTTTTAAATTTTACTTTGTATTGTGTAAGTCTGAAATTTTTCATTTTTATTAGAATCTCTTGTATAGGTTAAATAATATTTATCCTTTAAATCATTAAGCTCTAAAAACAAAAGCTTAGTCTAACTGACAAGAAAAGATTACACACTAACTCCAAGCGACTGGAAATTGGATGGAAATTATGCCAAAATCAGTAAATTACAGCTTACTGAGAGTTAGAATCTGAACTCTTGATAAATAGCAGATCATATGGGCATTTCAAAGGCTAGCATCCAATTACGTTAAAGATTTTTAGCTTAATTCTATATCTTCCTCCCTCACATTTCATTGGAGCTGACTTCTACAAATCATCTGAATGGAAATCGTAATGATCCGTTAAAATTACTGTAAACATTGTCCGTAATTTATAAGACTCTTATGATTTGAAATCCTCACATTCTATAATGAAACGTTACGGAATTATATTTACGATGTAAATATGATATACTGAGTTTATAAATCCAAAGCAAAGTCATTTATGTACTAGTAATTATTATATTTGAACTAATTACTGATATATAAGCATAATTCAATTTCTAAATTGATATTTGAGTTGTTGATTATATCTTTATGTAATGAAAATTACCTTATTTGAAGCAAATTTTCAATTTATTCAGTGTCTTTGAGCATAGAGACCAAATTTATTTATACCTATGCATGTATGTATATAAATACCAGTAAAACAACGGAAAATTTTAAATATTCATAAACAAGAAATACTATTCATAAATAAAAATATAATATTGTTATAAAGAGATAATTCTATTATAAAAGCAATACTATTTATTAATAAATACATAGTTTGTATTATATATTTATAGAAATATTTATTTTAAGGTAAATTGTTTTCACTTATGAAGTAATTTTAGAAACAATTTCTTAACTATTTACAATTTAATGAGAATACATAATTTAAACAGAAATTTTCTCTAAAAATAAATTTGTTTTAAATTGTAAATTAAAAATAAAATATTGGGTTGTTTGGAAAGTAATTTCGTTTTACCCTCCTCAGTAGTGTTTTTTGATAGTAAAAATCAACCATTTTATATGTATGGAGTCAAGCTACCACCGGAAAGATGGTAAAAGATGTTGGATTGAAATTGACAGTATACAATTTAATAAAATATTTATTCGGTATACGTTTTTCATTTTCATAAAGAACGAAACCACTTTCCGAGCAACCCAATATAACTGAAGTTATTGAATTACCTAAGGACATTCTTCGCTTGCAGAATTGTAATATTTAAGGCATAAAATTATCATAAAAGTTTACTTCTTTTAAATTTTCATTATTATTACTGCTAATTGTCAAAGTTTGCTAGAAAATCTGTTAATAATTAGTGGTTTATTAATGAAGTTATATAATTTGTATCCATTAGAATTATTTATTTTTTGAAACTTATGTTTTTACGTGCACTAAGATCTTAAATAAAAACATTTATTTATCTATGAATTTAATTAAGTTTCATTATTTACTATATAGATTTCATATTTTCTTGAAAAAAATTATATTTTATGTGATATTATAATTTGGTATAAATGAATTTAACATTTTTGAACTACATAAAATTAAATAATTTTATTTTTAATGGACATAACTAAACTTTACATGTTGAGAGATTATTTCACGAAGGATATCTGATTCCAATAATTAAGTCTCTTCAGAAGATAAATTGTATTTTAGTGCTAATCAATTCCTTTTAAAAAAGAAATGTTTATTAATGTTTTTATTCTGAAGTAGTTTTAGAAAAATAAGAAAAAATTGTTTTAATTTAGGAATATTGTTTATGAAGAACAGTAATTATATAAATAATATTTTATGTGATATTATAATTTGGTATAAATGAATTTAACATTTTTGAACTACATAAAATTAAATAAATTTTATTTTTAATGGACATAACTAAACTTTACATGTTGAGAGATTATTTCACGAAGGATATCTGATTCCAATAATTAAGTCTCTTCAGGAAATAAATTGTATTTTAGTGCTAATCAATTCCTTTTAAAAAAGAAATGTTTATTAATGTTTTTATTCTGAAGTAGTTTTAGAAAAATAAGAAAAAATTGTTTTAATTTAGGAATATTGTTTATGAAGAACAGTAATTATATAAAAAAGATAAAAGTCCTTTATAGTTACAAAAAATTTAAAAAGTCAGTTGCTTGTAATATTTAAATAATACTTTATTATTAAACAGTAGTGAATGCCCCTTTAAAAATTAAATTCATTTTACCCAATATATCTAAATTTTAATTATCTTCCTTTTTAAATTATGTAAATAAAATATCGTTATAGTGGAGCGTATCTTAATATTAAACTGGTTCGTTATGTTAAGAAGTTTTAATAATATTTTTTAAAACTTCTTGACTTATGTGATGAGTAGTGTTGTTTATTATAAATAATTAACTAATTACTTTCTTCTTAACAACATTTAAATTATTTATTTATGAATTCGAAAAAATCAATCAAAATGCAAATAAACGCTGTAATATATCCATTCAAATAAAAATGAAACTGCTCTATTAAGGAGAATGTAGCCTAGAAGAGAGAAGGAAAGTCCAAAAGTTAAATAAATCATAAGAATTGCAGCAATTGCAACTATATATCTTTATCCATTTCTTTCAGTATATTCCTTGAATGTAATTTCCGCTAAGTCCTTTCACTTCAAATATCTTGGGAAAAAGCCACAGACATTCATCCTGTTTCTGTCTGGAGTAATGTCGTGGGAGGCGTCAGAGCCCCTTTCCTGCCAGATTTTATTGATAGCTTCCCCTAAAGAGTAGCGTTTTTCTTAGTCCGGAAAAAAATCTCTCAAAAGAGAAATCACGTAATTTCTTTCTATTTATTAATAAATCTTGAATTTATACGTAAAAATGATGTCTTTGTGATACATTAATAATTTATTTAGTTATTTTATCCAGAATGTTAAGTAGATACAAATAATAATTTTCATTAAATTTTGTGGATTTATAAATATGAATTAAAATCTTAAGTGCCGGCCAAATTGTCTAGTGGTCAGCGTGCCTAACTACGGATAGGGATGTCCTGGATTCGAATCCTGATTCACGCATGAATGTACTTTCTCTATCCTGTTTTTATCCTTCCCTTGTGTGTGAAAGAGATGTTAATGGTTGCCTACCCTATAAACTGGTCCCTGTGGCATGTGTGTGTACTGAAGAAGTCGGACTCCACACCAAGTACGGTTCAGTTGGAAAAGTGGAGCAGCGCACCCCAATTTGTCAGCCAAGATGGCTCACGAGAACAACAAAATCTTAAGTAAAATATGTTATATAGGGAAAATTCTTGACAAAAATTCTTTATATTTTAAACTTTCATAGGAACCTTTCCCAAGTTATTATAATTTAACCTATTAAAAAGTTTTTTACGAAAGTTAAGTGGAAACACTTCAATGAACTTTCAAAAGTATGCTAAACTAAATTTAAGCTATATTAGGATTGTGTTAGTATTCAATTATATTTTAAAATATTGAACTTTTCAATAAATAGAACTAAATATTATAATTATATGAAATGTAAATTTTACCTAAATTATTACTGTGCAGCAAATAGCTCGACAATTTTTAAATTTATAAAAAATTATGCTATTTATTCGTTTAGACATTTATTGATAGGCATAATTAATGAATTTATTTTGTAAATAATGTTTAAAAAATATTGACTTAATATAGTACTGTATTCAAAAATTGTATACTTTTAAGAAATATAAATTTTCTATGAAATCATCTATAATAAGAAATAATCTTCTTACAAAAGCTTGGTAGTAAACAAACGTATATCATCTTTAAATTTAAAAACTCTTTAATTAATAGATAATAATGCTATTTAAGAATATTTGAATGAATTAATTTATATAAATGAGTGACGTAACTGCTATCAGTGTTAAATATTAAAATAAAATCTGGATACTATACAAAGAATCTCAAATCTAAGATCAAAAGAAACAAAGTAGAAAACTAACAATAAAAATGTATACACGTACAAGATGATTCTAAATAGCATTCGTAAATTAAGGGGGTTGTGATTATCTATCCTACCACTTTTGTTTGCTACTTGAATGCCTTTTTATTGCTTAAGAGTTGACTTAGAAAATTCGATGAGAAAAATGCTTTCCGATAAAAGCTTAATACTTCGACATTTGTTGAAATGTTTAGAATGAAATTGTTCTTTCAGTTCCTGAATTTCTTCTTTGTATCCCTCACTCTGCTCAACATAAGATTTCCTTTTCAATAGAAAATACTTATATATTTTATTATACTAAAAGCAAGTAAAAAATATTTTCTTTTAAATTGCATATAATACTTCATTTTGTTTAAGTATCACTATTTTATACAAAAATTTAAGAAAAAAAACAAATTATTGTGAATTACTAAACAAATTCCGTAATATATACGATAGCTGTATTAGGAATAACATTTCTAATTTTACTTGCCATTGATTGCTAAGTGACTGTAAAAATAAATATCATGTGAACTTATTCATATTTAATTTTTTGAGTATTTCTGGACATTTTAAAGCAATATAATTGGTTAGTATTTTGAATTAAATATTCATTTTTGTGATGAACTTGAATACATATGGTAGATGCATACAGAATATCAAGTCTTATTTCAAAATTTATTCCTTATTATTACTTAAGAAATAAATATGAAAATTTAAATACGTCAGTTAAGCATGCTACATAAGTTACATTAATTATGCAAATTTACACACCTCATTCTTTGAAATTAGAATAAATGGGTATTTTCATTTTATGATAATTATGTTGCTATTTCTTACCAACTAAAATGTTTTGGAACATCCAAACTTTCAAATTTTCTTACGAGATTCAAGTTTTAAAATCAAAGGATTGTGATATATTAATACCACTTTAATAGTCTGACTTATTGCAACATAAAAAATTAAATAAAATATTTTAAGAGAATACTTTATTTACTAAAACAGACTTAGCGTATATTTAACTAAAAATGAAACAGTTTTCATATCATTAAACATAAATATTTCATTATTTAGCTCTCTTTTTTCATTTTTTTTTGCAAGAAAGTCTATTTCAATTTTAAAAATTCAATCTAAAAATAGCATTATACAGAAAATATTAAGGACTTTTTGTGCTTTAAGCAAATGCTGTTTTATTAAATTAATGGTCATTACAACTTATTTATTTAACAAAACAGGATGCTCATATACAAATTAGAAATTCAGATAATTTATTATATATATTTTCTGTATGAAATTAGAAAATTTTGATATTCAAATCTAAACATTACAGGAGCAA
This sequence comes from Latrodectus elegans, assembly GCA_030067965.1. NCBI lineage: Eukaryota > Metazoa > Arthropoda > Arachnida > Araneae > Theridiidae > Latrodectus > Latrodectus elegans. The sequence continues at coordinate 30,448,005 of CM057822.1, read as the reverse complement.
GGGTGAAAGAAAACCAACTTTTAGGACTGCAAAAATAACGTAGTTTTCTTCATCAAAACACTTTTGTTAAAATTTTATGAAAACAATAAAGATTTTTAATAACATTCTAAAACTTTTCAAAGGCATGCAAATTTTCTAAATATTTTTCAGAAAAATATTTAATATTGTGATTACAACTTGTCATTATTTCAACAGTTTCCAGCAAGTTAAGGAGGTAATATTCACAAAATATTTTAGCGTCTTTCCATTTGTGTAGTTTTTTAACAAATGTAGCTTACTAGCTAATTTCCTTGGACCAATTTAATTAGTTTTAAGCCTAAATTAAATACAAACTGCTAAAGGATATATAATGGGACCTATTAAATTCTTACTTTATTGCACATAAAAATTTAAACTCCCTCTGCTATAGTTATTTATGTTAAACTTTATATTTTCTTTATGGCTTTTATATTTTAAGAAAATATCTTAATAAAATACTTATATGGTTTCTCAAATTAGAATGAAATTAATAGTAATAAAAGAAAAAAAACAAATAACATTTTTGCATAAATTTATTATTTGAATTTTTAAAAAACTTAAAGATGTTAAAATTAAATTAATAATAATTATTTTATAATTTTCATCTATGCTTTCTATTCAAAATACATGGAAATTCAGTCATGGTTATGTCGTTTTACACTACGACAAGAAGAAACGATAACTTTACACAAAAATGTCTTAATATTTTATAAAATGTAATTATTTTATTATTTAAAGAATTATTTAAAATTATTAAAACAATGCATTAAATGGTCATAGAAATACACTTAAGATTGTTTATGTTAAATATTTGTTCAATATACGATCAATATGCACATGATTTTTATGGCTTAAATGGCTATTAATTGAAATGAAAATCAGAAAGAAATAAAATATAAACATAGAAACAATATTTATTTTTTAATTGATTATTCGAAGTCTCCCGTGTTTTATCTGCCATAAGTCACTTTAAACTCAAAAGATAATTACTGATTTTCGAAATTAAGAATAATTTATTTCTATGAGTCATTGAAAATTCTGTTTTTTTTTAAAGATTTAATTGAGATATAAACTAAACACAATGTTTCCAAAATAATAGTCAAAGTAAATATACGTTTATGGGTAGCAAAGTTTTCAAAACCAATGAAATATTCTCAGAAATTTATATACATTACGTTTTATTTAAGCTTTTTAATATAATACATTTTTATCTCTCTCTCTCTCTCTCTTTTAAATATATCTTAATATATCACACAAGACTTTTTCTACTCTGCTGTTGAAACTCAGCTTCAGCAATAGCACATTCGATAGCAACTTCAGACATCAACAAAGTATATGCTGCCTATGTAAAATTTTAAAAGAAAATAATTTATTTTGCAGAATACATGTGAATGTATAAACATCGATATAAGTTTATAATATAGCAGCATGTGTTTAATAATTTGTTAAATGAAATGAAACGCTATCTATTAAAGAATTTTGCTTTCTAAACTAATATTATTTATTACAAGCAAATTATACTGATATATTAATTATACACTAGTTATGAACTAATGTTGAAATTAATAGTGTTCTTTTGTAGGTAACCCTCTTCATATTTGAAATATGTCAGGTTAGTTGCAGAAGATTATTAACTGCAAAAATATCAATAATAATATGAGGAACTGCATGTTAAATCTCCCTTTGCAATGTATCCCAGAAAGTGATTAGATGAAGCTGGGTGCTTATAGCATATTTTACAAGTTGTCTAGAGTTTTATGTTACTATCAAAGAATTTGCTTACACTTAAGATAGACACTTATTAGCACAGCCAGAGCGGTCTGAGATCTAGGTCACATTTGATTTTCAACAGCATTTCAGTGTACATTTTTGTGTTCCAATGGTGTGAAGCTGAGATTGCACCATATTAAATTGAGTTTATATTGTCTTCGGGTACAGTACTTCATAAGTAAGCATAGAGCCAGTGGTTATTTTACTTTCTCTATCCTCTTTGGCCAGTCTAGCAGAGGTGGTGTCGCTACCAAAATGTTGACATGTGATGGGATTCATGGAACACAGACGCAGTGGATCTGAGTGAATTACAAACCTCACATTTATAGTTGCACCCATTTGTCATTTCAGTTACACCTCCTGGCCTGCTATGAGCACAGTTCATGTGGTGTCACAAAAATTTATAGAAAAAAGCTTTTGAGTTGAGTCTAAGAAACAGGGAGGTCTGAGGATGTAAGCGAAAATGTAAGCCTAAGCATATTAATTAATATATTTAACAATTTTAACATTGATAAAAAAAATAAATTGTAATGCAAAATTGTCTTTGCTCATAATGCATCTAAAGAATCATAATGCATGGTTTATATTACTATGTAAATCTATTCCAAATACATTCCATAACACTAATAATTATACTTAAAGATTATTAAATAACCCCTTGAAACATAAAATGAAGTATAATTTATTCTTTAAATAATATTTTTGTGATATATGTTGAATTGATACATTTTAATCCATAAAATTTGATTTAATACTAATAATATTGAATAAATAAGGAATAATATGGTTTTAGAAATATTTCATTACATATGATTATAAATTAATTTGGCTTATAATTTTTATAGTTGTAAATTCATTTTTTGTGTAAATTTTTATTTGTTTAGTAGTTAAAAAGATTTTTCTACTAAAATTTAAATGTTTGTTAATAGCGGATCAATCTTTTAAAATTAATATAATAAAATCTTATATTAATCATTCATTCCTAATAACTTAAAAAGTAATTTATTAAAGAGAATTTTTTGAAATATATTATATATTTTCTCACATCAAATTTTAATGCTGGATCTCCCGATTTGCTAATCAACAATCTTGTTGATATTATCATTTTGTCCAAGTAGATAGCATAACCTCAGAATTAAAACAGCTGAGGTAAATTATTTTAAAAAGGGTATAAAATATCTCAATATTAATAACGCTTCTTTTAAAAAATAAAAATATTTCATTTTGAAAACTATATTTTTTGATAAAAGTCATTAGAATAAAACCATAAATTTCTTTTAAAATTATTTTAAGATGTCTTTTTTACAAGTTAGATTGCATTTTCACAGATTTTTTGAATTTTAAAATCTCAACAAGTAAAATAGGTTTTGATTTTTTATTCAAATTAATGTGTAAATGTTATCATTGTTTTATGCATATCTTTCTTGCACAGATTCCTTCGTAATTTCATTAGGTTATAATTTATATTATTTAAATCAAATTTTAAACTTTTTTCAAACCTTAAACTTTTTTACAATAATTAACAAGAAAATATATATATGAACAATCAGCATTAATATTATGGTTACCTCCCTAACGAAATCAATAAAAAAATGTTCAAAACATATATAATGACTTAATAAATAATATAACATGATCATTTACAAAAAGAAGTAAATAACAAAAATTTTAAAAATAATAATACGAAAATTTATACCTCAAGTTTTTCAAATGCTTCACATTCCTTGTTATCTTCTTCATTACAAGCATTCTGAAAATAAGGGATTATAACTCAGAATAAAATATATTAATTGGCTTAAGTAATAAAACCCTAAAACTTTATAACTATGTTAAGGTAAAGTACATAGAACTTATATTACGTAAGAGTATATTTTTAGATAATTCGTAGCTCGTAAGGTTAAATGAAAATAGAATAAAATATAGTTTTTTCAAAAAATAAAGACTTTTGTGATTAAAAATTTGTTATTAAGTTAACTGAATTATTAAAAACTAATAGAAGTATGTGTGTATAAGTTAGTGTCTCATACTACACACAAAAACTTTGAAGTTCATTTATTACCATACAACTATCAATCCAAATAGGTATCCAATAAATTTCATCATTTTAAGCAAAATTGCACAATTTTCACAAGCAAAAGCTTAAGCTTCTCTTACAAACACTTATTCGTTAAACATCTTGAAAAATATTATCCCTTATAATTTAGATACAGTTTTAAAATTTCGCAATCAATTTAAATCTTTCAAGTTGCAATACTTTAACCATTTAAATAGCATCATGATTAAAAAAGTAATTATAATGATTTATAAATTTTAAAGAATCTTTTAAAAAAGGAATTATTTATTTAAAAAATCAATTAAATTTATACTGACATTTTTTAACAAAAAGAAAATTCTCAAAAATTGATAATTGAAAATAATAGACTTTACAAATACATTTTATGTATAAAATGTTAAAAGTTTTCAAAGGATATTTTAACATTTTCCCTCAACTAGAAACACGATATATTTATTAATAATACTCAGATAAAAATGTCAATATATATATAAAGTCTCTAAAGATTGGTTTCAATTAAAATACTTTGATTGCAATTAAATAACCTTTAACTCTCAAAATACATTTTCTCTATAAATAACAGCATTGTACACCAACCACAATTTGAAAGAAATATTGGCATTGTAGGATATTTTACTAGTTCTTTATCACTTATAATAAATTTTTGTTCTTGTCTATCTTATAGCAGATGAAATGGAATAACAAAATGACATCTCTTTCTGTCATCTAGCTTGGACATTGCTTCATCATTTATAAGTACGTCATAAATAATTATAACGCTTAAAACTTATGAAGCTTAAAACATTTTTCGGAAGGAAAGTATTTTAAAGAAGTGTCAAATTTTAAAACAAATTTGGATTTTCTAATATTATTTTCAATATAATAAAGGGAATTTAAATAAATAAGCTGAGTCAATAACTAAATATTTTGTTGCAAAAAGAACTTAAATTTATTGCAATTAAACTTTTTCCATTATGTTAAATATACAATTTTGAAGCCATGGTAATTTCATCATATTGCACTATATATAGTATTGCATTCAATTTCTATTATAAAGCAAATCAGAATACAATGCACTTAAGTTAAAAATTTCAAGGTATATTATACTTTTATAACACAATGATTTTTCAAAATTTTTCATTTATTAATTTTATAAAAACTATATGAAATATTTTGCTGAAGATCAACTATGCTATACATTAACCCTTTAAGAATTATAAAAATAATTATATACCATATTAAATGCAATATAACGATAAAATTCTAAAAAGTAGAGCACATCTTAATTTCGGTTTAAAGATCCTTGCAGATAATTTTGATAAATATTTGGAATTGTATTTGAAAATTATCTGCTAATTCAACATAATTTGTTCGATAGTTATAAATTATAATCAAGTAAAATGTTAGTTACAGTTTAAAATTAAATAAATTTCCTTTTAACTTTACAAATACAATTTTTGGATAAAATATTAAAGTATTGGAACGTTTTAGTAGAGCAATATGTGATTTATGTAATACAATTAGATACGCGATATATTTGTCAACCAATACTCAGACGACAATGTCAGAATGTAAATATATTAAAGATTGATTTTAGCGAAAATAATTTATTACAGTTAATTAACCATTATCACTAAAAATATATGTAATTAATTTTTTCAATAGATGATCTTGTTCAAGGTAAGATCATATTTTCTCTATCCATTTTATTGATTTTTAAAACTATTTAAGAATTTAAAGTAATCTTCTATCTTTTTAAAATATAAATTTTTACACATTTCTCCATTGATTGGTTAAATATCTCAACATGTTACATCTCTTTTTGGTTATCTCTTATTACTTACATCCAAATCAAATATTCAAATTTATATGTCTAATCAAATGTTATAATAAACCATGTTGATTGTTTTTAACATAAATTAATTTAGCACTTCGCTTTCCTATCTTTAATAATTTAAATTTTCTCCCAGTAATTGATATTTCAATAACAGTCAAAATTTAAATATGTGAAGCGTTCATTCAAGAAAAGTAGTGAAACACTAATTTTGGAAAATATTCAAATATTTAATAAAAATAAAATTTCTGAATAAGACAAGGGGAAATAATCTTTAAAATCAAGCATTTTAGTTTAAGTAATCTTTTCATTAAGTCTATTTAAATGAAAATGTGAATATATCCTTTATGTTTAGTTTTCAGTCGAACATTTGATACGAAATTATGAACAGCAAAATGGATAATTTTTTTTTAATTTAATTACATTACATATAATAATGTAATTAAATAGAAAATGTAAATACATAACTATAATTTAATTAATTAATATTTCTTAATTCAATTTGATGTAAATGCAACTGAGAGTTTTTCACCACATTTATATTAGTATAAGCAGAAAAATTATTTTAATTTTCCCTTCAATATTCCATTGGTATAAGATAATTATACAAACTTATAACTTTAGCATATATGAAACGTTTCTTCATTTCTAATTAAATTATTTTCTTATACGATATTCTGAAAATGGAAATGTACAATTTCGTTATTCTAGAGTACAGAATATCTTCAATACCAGAATTTCAATATTTTTCTTTTACATCATAGAAAAATTCTTCTTAAATCTAAAATACTCTCAACACATTTAAAACACAAAAAACTTGCTTATGAAGTGATTAAAGTTAGCACAAAATAACCATGAAATGTTTAATAAATATATATGGACATTACGTATCTCTCTGATTAATATATACAAACATACCATTTTCCTTTTTTTAATTAAAAGTGCAATTTAATTTGATTAAGGTAATATATTATAAAAATAGTTTTGGAAATAATTTTCAAACCTTATATTAAGATTTCTGTGATTCAGAATGCACTTAAAACTACCTTTTTCATAAGGTATTTATTAACATTTTTCTTACATTTCCATCAAATATAAACTTTTTAAAAGAATATTTTATTAATATACTTACTCCTATATATTTCATCATCCGAGTAGAGAAAAACTCATCAAGTGAATCCTAAAAATAAAATAAATAAAGCATTTTGTAAAAATTTTTAAATATTTTTTCGTAAATTAATTATACTTATTTTTTATGTTCCTTTCATAAAAATCAAGAAAAATTCCTTTTAACTTTCGTAACATAAACTAATATGTTTTTCTACACTACATTTACATTAATTTTATGATTAATGCAAATGAAATATTAGCTTAAAACTACAATTTAATTCCTTTTTATATAAGAAAATTAATTTATTAATGAAGAGGAAGTTAAAACATTAATATTTTTGATAAATTTACAAAATAATAGCAGTTTGTTTAAGATTTTCCATGGTATTATAAACATTCAGATAACATTGAAAATTGTCCTAACACAAATGCCTTCGCAATTTTTACATAAATTACGAGGGTCACTCTGAGAAATTTAACTAGGTTTTTAAAATTATACTTACAAAATTTTAGGTGTATTCAAAATTGTCTCCTCCAGCATCAATGCACTTTTGTAGACGAATTTTCTACAGATTAACTGCCTCGGGCCATTCATTTCTTGGAATAAATGAAAAAATACATTTATAGTCACATCAATCTCTTCTTCTAAATGAAAATGACGTCCACGTAAGTTCTTTTTTAGATTAAAGAATAACCGAAAATCGCACATAGCTAGATGAGGTGAATACGGCGAATGTGCGATCACTTTGATTTGTTTTTGTTTAAGAAACTCAACTGATAATCTGGCTGTATGTGAAGATGCAGTGTCATTGTGAATCATTAGTCCCCTAACATTCAGTTCTTGTAGAATTTCTGGAAGACATTTAGTGGTATACCAGTTTGCTGTTACTGTCTTTTGTCCTTCCAGGTTGATGGCTTTGACCAAACCCGTACTTCTGAAGAAAACGGCATACATCACTTTTTACAATGCGCGTTTTTTCACCTTTTTTTGGCGTGGGATCATCTTCAAAGACCCATACTTTGCTTTCGTAACATGTTGGAACGTCAAAAAATGGTATGTACGTTTCATCACCTGTTAAAATTTTAGAAATGATGCGGTGGCCACCATAATTTAGCAATTTAAGAGTTTCTTTACTGATTCTGAAACGCTCCTCTTTTTGGTGCTAAGTTAGATTATGGAGAACCCAACGGCAAACTACTTTTTTCATAATGATAGTAATTTTTCATGAATGATTTTGTGTATCACTGCGGATCCAATGTTAAGTTCCTTCTGTGTCATTTGATAGGTACAGCAATTATCATCCATTAACATTTTTTTTATGGCAGACGCATTATCCGGGATTACTGCCGACGGTGGCCTTCCTGTGTAAGAAAATTTCAACCCCTTCTAAATTCTCTAAACCATCTGAGTACAGTAGCACGAGCTGGATATTCATCAACAATTGCTAATTGTAACCATTAAACGCTTTTTTCTTGATTTAATCCTGCTTTAAAATCGTGATATTAAACTCTCGCATCAACTCCATTTTCTCTTCTGCTTAAAATTTATTCTATGCTAAACATGTTGAAGTAAGTCAGTAAAAAATTGTCTTCTCTGTTAAAATACTTTGTATTTTAAAATTAAACCGTTATTTTTATTTCGTAAATTCTCGTCTGCGCGTATCTAAAAAATTTCAGAGTAACCCTCGTATTAATTGGTAGGATTTAAACCAATGAAAAAATTTGCGCTATTTTGACTGTTTACTTCATTTTGACTTCTTTGAAATCATTCGTTGTTTTGAATTATCATTGATATGAAGGAAAAGTTTATTGCATTATTCAAAATACTTCATATTTATCTATTACTGATAAATTTATAAATTTTTACTAAACATATGTTAAATATAAAAAGCACATTTTAAAATATTTTACTTAGAACATAATAATTCTAATATAAATATGAGCTATATAATGCAAATTTATATTTTAAAAATATTCTATTTTGAATATCGTTTAAGTAAATTTTAACTAAATTTTCTAACTTAAACGGTTACGTTATGTTTAGAATTTATATTAATTATAAAGATATAAATTTTTATAAAAACAGAAAAAGTAGATTTATGAACTAAGTTAAAAATTTATGGTGATTATTAGTTAAATTTTATAGTAATATAGCTTACTCTCTGTTCATCAGATAGAGCACATATTGCGTTGGGGAATGTTTTGCTCCAGAATTCATCACTAGGTATTTCGTCAAAATTAAACGTCAAACTGCTGTCAATTTTTTCCAATTCATCCACAATGAAATGAAGTGACTAAACATAAATGTAATGTACAAATAAGTATAAATAAAATAATTTCAATTTATTCATATTTATTTCATTTCAGTTTATTATTATTATGTTAAGGTAATCCGAACTCAAATTTAGAAAATAATAATTTTAATGTTAATATATTTCCTCTCATAAATAAATATAATTATTCTGAAATTAATGTAAACAAATTTTACAACAATAGAGAGAAATTTCTTTTTATAAATAAACTTATTAATTTGTTTAATATAGGTAAATAAAAATTATTTTTCTTGTAAATAAACATGGATAAAAATATCCTATCTTGACAGTATTAATAAGTAAATTTAAAACTCAAAAATTATCTAAAATTTATCAAAAACTATCTAATTATCATTTATGAAAAGGTAAGAAATGTAATGGTGAATGTGCATTTCTGAAAATGTTAAGAACATAATGACGAATTTCTAAATAAAATATGTACTCAAGCATCAAAATATTAGTATTCTACAGTTATAACTTAAAATATAAAATCCTTTAAAAATTGCTGTAAAAATATTTAAATATGTCTCTTAAAATGTTTACGAACATTTGAAAAATTTTAAAAAATTCTTACTTTCGTAAATTACTTTTTTTATACGTTATTGTCAAAACAAATTTAAATTATTGTGGAAATGGTTAAGTGTTATTGACGCCTTTTTCATAACCAAAACTAGTTAAAATTTGGTAACATACACACACTTTTAATAAACACAATTCAATTTTGTAGCATAAATATTAGTAGTACTTGATGCTTAGCACCACGAATTTTAATTGAATAAGGATATTTTAATTTTTCCAAGAACTTACCGTAATCATGAATGAACATTTTCTTATTGACTTAAACATAATTATCTCTACAATCTTTACTATGAATTATGTAATTTCACAATCAATTTATCATTCGCAGAAGGACATTTAATTTTATTTTAGGAAACATTTTATTACTCGCAGTTACGCTCTAACGTGTGTATTCAGTTATATCTTAAATTACTCTTGATTTATCTGGAATTCTTTGATTAACTTTAAAATTTCTTAATTTTTCTTTAAATTTTATATGAAATGTTTTAAAATTTAAATATAGTTATTGAAAATGTGACACTAAATGATTTATAGTAGACCAATTTATTGATTTATGACACCAAATTATTGATTTACACTTTTATTAATCTTATTAATAATTTAACTGATACCTTTAGATAAAAAATATATTCTTTAATTTGTTGTTAAGTTATTTAGGATAGTAGATATATGTTTCGGTTATATTTAATATAAAATAAACCTTTGCTCACCTTATCTTCAAGAACTAACACAACATCCTTTAATTTAATTGTTTTCTCTAAAAATGAAGAAACAAAATGAATATTAACAACTTTTTATTTAAATTTTGCTTCTACGTTACATTTTAGTTTTTAGTTAACTTTCTACCACAAAATTACATACAAGTGTATATTTTCACTTGCATAAAAACCGTGATTTTAAACAATATGTTTTTAGCTATTTATGTAGATTTTTGTGACATTTTGAAAAGGCTTTCAAAAATATAATATATTTTTCTGCATTTAAAGTGTTTAGTGATAAATGATTCTTAATTTTGACTATTATTTTTAAGTGATAAAGTATTAATAACTAGATATAAAAATAGCATTGAAATAAAAACTAGAAAAACTGATTAGAACGAAACATATTATTGTAACAAACATAAAACCAAATTTATTTTTACAATTACAGCATGAATTGTTTTTAATTAACATATTTTATAAGTCAGTAATTTTGCATGCAAATTTTTTTATAAAAAAGTTTTGCTATGATTTTCTTTGAAAACATTTAGCATTCTTAAGCAATTGCCATTTTATGATTCAGAAATCTTTTATATTTATAGGTAATTAGTTTGGCAAAAATTTCTATTTTCCATATCTCTGTATTGTACTCAAAAATTTATTTTCTCTCTATCAGATTTGGGGTTTGCATATTTAACCATAATTTAAAATGAAAATTGTTTATTAATTTCTAATGCAGTTTTATCAATTGATATTTATTGAAATAGGTATTAAAATTTAAAAAAGAGTCATATAAGAACGAAACAAAATAAATATTTACCTATATAAATTATATAACATAAAATTTATTTAACAAATTTATATTATATATTCCCTATATTTAAACTTATAAATGTCATTTCATAATATTGTGTCAGTTTTTCAGTCAAATAGTGGTATTTTCCATCTAATAAATTAAATGTGATTTATCCGAAGTTAAGCTTATATAAGAAAGCAATTAATGTAAAATAATAACATTTATATTATTACCAATTTACCAATCTTTAAGAATTTATCTAATACGAAAAGAATACTGTGTAAATTTTGTTAAAAAGTCTCCTTAAAACAAAAATAATATGATATAGTTTTATTTAATAGCTAATGATACTTTTTTCATACTTTAAATATAAAGAATTATACTTATTCAGATTATTTATTCAGAGTCTGATTAATAAGCAAAATAATGAGGAAATTTAAGTAATTTAAGCAGAGTAAATATATTTGGTTACAGAACAGAAACAGAATCACATTTTAAATCTCTCATTGACTAAATAATTGTAATTTGTTTTACATTTTTTATGAACCAAAATATATCCGATATAATTTAGTTCATAAAATTATAATTCAATATAAAATTAATAATATGAATTTGATTTGGAGTTAACAATCTGTAAATATTTCTGAATTCACTAAAATTGTTGATGTAAAGGAAAAACTAAATCAGTTTTTTTTATAAATTTTGATTCCGAATTGTTTTAAAACGGTGAAATTTACTGTACTTGTATGAAAATATCTCAAAATACATTTCTATCTGTTAAAATTAAGTAAATTTTAAAATATATTATAATTGATTTACCAAACTTGCACATGAGGTTCCATAAGCATCTCTGTGCTTGTTGCATTTCTTCATCGAATTTGTCGAACTCAGCTGAAGTAAGAATGACAACTGAAAAAAGGAAGAATAAGCAAAACATTTTAGTATGTTTCAATTTTCTAAATTGTACAATTTTCTGAAAGATGGTTCTTAAATACTTTATATTAACGTAAAGTAAATACTTTTCATAATAAAAAAACTATTAGAAAAATATACTGTTTTGCACGTGACGGTTATTCATATGGTGAAAAATATATCACACAAAATGTGAGGAAAAATTAATATTCTTTTCATGCATATTGTTTGTACATTTCTAGCTATTGTAGCATCTGCAAACAGGAAACTGCAATATTTATTCAGTTTGAAAGTAAACTGAATATTAAGCTAATTATCATAAATTCATATAATTATTTTTCAAATTTCTCATTGAGAATGTTTATTTTCGATTCAGAGTTTATTTAACATATTAAAAGAAAAATATATTTCTCACTTGATGCTTTACTTTTTTCATCATGCAAATGTAGAAGAAACTTCAAATATTTTTACAGCGTTAATCTGTGTTTGCTTATTGTCTGCTATATGAAGTATTATAATACATTTCTGAAAATATTTCAAGGCATGAAAAATAACTATTTATTTTTGTATATTTTTCATATAAAGATATTTTATTTGGAGAGTTTTGAATATTTACAAAGTTTGATCAACCCCATTCTGCAATTTCGTTTTTTTAAAAACTTAATTATTCCTTCTTTAAAAAACTTTAAATACTTTACTTCTCATTTTAGGAATTTTAAGGAAAACTGAATACATTTTGCTTAATTAAAATGAAATCCGTTTAACATAATATTTTTCAATGATATTTTCCAAAACAAATTCTACAAATAGTATAACTTAATGAAGATTTTAATGTAAATTCAATATGTAAATATCAAAAATTTTTAAATTTTAATTTCACATTGTAGTATTTCTTTTACTTTTTTTATAAAATTTTATTTTGAAA